>CM034361.1:68597685-68961253 GCA_019925275.1 Mytilus edulis | reverse complement strand
CCCCGACTTGGAGAAGGCACGGACAAAATTGTTGCGGGGTTAAAAATGTTTTTTAAGAGTTTAAACACGCCCTAAACCTAGTTGGGACATTTGATACAACAGATCCCACTAGAACACACTGTAAAATTTATGTTGCAATTGGCATGGCTTAACTCGACATAAAAAAAAAGTAAATGTGAAAGATAATTTTTTAAAAATGGTTTCTTAATAGAGTTGTATATGCATGCGTTTTAAAAAAAAAAAAGGAAGAAGCTATGGTTTGTTTTGCCAATGAGACAACTCTTCACAAGGGGCCCAAAATAACCAGAAATTAAAAAAACAAAAAGGTTTCACCATACGGCCTTTAACAATGAGAAAAGGGCCCCATACCGCATATATTTATTTCTTTAACAAAGAGGTATTTCTAAACGCAAAAAAATTTCCAGACAAATACCATTGTTTTGTGATATTCCTTTTTCAAATTTTCCCCATTTCCACTCTTTTAAATATATGGTCAAACACAAAGACAATAGTGTACCCTTATTTAAAGTAAAATTTTACGGTTCTTTTTGTTTTTGAACTTGTTTTTAACCCAAAACCCAAAGCAAAAAGAATCTAATTATAATAGATATTTCCCTTTATCAAAAAAACCCCAAAAAAGCAATAGTTTAAAATTTATTTTTTTAATAAAAAGATAAATTAAAAAAAAGGGTAAATAAAATTTTAAAAAATTTAATGTTCTTTTGAGAATGTAAAAAACGTTGAAAACCCCTTCCAAATTTCCTTTTTTTTTTTTTTTGTTCTTTTTTTTCTTTTATCTTCGTTTTTTTAATGTCCAAAATTTATAGTTTCCCCCTGTGGGGGTAGTTAGAAAAGGGGATTAATTCACCTTCTCTGTAGAGTTTTGCGAGTAGGGGGAAAATTATATATTCTGTGTTGCCCAAAATTTTCCCAAACTTTCATTGCCCTTTTTTTCGATATTTAACTTATCTTTCCAAAGGGCCCCATTTTATTTAAATTTTGCAACATTTTTTTTTAAATTTCTTTTTTTCTTCTTTTTCGTCACTTCAATTTGTTTTTTTAATTTTTTTTTTGCGGGGTGTTTACTTTATCTTGTTGTTTCATCGCCAAAAAAAATTTTTTAAAAAATGATTTTTCTGGAAATATTTCTCCCAACACTTCGCCTCGTGTTGATTTGCACGGTTGACCCTTCAACTCCGTCATCTTTCCTTGTGCTTATTCCAAACTTCCATTCTATTTTTTCGTTTAATTTATCAACAACGTTTTGACCATGTGTTTGTTCCTCCATTTTGAGACGTTACTAACATAAGTAATGCGACGTCATAGTGTATTGCCAGGAACTGAAACAACGCCATCAGCGCATGCGAACAAATATATACGCAATGTCTATAGCTGAAGATGAAACTTCAAAGTATATGTGGACACTGTCTGAATCTACATACCAGTATTTAGTAATAGCTATGTAAGTTGTGCTAAACATATTTCACCGAATTAATTATGATTTTTGGTAAATAATTCAAAAAGTAAATATCGTCAACGTAGTTAATTTAAGGTGGTATGGAGTCTAAAATAAAAATGATAGAATTTGTTCATACTTTGCCAAAACGTAGTATATGTTGGTATATGTTTAAGAATATAATAGAAATGATTGTTCACCGCGAATTTTCTCAAGCTACGGGTTGTGACAAAATAACACATTTTGTATAGATTATACAGAAAAAAAACATCATTATGTGAATGAAAGCTAAACTAAATGATAGAATTGTAAACTAAAATACGAAAAGATGGCTTTACAAAATGCCTTGACAATATCAAAAGAAAAGATAGGGTCGTCGTATTTTTTCCCCAGGCTAAAATACAAAATAGGAAAATGTCATGTAGATTCCTTCATAAAATGCACTGTTTCAGAGTTTTCTCCCCTTAAAATGCCACTTTAAAAATATAAAAAATCAACCAAAAATAATCTACACTCGTAAAAATGTTTAAAATTTATAAGTTATAATCTCATTAATTTGTTCTTTTAAATGAAAATTCACATTAGTTATCTGCATCCCTGCATCAAATTTTACGAAATTGATTGAAAATATAGACCTTAGATTCTCTGTTTTTTACAAACCAAAATGGCGAAAGACACCCATACTACCTGAAAACATCAAGGAATTTTTCGTTCAAGTTGAAAATGGGACATTTATAAACACAATATGCAGACTGCAAAAGATTTGATGATCACATGTATACCAAACTTACTTAATTTTTTTGGTTAAAAATAAGATATATATACGGTATTAAACCAGGAAAGAAATATTCAAAATAAAAAATATTTACGTTAAAATATACACTTAAGGTGGTACCTAACACTACAGGGAGATAACTCTGTAAAGTCAGCTAAACGTTTTAATTACGTTGTATTGTAAAAGGAATATTAAGTTTCTCAATGATCAAAATTGGTGTTTGTCAAACTGCTATATAACCAGTGTAATTTTTCTGACAAAACGGTTGGTTCAAATTTTAGAAATTTTTATATTTTTGTTAAATGGTCAAAGTAAATACTTTGACAAAATTTTATAAAAATTAAACGAGCCAAATTAATTTTAGTGAAAGTGTTGGGTACCACCTTAAAGGTAAAATAAAAGTCTATACTTTATCAAATATTTGTTTCAGACATGTATTTTATGTATGCTCAACAACTGTGTTCAACTTTGCATGGTATGTTAAGCGTGTTTTTCGACTGAATAAAAATTATTATACCAAGTTATGTACTTCTAGTCAGCTTTAATTTCATACACATCACGCAACTTGCTTACCATATAATTGTTTTTTAAGCTTTTTATGTTAATATAATTTAATTGTCGACACTAAAAAGTGACAAAGATTTATGAATATTATAATTTCAGACACACGACATTAATTATATGTCTTGCGCTTGAGTTAGTGCATTTTTGATCACAAAGACACACCTCGCAAATAGGTCTCGCAATTCAGCATTTTTGCTACATGGAAAACAAGAGTTGGATATCTTAATTATTTAATTTGGGCGGATGCTTAGGATTTGACTCCAAATCAACACATATAGGATTATTTTTATTTAATAGTCCAGTGACAAATATTTCATACGTATTTATGACAAGAATAAATTCAACAAACAAATCATTTTTCAGGATAATCGTGCGGAATGGAAGACGATAAATTTGAACTGGATAGCACTATGATGATAAGCTTTTTAGGGACCATCTTAGCTAGCCAAGGTTTACGATCAAAGGAGGGGAATGGACCGTAACCCTTGGCTACAGAAGATGGCCAGGGACAGAACATTGCCTTGTAGTAGACCATATATGGACCCTTAAAGGGTTATTGCAACGGGTCTTCTGTTTACAAAGAGCGAACATGCTACTCTCCTAGTTCACGACATCTGACTTCCACATTAAGAGCGAACGTGTCTTAGTATTTGTAAGTCTGTCTGTAGTAAAGCGGACGCCTTCAACGAAGGCCGTTTAATTCATAATGGAGAAGTTAAAATACCTATATTTCTAAAAAAAAGTTAACTTTTATCCATAAGTACCTGTTTAAAACAAATAGAAAAACTGCAAATGATGAACATTAGTTATATATGTAAATAGGATGTTGATTATACGTGTACGAGAAAGCAACCTAACGACGCAAATATAAAATAAGTTATCTAGACTCTTTGCATGTGGCCATATTATATGTCATGTTCTAAAACGTCCAGAGTATAACACAATCAAAGGAGTTATGTTTTGTATTGGAGGGGGAGGGGGGGGGGGGGGGGGGGGGGGGTGTGTGCTATTTTTAGCTGATTTTTTTTTTTTTAACTTTGTTGCGACAGAATAAAAATCAATATTATGCAACACAAGAGGCTTCGCCGTGGTGAAAAATAGCATGCGTAACAACAGATGTAAATGAATATTCTATCCGCTAAAAAATACTCCTTACCTATTTAGACTCCACCCCTCCCGACGATATCAGATGGTCAAAGATGTCACAAATATACAATAAAGACGCACAGAAAAACTCCAGAATACCGAATAAAATTTGAAAAAAATAGTAATCTCTAAGATAAAATAAAAGAATTAAGTTAAAAAAGTTTACTGAGATGTTAAAACATTTATAGAAAAGGAGCGACAACGAAACACGTTGTTTTTGGTATTTTAATTATGATATGTACGGAGAAAATTAGTATACAAAGGAGACTTGATTTGATCTTAACTTTTAAAAAAAAAAAAATTTAACATACATTTCGCGAAGGTGAATTAAATTATTAAAAAATACATTCCACTAACTCTTTCAATTAGTATGAGTACTCTATTGGTATCTACAAAAGTGAAACCCTCTTCTTTCCGTCCCCAATTATTAAAAAAAAGGTAAAAATCAGCAAAAAGAGACTACACCATAGGCTTCTGAGGAAAACATCCCCTACAAATACAGAAAAGAAATGGAAAATACTGTATGTTGAGGCCTACGAATATAAATTAAGGAGACGAAATGTGATTGAGACAACTAATGAAGTGAATTTTACCATCACTATATATAGATAAGCTAATCTAGGATAAAGCAACGAGTTTCATTTTATGTTTCGGGAGGCGTTTGAAAGATAATTTTTTAATGTTAATTTTCTAATCTAACATTTTATAAAATAGATGGTTTATAAAGGAAGGGTGAAAGAAATTTTATACTTGTATATTGGAAATAACAAAAACGTTTCCTGTATGTTACTGTTAAAAAAAGTTAGTTCGTATTTGTTTTAAATTTAAAGAAATATTTTCTCAATAACAAAAGACATGACCTCTTCTGAAAGAGGATTGGTGGGTATCTTAGCAAAATAGAAAATAAAGTTATTCTATAGTATGCGGGATCATTTGCTCTCCTGACAAGGTAAAAAAGAGGACTTACAGAATTTCTTCTGTGACTTCAAGTATACAGATTCACGTGAATGGACAATAAAAAAGTTCAAGTACAACTTTATAATATTCGATTTGACCATAAAATTTCAAACAACAAAAACAGCTGCATTGCTCTTGACAAAAATCGACACCGTCGTCTTTAATTTAAATTTAAACTCATTTTAAAGAGGTTTAAAACACTAAATGTGACCAATCTCTAATTTATCATGAAAATCGCGAAAAAATTACAAGGATTTCAATCGTAAATCTAGTTTTAATTGATGTGTACCATTTTGATACAAAATGGACAGTAATAAAAACAACAAATATGAGACATTAGAAACCTGTGGAATATTGGTGTTTCGGTAGATTTATTGATCTTTAATGTATCTTAAATTAAACCAAAATTCGATTTAATGATTTTAATGAAATTTAAATTGATAGAAACTAAAATTCGCAGACAAAAAATATCTTCATTGCTACAAAGACGTCTTCTAAAAAGTAACCGCTAACTGTCATAACAGACAGAGGAGAGAACTTATTAAGTTCTGTACAGAAAGTATTGCGAAAAAGTATAAATTGAGAGTATCATAACATCTTAAAATCTGAACAAATAACAGTCCTATTTCAACTTTTTGGTTTTTCTATGTCGTCCCAGAGACCAGTGAAATCGTTAAACTTTTGTTAAAACTGGTCTTTTATAGTATACCATACGTTATCTGTGATTTTGGTGACCGGATTTAAATCTGCAGTTTCCGTTTCATTTGGTGTTTAGTTGTTCGTTGTTATATTGGCCATGTTGGCAGCCATACCACACAACCTTATTTTCATATGTTGCAATACAGCTAAGTTAGAATTTAGTTGGTTTTGTCAGCTATAACATTCAGTAGACAACAGTCACTCAATAATTTACAGTTCTCTGTCCGTTATTGAATTGATAAAAAAAAAACTAAACAAATATCAAAATCAGTCAGCCACACATTTTCTTCATACATGATTTTGTATTTCTACACAGGAGCTGCATTTTGGCGAATATGATGTTTTGATTTGGTCCAGCGTGAGCTTTAATGGTCCAAGACTCAATACCGTTATGACAGGAGCCTTTTACATTAGCTTTAAATATAATTTACATCAACCGAAGCATATGACATTTTTGTGTTGTTTTTTTGCGTATTGATATTTTTTTTATAAAAAAGATAAATCCATAATACTCTCTTCTCCATAACATAATTAAAACACGAAGGCGGATCTATCTAAAATTATCAATTCTAAGTTGCGCGTTGTCATATATCTATTATAATTTTGTCAAGGAGTTTTAAAAAAAATCATCCGTTATGTTCAAACCACATTTGCACAGTTTGACATCAGATATTTAAATGCACGGTCAAGTGCATAGCTGAACGGATTGTTGCATTGAAAGAACTAATACGTTTTAAGCAATTGAAAGATGGAGGTTTATTCCAAAGATGACAATTGAATCAAAAATGCAATACAACTCTAGACAAAGTTAAAATAAACTATCAAGTGCCTATAAAATTTGATGCATATGAATGGTTTTGGTCATGAACCAGGAGTTAACACAACCTGATATATAATATATACTTTTATTTGAAATATTGCTGCACTGTAAAAGAACAAAGCGTTACAACTCTTGTCTATCATAATAACATTTATCAATTTAAATTCGTGTTGAAACTTTTTACTAGCTAGCAAAAGAGAGACAACCCTGAATCACTTTCATTTCTAGTCTCGATGCACCATAGTTATCGTTCTTACAGCCAACAATAACTACATATGCATATGGAGCGTCTGGATAATCGAGACTATTTCATTTCAAAACAATAAGTGCACACTAATTATTTAAAACCAAATAAATGTATACTTAGAATTACTTTTAGAATAGCCATTACGAAAGAATATATAATAACTGTCAAGATTTTTATTCAAATTATAATTTGAAGGAAATTTCTTATTGCCAAGCTAAATATGATATTCTGTAAGAAAAAAAAGATTAAATAAGAAAAAGTATGACTTAAAAGTGTGCATACTATTTCATACGAGACTCTCTACAATTCAGTATATAAATAAGCTGGCAGCATTATCTATTCCAGTAGTAAATAGATCCTGCAAAAAGAACTATAATTCATGTTTATTTCAAGAAAGAATACTGTGATTTTTGTCAGCATTATTTAAAACAAAACTGAGCATCGCCGATGTCTTGACGACATTATTTCCAGCTGATTTCTTTAAAAGGTGAATGCTATATTATATTATTTTCAGAAATCCATGACCTCGTGGTCTCGTATAATGATAAAGTTTCTTGTAACAGAAGGATTTACAGTGGAGATCACTTCTAACCTCTCAAAGCTGTCAGAATCTGTAAGGAGAACTGTTTTAGGACAGTATGTAGAACACCTTTTAGACAGTTCTAGGTAGAACAGTTCTTCTAAAACTGATTCAGAAAGTTCTACCGAGAACTGACCCTGACAGTTCTACCCTAGAACAGGTTTAGACAGTTCTACAAACCTTCAAGGTTTGGTCAGTACTACGGCTAGAACAGTTTTAGACAGTTCTGTTGACAGTTCTACGTGGAGCTGATTTGATCAGTTCTACTTACAACTGATTCTGACAGTACTACTTAGAACAGTTCTAGGTTAGAACTGTTCTATGACAGTTTAGAACATTTCTATGACAGATTATTCCGACAGTTCTAATGAGAGGTTAGAAGTGATCTCCACTGTACGCATTACTGTTTTCTTGTCCTTTTATTTGAATTACTAGTAGATAGAAGTTCATACATAACAATTAGATATGATTATATAAAAAGACACTTAATGTAATAGTGCTGACATTAAGATATTCTCAAAAGGTACACAAAAAGGCTGTAACATGAAAGAACAACACAAGTATTCATCTTTGAATTCTCATTTTGGATGAGGACGTTTTTTTTTCAAACTGACCGCCATTCAAACTATACATGTGTAGTCATACATTCAGGAATGCCCTTCTCGTTGCATTATAATACGAATTAAAATCTTGGTCTTTTACACGTTTCCACAAACAAAACAACCCAGTGGCAATGCCAATAGCAAGGAAATTACCCCACGAGACAACGTTTTAGAGGGAAAGTGTTTTAAAATATGTTTTAGTTATAAATAAATAGAAAATAAGGGAGAACTTTCTTAAACATGTATATTAATAATAATAATCTATCATATGCGTGAGAATTGGAAACTTGTTATCTTGATTTGTATACTATCCTTTGAATGATTTGATTGTCAGAAAACAACACACACACAGTGTACAACATGATTTTTTTGGGGGTTGAACATTAAAAAAAATAATAATATTCGTATTAGAAAAATTTAAGGAATGCTAAATTGCAATAGTTGGTGCATTATATACTTTAGTTAATACTGAAACTTGAGAAATTCCAAAAAGATGATTGAACTAAAAAATACCGGTGAACGTTGGAACCAGGAAGTTGAACGTTTTTTTTTAATACTGTCTCATATATGGCCTTTTTGAAACGGCTACACTACAACTTCTTCCATAGTTCGAAGTGACTTTAGTAATTTCATTTATTTTCAATATTTACTTAAATTTTAATAAAAAGATATATTTGCACTCAAACTATTAAATTGGTATCTTCCGATAACATTAATCGCTTATTAATAAACGTCTACTTCGCAATTCATTTTTGTTACAAATATTTCCTTGTCAAAACTACTTTAGATTTGATTTGATTGACTGTGCATGCATTATGTTGTTGATTCATATGGATGTTTTCTTTTTGTGTACTTTTTTTGTCTTTTGCAGTGGAATGCGTTGTATAAAAAGTAGAAGCCGAACTGGGTAAATATATTTAATTAAACTAAAAAATATGATCATTACTTTGTCTTAGAAAATGTTGACGATACACATTACTCAGAAGTAAACTTGATACTTTGTATTGCAAATAAACACATTTTTCTAAATCCAGTTGTTTGCATGGTACGGGCTATATATATATTTATATAGGCCTCTTGCCTTTTTTAGTCTTGTATGAGTTTTAATTTTAGTTTCTTGTGTATAATTCGGAGTTTAGTATCATTATCACTGTACTAGTATACATATTTTTTAAGGGGCCAGCTGAAGGACACTGCCTCCTGGTACGGGAGTTTCTCGCTACATTGAAGACCCATTGTTGGCTTTCGGCTGTTGTCTGCTCTATGGTTGGGTTGTCGTCGCTTTGACACATTCCTCGTTTCCTTTCTCAATTATATATATATGTATATTATTGTGAAACTACCCCTTTACAACGGGGTCAAGCACCAGCGGGGTACTGACACCTGGGTCATCAAAAATACACATTATAGTATTTACAAACAATATTATATGATTGTAATACAAATGGTACAATATACTTGCAAATATCTAAAAGTCTTGTAAATACATTAACGCAAAAGAGGTAGGGCCAATTTGTCCTGATTTTTTTTTTTCACAGAAGGGCCAATTTCAAACAGTGCCGACAGAATAAAATTTACTGTAAAAACAAAAATAAGAATGCTTTTTGATCAATTATATCTCGATTTACATATATTATGATATGTTTGATAAATATTTGATTTAACCCTCAAAAAGAATGAAAGTCCAATATGCGGAATTTAGGGTGTTTTTTAGGTGGGAAAAACAGGGAATCCCCCAAAGAAGGACATTTCAAACCAAAAAAAAGGTCATGTTTTTCGTGACTGTGGCAATTTATTCTTCTTTTTTCCTCAAAAATGAAATTGGTCTAGTGTGTCCTTATTATATAAAAAAAAACTTTTTAATGAAAAAATTGTAACATCGCTAAGTTGTACCGATAAAGCTCCTTAATAAGAAATTAATGGCCAAGCATCGCCGTGGCTCAATCAGTAGAGCATAGAACTACACTTAAAAAAGATAGGGTTCGAAATTCGCTCAGACTTTTTGCATTTTTTGTGCTGTTATATTAAATTTTAATGATTCTATCATACTTTTTTTCTGATGTTTGCTTAATTCAAAGAGTCATTCTGGCTCATTTTGACTATATATTATAAATCATTTTATTTAAGAAAAAAAAATACTGTATCCTTATTGTGTGCATTCCTATGACTGTCCATACTCTTGACTTACTTTCAATTCATGTGTTTAGATTTATGACATACATGCAAGGAGCAACTGCCGTCGAACGGAAGTAGGTGCCTGTACATAATCAATAACACGAGAATTGACTCTATAGCAATAAATCCCAAATGTTGCGTGTGTTATATACACACAACATAAAATAAGGCCATTGTATACAAGTTTCAAAACAACACAAACAATTTTTCGGAACCTTTTTTGAACATGGTATAATATGTAACAAATGCAGTCAACATCAATCAGTTTGTCGCAAATTCACTAACTGTGTAGATACTAGTACTGAAATTTTTACCACTGTCCCTGCACCGGTACCTAAGTAATCAAAAAATAATACAATACCACAGAACAAATCGATTACACCACATATCGTGATTGTGGGTAAAACATAAAGAAGCGGTTGCATCTGTATCACAACGAAGGGCCGATTTCTTAAAATGCCAGAAAAGGCCTTGTAACATGTGTTAGTAACACTAGGTGTTCTATGACCAACTGATGTAAGATGTTCTCTGGTTAAAATATTATATATTATCTTATCGTATCTTATAGACGATCCTTAAAAGACCAGGAAAAAATACGGATATACATATAAGTTACGTGGTATGTTACCTTATGCGCATTAAGGCCTAGGTATTTACAATTAAACAATGTCAATATAAAAAATCAATAGTCTTGGTCTTGGTTTTGTAGGAATACCTGTTCAAGGTATGAAAATAAATGATGTGACGTATTTTCATGTACTATAATTAGCATCTATCGGGCTATTTAAAACATGATTTGCCTATCTTATCGAATGAAAAGAATCCAGGGGAAAATGGCCATAGCTCTTTTAAAATATCATGATACATTGGTTATTTCGTAAAAGTACATTACACACAGTGACAATTTCATATGAATATATAATTGAAAATCTTTCATCCATAGAATATTAAAAATTTCAATTTGAAACTAAAAACGTTCGCATACGGTTCAGGATATTATACATTGGAAATTTTGTCAAAGAGAAAGAAAAAAACCATGAAGAACGTTCATTCATTTATGTTAAGAAGTTCTTCTCATATATTCTATGATGGTATGCTATCAAACCACTAACGGGTAGGGATTGTGCTTGATATTCATTTGACGAAGACACAATCTTTCAATCAGTTTAGTTGGTCAGAATAAATTTGAACCAAATACAGTTTTGAAAAGGTATTAATTGCACCACTCTTCATTTTGCTGAAGATATGAATTGTGTCAATAAATGGAATCAAATTGCGACACACTTACCTGTATATTTTGTACCTATATCATAAATGTAGCATGTGTGATGTATTGACCTATCCACTTTAGATTGAACTGGACACTGTCTCATCAAAATTATGAAAATCGTTCTTAAATAAAATAGTTAAGATGTCTGATATATTGTTCGAGAACATATAATATAATCTAACAAAGGAAAACCTGTCATCGCTGTCGAAGTATAATATTTCGTTAGGCATTTGTTAGAGAGAAATGGAGAAATAAGACAGAGATCCAGAGATATACAGTCATATATGTACATATATGTAATATTTGATTTTTTTTTACACTAGTAATGTTGGGTCCCTTTATAGCTTGTTGTTCTGTCTGAGCCAAGGCTCCATGTTGAAGGCCGTACATTGACCTATAATGGTTTACTTTTATAAATTGTTACTTGGATGGAGAGTTGTCTATAATTGGCACTCATACCACATCTTCCTATATCTACATAAAACTACATCGTAATACTCAGAAACCAGAAAAGCAGTTTTTTAATAACAGCATGCAAACGAAAAGCAACTGATATGTTATCTGTGCGATCTTTTAAATTAATGAATTCAGAGCTCTTCAAAATTGACAAAGATTAATAAGAAAAGAAATTAAAGAAAGATTTGGAGTGGGGAGGAAAGTCCATCATTTAGTTAACACATACAAGTAAAAATACATAGATACATAGATACATGGCGCAGAAGTAGCATTGGCGCAAATATTTCAATTGTAGCGCAAATGAGTTCATTATAGGCGCAAACAGATATCACCCGTGAAGCTGGCATGTCAGTAACTGCTTGTAGTCCATTTGTTAATTTATGTATTATGGTCATTTTGGTCAGTTTCCTTTTTTACCTATTCTGACATCGGACTCTGATGTAAGACGTCTTTTAAACTGAGTTTTACTCTGCGTATTGCTGTGTGTTT
Source organism: Mytilus edulis (assembly GCA_019925275.1). Classification (NCBI taxonomy): domain Eukaryota; kingdom Metazoa; phylum Mollusca; class Bivalvia; order Mytilida; family Mytilidae; genus Mytilus; species Mytilus edulis. The sequence goes on along the minus strand of CM034361.1, from coordinate 68,949,017 downwards.
GTTTTTCTATATTGTGTAGAGGTAAAGAGTGAGTGTTGAGATCTGACAAAACACGTTTCCCCGCCGCATTTTCGTCTGTCCCAATTAAGTCAATAGTCTCTGACCTTTGTTAGACTTGTATGATTTTTAAATTTTAGTTCAGTTATATATTTCTGAGTTTAGTATTACCATGGAATATTTCAATATAATACTTTCATGGTATGACGTCAATTATCACTGAACTAATAACGTTTTTGTTTAAGGGCCAGCTGAGACACATCTCCGAGTGCGCGATTTTTTCGCTGTGTGGAAGGCCCATTGGTGGGCTCTGGCTGTTATCTGCTCTTTGGTCGAGTTGTTGTCTCTTTTACACATTCCCCATTTCAATTCTCAATTTTATTAATGCTACCACGATTAACTGATATAGTACTTTTTCAGTTATAGCAGTTTAAACCTTAGATAATGTGTTTGTAAGTATAAAGCTTTCGAGACTGAAAAAGATTATATTGCAAAATAGCTATAATTTATATTTTCAGTTCAGTAGAATATCCTTGTTGTTTCGGATACGAACTCAGAGACGGTCGCTGTGTTGGTAAGATCATATATACGGCATAATAATTACAATATGAGTTTCGTTCAAAATCAAGAAGGATTTAATAGTTATCCCATAAGGACGCGGTGTGTCAGTGTAAGATCAACCCGATGGCCGGAGGCCAGAGGGTGATCTAACACTGACATACCAAGTCCGACTGGGATAACTATTTTACATCCCAGCTGTTTTAGATTAGACGAAAAACCATTTACAATTCATAAAATCTAGTTTAGAACGCAACACAACCATAACAATATACTTTATATATTACTATATGATGTATACCCTTTTTTGACCCCCCAAACACGATTAGTAGATATCAAACAATGTCAACTCGGCCCACTTGCCAATCGTCCCACACTATATCGCCACTTTATAAAAATATCGTCCCACTCTTGTTTACCGACTTGCCCCACTTTGAAAAAGTGTAAAATCAAATTGAACAATCAGTCTGAAAACTCACCAATTAACGAAAAAGGTAAAAACCCCACTGAATAAAGGTCTGAGAACTCGCCCCACTTATAAAAAGATCTTGCTTCCTTCAAGTATGTCAAATTACTATCATTTCGTATCCAGTCATCCTGGTGTAGTGGTATGTGTCGTGGCTTGATATGCTAAAGTTCTTGAGTTCGAGTCCCAGCATAAACACTGGATTTTTTCTACGTGATTTTGATAGATAGTCTTTTCCGTATAATTAATTATAAGTTTTATAGTGGATTTGACATTCCCGCCAAAATGTTACAGAATAAAGGAAAGCATGCATAACAAAGAAAGTCAAACTGGGGTGATCTGGTAGGGGTGATCCGGCTCAGATCACCCCTGTTAGAACAAAGGAGCTGGGATGTAAGTGTTTGTGTATGTTGTGTGTGTGTGTGTGTGTTTATTTAAGTACAGACAAGTAATACATATCTATTTTTTATATAGGTAATTAAGTACTAGTATCTACAAAACTATCGAAAACACAAAATAAAAACCACAATTTCTTTTTCCTATTGTATCAATCTTTATCTATCTTAATTTAAGATAACAAGAAATCTTTTGTTCTTACTATCGACTCGTGGACTCAATATAAATTATTGTCAAAAGTAAAGCAGAGAATATAAGTTTCCAAACAAACGAAAACTAAATACACCAAAGAAAGGCATAGCATTCGACCAAAGTTGAATTTCATGTTAGAAAATGATTCTAAATAAATGTATGATAATGAGCGGATGCTTATATCTGATTTTCCTACATTATTTACTTGGAGCTCGGTAATTGTTTGTTATTTTTGTTTATATGCCCAATCTAGGGGAATTATGTTTTTCGGTCTGTTCGTCTGTACGTTCGTTCGTTCTTTCGTTTGTTCCTCCGTCTGTCCCGCTTCAGGTCAAGGTGGTTTTTAATGAAGTTGAAGTTTAATCAACTTGAAACTAGTCCACATGTTCCATATGATCTTTCTAATTTAAATGCCATATTAGAGTTTTGAATCCAATTTCACGGTCATCTGAACATCGAAAATGATAGTGCGAGTGGAGCATCCGTGTATACTATGGAGACTTTCTTGATGCTAATGTATTTGTTTTTTTAAATTATAGAATGTGAAATTGGTTTTTATACAAATGACGATGGCAATTGTGAACGATGCCCAGAACCTTTTTATGGATACAGGTGTATACAAAAATGTTCATGCAGAACTAATGAAAGGTTTGCAGATATTATTTGTATCTTTAGCTGAATAAATTTGACAGTCTGGATATCGTTTGTCAAAGTACTTCCTGATTTGGGAAAGACGCAAACATGTGGCGGGGTTAAACATGTTTTGTGAGATCAATGTTAAAAAAAACCAGACACACAGCAATACGCACAGTAAAACTCTGTTTATTTTTTTTAAACGTAAAGTGACAATAATATACAAATTAACAAAGGACTACACTAGCAGTTACTGGCATGCCAGCTCCAGACATTAATTAAACAGATTGAAAGATTGTGTCTTCATCATATGAATATCATGCACAATCCCTCCCGTCAGGAGTTTAGTCTTACATGCTAGCTGAACCGTAAAGTCATTATAAAGTTAGATAAAATTGAGAATGGAAATGGGGAAGGTGTCAAAGACACAACAACCCGACAAAAGAACAGAAAACAGCCGAACGCCACCAATGGGTCTTAACCAGAAAATCCCACACCCGGAGGTGTGCTTCAGCTGGCCCCTAAACAAAAATGTGTACTAATTCAGTGAAAATGGATGTCATACTAGCTAAAACTCCGAAATATATAAATGAAGTAATATACAAATTTTTGTACAAGACTAAGAAAGACCAGAGGCCTCTGACTTGAGTCAGGCGCAAATAAAGAGGCGAGTTAAACATATTTTGTGAGACATCAACCACCCCCTTTACTTCTAGCCAATTTAATTAGAAAACCAACACACAGTATTACGCACAGTATAACTTACTTTAAAGAAAGAGTCCGATGTCAGAAAAGGTAAAACGACAATAATAAACAAATTAACAAAGAACTAAAAGCGGTTACCGAGATGCCAGCTCCAGACCTCAATTATACAGATTGACAAATTATGTATTCATATATGAATATCAGGTACAATCCCTCCCATTAGTGCCACCATACAATATAATAAAATATATGAGAAGAACATAACCCGTATCATGCCAACATAAGATTTTTGTGTTTTTTTTCGATGCAAAGACCTTATAAGTGAATCAATGATAAAGCCAAACAACTACCCTCCTTTAATAGAATACAAGTCCGACAGGAAAAACCAATATATCTGTCTGTAGGATTACAATACTCCGAAAGGAGCGTAGTATAGCTTACCTAATAATGATTTCACAGTTAAACTTACAAGCAAGCTTGTCAAATATTTTATCTCTACCTACAAACTAATCGCTTTTCCAATGATTATGTCAGTCTTTGATTTGAAACTATTTAAGTATCTTGGGTCTATTTTAAGGTCGACATGGACAGCAATTACCATAATAAAATTTAGAATGGAAATGGGGAATGTGCCAAAGAGACAACAACCCGACCATAGAAAAAAAAAAAAAAAAAAAAAAAAACAACAGCAGAAGGTCACCAACAGGTCTTCAATGTTGCGAGAAATTCCCGCACCCGGAGGCGTCCTTCAACTGGCCCCTAAACAAATATATACTAGTTCAGTGATAATGAACGCCATACTAATTTCCAAATTGTACACAAGAAACTAAAATTAAAATAATACAAGACTAACAAAGGCCAGAGGCTCCTGACTTGGGACAGGCGCAAAAATGCGGCGGGGTTAAACATGTTTGTGAGATCTCAACCCTCCCCCTATACCTCTAGCTCATGTAGAAAAGTAAACGCATAACAATACGCACATTAAAATTCAGTTCAAGAGAAGTCCGAGTCTGATGTCAGAAGATGTAACCAAAGAAAATAAACAAAATGACAATAATACATAAATAACAACAGACTACTAGCAGTTAACTGACATGCCAGCTCCAGACTTCACTTAAACTGACTGAAAGATTATGATTTCCAATCCTTCCCGTTAGGGGTTTAGTATCATACCATCATAACATATATGAGAAGAACATCACCCGTGTCATGCCAACAACTGGTTTTTGAATAAATGTGTTTAGCTCCGATTCAAAGACCCTATAAGTGAATCAATATTAACGTCAAAATATGCAATCTTTAATGACCTGACAACAGTATCGTAACTATATCCCTTCTTAATAAGTCTATTCAAAGGTTTTGTTAGTTTTTGAGGGGAACTATTAATGGCAACAAGTCTGCTATATGTGGTAAGCACCTTAAATGAAATTTGTATATGCAGTCGTCAGGGGAATTATCTTTTAACGCCCAGCATACGATACATTGTGTAGGGGATGGTTATTTTTGCGATCTGCGTGTTGTCGGTCTGGTTTGTCTTTTTAGTGCGTATTTTATGATATAGTATGATTTCATGATATTGGTTTCCTATTATTAATAACATACACAAAATCAGCACACATGACATCAACTAGTAAATCTACAGTCATCAACTGAGAACTAGTATATTCAATACTAGTGTAAAATTTTATAATCACCTCTGTGTAGAAATATTTTTTATGAAATGAAAACATGTCATAGTCCGATATTTGCAGATGCCAACATAAAGAAGGATGTGTCCAGGTATTACTTAGCACAGAAGCTACCACAACAGATGACCATGCTGAAGGTATACAATTAATGACAGAATGCAAATGGGCTCAATTTTTGTGATATGCCTATGGTGGCAAATATTGCATGCATTTTCAGGACAAGGGTAAATGAACAGTTTTCGACGAAAGAGATGATTTCAGCTTTCCAATTGTGATTCGAACTTTCCATTTTTATTTATCAACATGCCAGCAGCGCCTGCATACGGAGTATATATATCCCAACTGATAAGATATTACCGAGCTTGTATGTCCTTTAATGATTTCCTTGATAGAAGTCGCGCTCACAATAATGCTATTAAACCAAGAATTCTAAATGGTGAATATGAAATCAATAATTCCCTTCGTAAATTTCACGGACGCCATCACGAGTTGGTTGACCGTAATGGAATAACCGTTTCACAGATTATACGGGATATGTTATTTATGACGTAATTTCATTCTCCTTCCCTTTTCATCACGAATATGACCTACCGAGTTACACTATTTACCGGGTTTGTAATATTATGAGCAACACGACGGGTGCCACATGTGGAGCATGATCTGCTTACTCGTCCGGAGCTCCTGAGATCACCCCGAGTTTTTGGTGGGATTCGTGTTGCTTAGTCTTTAGTTTTCTATGTTGTTTGTTGTCTTCTATTCTTTGTCTGTTTGTCTTTTTCTTTTTAAGCCATGGCTTTGTCGGTTTCTTTTCGATCTATGAGTTTTACTGTCCCTCTGATATCTTTCGCCCCTCTTTGATGATCTGGAGAGCATGGCTTCCAAAGATGACACTTTATTGGAAAGAATACACATTTTTTGGCATCTATGGATCCTTCCGAGAATTGCAAATTCTTTTTTCCTAAATACAGAGACTGGGCCGTCACCCTTCACATGGCATCGGATTTAACATTCCAACTCCGTCTGGATTCGGATGAATATCTATAACTCCTTTTGTTTTGTGCATAAAAAGAATAAGTGACGGGTAACTTCTGTCCGACTGTTCTATATTTAATTAAGTACCTCCTGAATTTCAAAATGTACTGAATGTAAATAGGATTGGAAGTTTTATAATTTAACTAGAATTCCACTGACTTAAAATGAAATTCTTAACAACCCCAAAAAAATGATTTCTTCTGAAAATCTTGTATCTGTATTTATCCCTCTTATATATATATAAGGAACAAACCAAATGCTTCACAAACAAAAGAAGGAACCTCATGTGCAAGCGAATTCATTTAACTATCTAATTTTAAATACCGGCTCCTGACAGTAAGTTAAATGCTTTTTGAAAGAAAAGAATATTCTGTAAAAGAGGGACAAAAGATACCAAAGGGACAGTCAAACTCATAAATCTAAAACAAACTGACAACGCCATGGCTAAAAATGAAAAAGACAAACAGAAAAACAATAGTACACATGACACAACATAGAAAACTAAAAAATAAACAACACGAACCCCACCAAAAACTAGGGGTGATCTCAGGTGCTCCGGAAGGGTAAGCAGATCCTGCTCCACATGTGGCACCCGTCGTGTTGCTTATGTGATTACAAATCCGGTAAATAGTCTAATTCGGTAGGTCACATTCATGAAAGGGAAGGGGATTGTAGTTACGACGTAAAGAACATATCCGATATCATTTGTGAAACGGTTATTCCATAACGGTCAACCAACTCGTGATAAACCATATCGTAAGAATGCTTGGCTAGAGGTATAGGGGGAGGGTTGAGATCTCACAAACATGTTTAACCCGCCGCATTTTTACGTCTGTCCCAAATCAGGAGCCTCTGGCCTTTGTTAGTCTTGTATTATTTTAATTTCAGTTTCTTGTGTACAATTTGGAAATTAGTATGGCGTTCATTATCACTGAACTAGTATACACTTGTTTAGGGGCCAGCTGAAGGACGCCTCCGGATGCGGAATTTTCTCGCTACATTGAAAACCTGTTGGTGACCTTTTGCTGTTGTTATTTCATGGTCGGGTTTGTTGTCTCTTTGACGCATTTCCCATTTCCATTCTCAATTTTATTAATTTATGAAAAAAAAACCTGCTTTTGTTTTAGTTTTACAGTGTCAATATATTCCTAAACTGAAATAATATGAATATATCTTTTAATATTCGCATGAAAAATAATTAGGTCTTTCCACTTTTCGTAAAAGACCTTTTGTTTTTCTTCTGATTATTTTTTCTTTTTCTTTTTTTTTTCTTTTGCCGTCTGAGATGCTTTTTTGTTTTACAACATATCGAATGGATGTTTGGCCAATGATGTTGTACAGTAATGAAAGTTTCAAATCTCACCCTGTGTGACCGAACACTTATTCTTACAGGAGTTATCTCCCCACGTCCCCTTTTTCTTGTAATCGCTATATCTCTAAAACCGTAAACGATTTTTTCAAACTGTTTTCACCAAATTGTTCGTCTACTCCTGAGAATGCTTTGGTTTATTTTGACTGGAGTGATCGGAAGACATCTTATGGGAGTTGTTTCTCTTTGAACATTTAAGATAGGCGATATGTTGGATAAATTCATAGGGTATAAGTTGTAGAGGCCAACAGTCTTTTCATATGAAGTCCTTGGTCCATTTGAAGGAAATTGAGGTCAAGGTCAAAGGTCAAGGTCATGTTATAAATTTTGGATTTTGCTTGTAATCTGTATTCAAAAGAAACTGTAACAGTTAATGATATGATATGTTTTCAAAATAACTGTTTACAATAAGGCGCAACTTCAACCCATTTAAGTCGAAGTGTTTTGGTCAACCCTTATAGAAGTTTTCTCCTCTTTTGTATTTGAAATCGGTATTTCTCCACAACCATACAATTGATCGACCTGGGGTCTTTTGATTTGAGATCACTGACCTATGACCCTGAAATTGAGGTAAAAATCAAAGATCACTTTGACGTTCTAGATTTTGACCTTTGCTTAAAATTCTTTCTTGTTCATTATAAAACAATTAAGTCTTCTGCATATACCTATTAATCTTATTTTTTTTATATCAGTTTGAGGTACCAAATTACATCAACAAGGAGTGACCTTTTCTAACATTTTTAAATTTCATTCTTATTATCGAGGTGGAAAGACCTTCAATTGTTCTCTGAAGAATTGGTTTTTAATTAATTTATGATACTCTGTAAAGTTTATTTACATCTTTTGATAGGCACTGATGTCATGCCACTATCAATACTTTAAATCGTTAACATCAGTACAGTTTCGGTATTATTTCTTCTACTAGTATGTGTATCTCTTACGTATGTTTGTTGGAAATATGAAATATCTTGCAAGAAGAGAGAAAGAAGAACAGTTCATTCTAACACAATTCATACTAATGGATCTCGAAACCATGCACACCAAGGAGAGGCCCACGAGTACGTTGAAGTAGATGATGGAAGTTTAATTAGGGGATCCTCAATATACTATATTCATCGCGCGAGAAACAGTGAAAGCTCTACTAGGGAAAGCGGCATTTGTGGACTAGACAGTGAAGGATATTTGAATTCCTATCATGCCCTTAAATCCAATGACATCGAGATGGAGTATGCATGATATAGTGAGTAATCATGCGCATGAACCAGTTTCACACACACACACACAGGATAACACAGTTTACTTCCAATTTCATAGATAAAGATAAAGTTTTTTTTAATCTTATTTTTTATAATTACGTCTGTTATCTGTTTTTTTTTATAACCAACTAATGTTAGCAGTTTATTTTGCTTATGCTGTGAAGTTTGTTTTCAACATTGCGTCTTTCTGTACTGTTATTACGTTGGTGTATGAAGGGTTCTAAAAGTATTGTATATGATATTGTTTGTAGAACGGCGCGATTTTTGTTAGGATGTTTAAGATTATGCACATATCTGAACTATACCATACACGTTTTCCTATAACAATGAAAAATACATCCTATGTCTTAAATTGCAATAATTTTATACATAGACAGTTACTCTCAAAATGAGTGATAATTCTCTAGGCATTGAATTAGGAAGGTACACAAATATTCCAAGAGCACAAAGATTATGTAAAAAATGTGGATTCCTAGATGACGAATTTCATTTCTTTTTGTATTGTGACATTAACATATCATTGCGTTCTAATCTTTTTGCTTTTCTAAAAGAATATGTACCATTATTTCAACATCTTGATACATTTAATAAACTAAAACACATTCTAAACCCCATCCCTGAACTTGTTTGTCATATTGGAGTCTTCATTAAGCAGTCTTTAGAACTGAGGGGGTCAGACCCATGTCAGGCAAGCTCATGATTGTGTTTTATACATCAATTTATAATTTGAACTTATAAAATATGTTCTATTATATTCTATTGTATTTCATTGTATTGCATTGCATTTAAAATGTATAATTGTTTGTTTGTATTGCTTGACCCTTATGGGTGTAATTTTGCAATAAAGATATATATTCGAGTTGTACATAGTAAACAAGGTTTTTATGATGATATTGTATGTTATAAGCCCTATGTTTTGAATTACAAGGAAGAATATACATCTGGTCCAATGGTACAAATATGTTTATCTTTGATCGCTGACTTTGTTGCATTATAATGCGTTATTTTTTGTTTTGTTTAACAATGACAAATGACCTTTAGTTATTGTACTTTGTCCAGGAAAATAAAAATCTACTGAGTATATATTAAAATTGTTCATTTTTTGAAACAATTAAACGATAACTGACTTTTATCGTTGGACTTTGCCAAGATCATATAATTAGCCTGAATAACCAACTGTGTGATAAAACAATGACGTATACGTCACATCGTATCTTTGTTTCGTTTATATATAGAAACATAATTTGTCTCAAATTTAGCCCATAAATGTTAGATATTTAATTGGCTTTAGCACTCGAATTCTATTTAAATTAAAATAAACACCCACTTGTAATCTCAAAAAGCATATCCAATGCAAACACGATAGGTAAAACCATAAGCACAATGCTGATCTAATTTTAAAAGGGGAGAGGGAGAAAAAAACGCGACACAATATAATGTATACTTGATGAAATTTGAACGCAGTATAATGTTTTTTGTATTCATGTGAGCCCTATATTTGCAAGGCAGAATATACATCCGGTCCAAGATTAAATTATGTTAATCTTTGAATGCTAACTTTATTGCATATAATGCGTTGGTTTTTCTGTTTGACAATAATAATGGACCTTTAGTTATTGTACTTACATAATTAACTTCAAAAACTTTACACCACTGTCCCTGGTTAGGGGGAGGGTTGGGATCACACTAACATATTTTACCCCGCCGCATTCTATATGTATGTGCCTGTCCGAAGGAGCCTGCAGTTCAATGATTGTCGTTTGTTGACGTGTTATATTAGTTGTTAGTGACTTAGAATTAGGTGTCAGTACTCTCAGATCTGTACTTGGTGTTTTTTTGTTGTTGGAACATACAAGTACCCAACCAAGTCCACTCTGTGTTGTATCTTTTTTTGTATCCATCTGATGAGCTAAGCCTTTTTCAACGAATTTTTATAGCTCGTTCTTATGTTGTACTGTAACATCACTGTCCCATGTTAGGGGATAGTTAAGATCCCGCTAACGTGTTTAACCCCGCCACATTCTGTATGTATGTGTCTTTCCCAAGTCAGGAGCCTGTAATGCAGTGGTTGTCGTTTGTTTATGTGTTACATATTTGTTTTGCGTTAATTTTTTGTATATAAATTAGGCCGTTAGTTTTCTTCTTTAAATTGTATTACATCGTCATTTCGGGACATTTTATAGCTGACTATGCGGTATGGGCTTTGTTCATTGTTTTAAGGTGACCTTTAGTTGTTAACATCTGTGTCATTTGATCTACTGAGGATAGTTGGCAATCTTACCACATCTTTTTTTTTATATTTAACATAGATATCAAATGAATGATGCATTTTTTATCAAACGGGAAGTGACATGGCTAAACTTGGCTTATCTCCCATTTACCAGGATAAATTCTTAATAATTGCAAATCCGTCATATTTATATTTTGTAACTGGTTGTTGTATGTACATCGATATATGAAAGTTAAAATCCGCGAGGGTCCATGATTGGTCTAATAAAAAAGGCATATGATATTTCTATTTCTATGCGGGATACGTCTGTTACTTAAGTTAAGTACCATTTATGTCGCCTGTCTTATTTACTTTTCATTCTATTCAGTGGCGTAGTCAGGGATGAAATGAAGTGGATGCCTTCGCCGAGTGGAGCGAGTTGGAAATTGTTTGAACCATTTTATGCAGAAAATTATATTTTTATCATATTTTCTGTAAGCACATATACTCCCCAAGTATCCGGCTCTGGTTAGTTTTTTGTTCAATTTAAAAAATACCCACCAAATTCATATACCTATATTTCCAACAGAACTTTATTGTTTTCTCGAAACTTCCATCATTTGAATCATAATTAGTTGATGTAAAAGTTCCCCACCCAATCTTTTATTTGACATCTCATAACCTGCCCCGTTACCAGAGGCAATTTTGTATACAGGAGCTGAAGTGACCCCCCTTTCCCAGAATTTATCAAAATCGACTCCATTTCAGCAGCACTTCAGAATATAAAAACTGAAGTGACTCCCCTTAACGAGTCAAAGGGTAAATGGAAAAACCTGGCGTCCGTTCGTCCGGTCTCGTTAGCAGTCTCATGTGTATAACTCTTGTCAGATTTTTATGAAACTTATATCATGAGTAATGTCTGACACTTTAAAAAAAAGTCCAAATCAAATATATTTAACCAGTTATGACATTTAAAAATATGAATTATAATGAATATCCCATTGCCATCGCTCCTCTAGGCTCAAATTCAGATGACGCTTTTCAATTTCTTCAAGTTTTTTCTTGCTTATTTGATTTTCTTTAAACAATGTTAAAACACAAACATATCTATTTGTAATTCCAAGTTCATACCTAATTTGATACATTACTACACATTGTGTTACCTGTATTAGGTGATAAACAACAAATTCATTCCCTCAAATTTTAAAAGTAAAAGTAGCCCTTCTCTTACACATACGCGATTCTCTTGGTATCAGTGTTCACTTTAATTTACCGAAAACATTCTTTCTAGTTGTGGCTATTCATTTTTTACCAGATTTTTTACATTTATCGGCGATTTATTTTGAGTTATTTGTCTACATGCGATAGCCTCAAAAATAAAGCGCTCGCGAAAATAAGTTGGTTTAAGCTTGACAGTATTAACAAAGCGTAGCAATTGTATTCTTGCTTGTTTATATAACTTGATTTATTTCACTTGACTGATAAGAGCTTAAGTGGTTCCTTTATCATTGACCAGCATCTGAAGATCAGTTGTTTGGGGACAAATTTATGAATATATTGTTCAGTTATGTCATTGATCCGATTAGGGAGAAGGTGGCTAAATTGTACCTCGACTTTAATAAATTAATTTATTGGACAGTAAGAAGGATTTTCTTCAAAGAATTTACTGTAGATGCTGTCAGTTGCTGAGTCTTTGACTCTAAAAACTTTGACACGTTTCAGACTAATTATTTTGAATAAGTGGAAAGTATCTGCTTTCATTCTGCCATTATAATACTGGAACTATCAGATGTGCTTGAATAGTAAATTTACAAAGCGGCAACACAATCACGCGTAAATTATAGAGAAGTTTTTAAATGATGTTTAGCGAAGGAAAATAGGGTGCACATATTCTGATTTTTTTATCTATATTTGCAAAGCACTTTTAATTTAAATATCTCAGTCAGAAATGTTTCAAACAGAATAATGCACTAGATAATACTTAGCTAATGTACATATAAATACTATATGTTTTAAACTATTCTATTATGTCCACATTATTAGCTCATTTGTTTTGTTTTTCAGTTTGGACGGCATTGATACATGTGATAGGTAATTAGGAATCTATTATGATTACAACGACAATCATCCTTATCACAAATATATTTAAATAGAATGTTCTTATGCAAATAAAAACGTAAGCTGAGCCTGATCAGGTGAAGTAACATTGGTAATATAATTTTCGATCCTTTCTAATTATTGAACTCGAAATGCATAACGCTTGCGCTAATTCTATCAAATTATTTAACATCGCAGTTCTGCACTGCATTTTATCACTTGTTAAAGCTATTATGAAGCGATCATAGTGTGTGTATACATAGTTAAAATTATTGACAACAACAATGTCTTAGTGACATCATTCCACATATACTTATATTTCTAATTATGACATTATAGTATTTTAAAAACAAATATTCAATCAGGATTTCCTTAATGAAATGTTACATGAATCACAGAGGCATACATTGCAGAGTAGAAATATATATATATATTATATTTATATATATTTACAACTCGTCTAAACATCAACCCAACATTGTTAGATCTGTAAATTTGCATTCGCAAATTTTTTGTTCTTCCCTCACCGGGATTCGAACCCATGCTACTGAGATATCGTGACACCAAATTGCCTGCACTGTATCCGGTGCGCTAGACCACACGACCATCTTGGCTTTCCAAAAATGAAGCTTTCGGTGGCCGGGTGTTACTTTTCTACGTCAGTTTTAATCTAGCGTCGTAGGCGATTTGGTGTCACGATATCTCAGTAGCATGGGCTCGAATCCCGGCGAGGGAAGAACAAAAAATTTGCAAAAGCAAATTTACAGATCTAACATTGTTGGGTTGATGTTTAGACGAGTTGTATATACATAATGTACACAGACATGTATCACCATCATTGCTGGTGATCCGATGAATAAATCTATTGTAGAGTTGTAACTGACTCAGACGTACTCGTATATATATATATATATATATATATATGTGCAACGAAATTTGTTTTACATGCACACGTATAAAAACTGCGTGTTTTATCCAACGAAATCATAGGTTTGAACATAGTTTTCAATTTAGACTTGTATATATAAATATATATATAAACGAATCTAAATTGAAAAATACGTTCAAACCTATGATTGCGTTGGATAAAAACCGCATTTTTATACGTGTACATGTAAAACAAATTTCGTTGTAGAAGGGTCTAAATACAGCACAAACAACATTTTCCAAAAGACCAAAAAAGTGAAAAAGTATGTTTAAACAAAACGCATATGACTAACAGGTCGAACAACTGATGTTCTTAAACCCTGCTGACTGCCATTGGCGATTGCCAAATAAAATTGATCACGAGATGTAACAAAATGGATCTTAATATAAATTTAATACTAAACAGGAAACGATAAACTTGTGACCAAGATGTCATGCCACAAACACAAGGTGTCAATATTTTTTTTTGTACACCAGATCTAGATTTCGACAATATATGTCTCGTCAGTGATGTTAGGGATCGAGACGGTATTTTGAAGGCCATATAATTTACCCTCAATTTCAGATAGACTCTTGAATTTTAAGAGTCAATATAGGACGAACGGATCATATAAACCGGAGAGAAAATATGATACAAGCCAAAACGAAAAAATATAAACGAGTCTAAATTGAAAAACACGTTCAAACCTATGATTGCGTTGGATAACAACCGCAATTTTTATACGTGTGCATGTAAAACAAATTTCGTTGTAGAAGTGTCTAAATACAGCACAAACAACATTTTCCAAAAGACCAAAAAAGTGAAAAAGTATATTGAAACAAAACGCATATGACTAACAGGTCGAACAACTGATGTTCTTAAACCCTGCCGACTGCCATTGGCGATTGCCAAATAAAATTGATCACGAGATGTAACAAAATGGTATATTACGGATTACAAATGTGTCGAGGTTTGTGATTGGATAACAACACAGAGATGTCAGTATATATTCAGGAAACTGCCGGGGTATATACGACGTTTTTATCCCCAATTGGAACCTCAAAAACGTCATCATAACACCGGTTACTATGTGACGTAGTCAAAAGCTATCAGACTGTCAGAGGCTCACAGAGGGAAAATAATGACGTGCTTTAGTCAATAATACACTTTTAATACTTAAATTTAATGTTAAAAGTGTTATTATAATTTATTACATACACGATAAAATTATGTTCACAGCAAATTAGAAAATCCTTCACGTATGCCGAACATATCAGGTTGGGTTTTTCAATATATATGTGTTGTCAACAAATACATGCACTGGAAAATAACATTAAGTCAGGGGTAATCAGTAATATATGTGTAATTCGGGTCTCAGAAAGGGTATATAATACTGTGACATTCCCGGCTTAGGGCTTATATCCCCTTCGCCTTCGGCTCAGGGGATATAAACTCTAAGCCGGGAATGTCACAGTATATACCCTGTCTGAGACCTGAATAACATATAATATTTATATCTTGATAAAGACGACATCTCTAAAGAAATTGCTACAACTATAGCCTATTTGCAATTCAATTTGGGTACTAGTTTGTTGTAGATGTTTGTTTGTACATTTTATTATGACAGTAAAAATAAGCTGGTTTAAGATTTTTCTCACACATACTGGTTTCTTAATTCGTAGATCAGGCAAAAGGCATACGAACACAAAATACTACATCAAGTATACATATGTGTATCAACATTTCACTATAGGGATACTGATCTTTCAATCATTAATTCCCTTTTTGAACATCTTCTCTCTTGAACTAAAATTTAAGAACTCACCTTTGCAGCTGATAGGTATAGGAAGATGTGGTATGAGTGCCAATGAGACAACTCTCCATCCAAATAACGATTTATAAAAGTAAATCATTATATGTTAAGGTACGGCCTTCAACACGGAGCCTTGGCTCACACCGAACAACAAGCTATAAAGGGACCCAAAATTACAAGTGTAAAACCATTCAAACGGGAAACCAACTATCTTATCTATAAAAAAAAGTGACTGTTTCATACCTCAAATCATTCATTGAAATCGAGTGAACATAAAAAAATATCACTTAAAAAATACTATGTGGTAGCGGTTGCCAAAACACCTCAGATTATTTATGTATATTGTAAATTCAATATGTTATCTTTATATCTTTTGACAGGCTACGGCCGAATCGGAGCCATTTGCACACTTTTGATATTGCTTATTCTACTGTCATTGGTAATTTTCTGTCTGACTTGTATTTGCTGCAAATATGAAGTATCTTGCAAAAAGAGAGAAAGAAGATCAGTTCACCAAGTCTCAACACATCCGAACGAATCTGGAAATAATCCGCCTCAAGGAGAGACTCACCAGTATGATGAAGTAGATGATGGATTTTTAAATCGGGAATCTCCAGTAAATGATGGATATGGCGTGAGAAACAGTGGAAGTTCGACTGGGGGTAGCGGCATATGTGGCGTAGATAGTGATGGATATCTGAATCCTTATAATGCGCTTAAATCAATAGATATTAAATTGAATCAAGGACCAAGTTCGGATCAACTAAAAACAGAAAACAGTTTCATACATACACAAAAAAATACAATTTATTTCACAGAACAGATGCAAAATTAAAACAATCGATATAGATAGTAGAAAAACCTAAATGAACTTATTTTCGTTGATTAATATCTTTGTGTTTGCAAGTGTTTTTTTTCCCTGCAAAGAACGTTAGTTCCTCAGACCTGTAGGTATTTGACAAAAGTTCGATTAATGGATATTTTCCCATTTCTTAAATAGTTAGATAAAACTGTAAAAAATAACCTAGTCAATAAAATTGAAACCCTAGATCGTTAACGTATAATGAGGTATCTGGGATATATAGCACATCCCCATTTTTGCGGAAATGTTGTTAACCGTGCCCTGAAATTTAGACACGATGTTAAACTTAATGTTAAAAGGTTACAATAGTTATCAATGGTACCAGGATTATAATTGTATTTTTATTCAACACTGTAATCAGATCATTGGATATCATTTTTATCGGTATAAATATTGATTTTGTTATCAGTAAATTAAAAGAAAAATTAATATTACAAGAATGTTTTATACATGTACACATTCATTGATCTACAAAATGTCGATACCTGTATCTTGGCATTGCACAAGATCATGTTTTTCACTGACTGTTTATGACGTCTTCACACTAAATCCATTAGATGTTGGATGTGTACAGATTGAAAATTTAGTCTTAGATGCATGATTACTTAATTAGTTGTAAGTAGCTTTGAACTAGTTGTCAGTTAACTGCTAGTGCTCTCAGATCTGTATCTAGTTTCTTTTTGTTGGTGAGATGTACAAGTACCCGGCCACTCCCAGTTGTATGTTTGTCCATCTAATGAGTTAAGCCTTTTCAACTGTTTTTTTTATAGTTCGTTATTATGTTGTACTGTTAAAACCACTGTCCCAAATTAGGGAGAGGGTCGGGATCCCGCTAACTTGTTTTACCCCGCCACATTCTGTATGTATGTGCCTGTCCCAAGTCAGGAGCCTGTAATTTAGTGGTTATCGTTTGTTTATGTGTTTAATACCTATTTGTTTTTCGTTCATTTCTTTTACATAAATAAGGCCGTTTGTTTTCTCATTTAAATTTTTTACATTGTCATTTAGTGGCCTTTTACAGCTGACTATGCGGTATTGACTTTGGTCATTGTTGAAGGCAGTATTGTGTCACCTATAGTTGTTTATATCTGTGTCATTTGGTCTCTTATGGAGATTTGTCTTATTACGATCATACCACATCTTTTTTTTATATATTGAAAGCTCACTGCTAGATTGTGTACTCAAAGTTCGAGAGAAGTTTAATAAAAAATTAAACAGAGTATCATTTTGGTTGTCATAGATGCAGATACATCTTATTCTCAAATTTTAGATACGGTACTTCTTATCACGAAATGGGTCATTTGGAAAACAAGAAACATCGCCAAATATCAAAAGAAAGGGATAAGTAGATTGATGATTTTCAATATAATAAAACATGAAATGCAATTTTTGTTCAAATCCCTTCAACCAAATACGAAAAAAAACGAAGCTTTTTCTACTATGTGCTACAGTTTTTGTGTATAAATATATTTTTTGCGTGGTCAAGCCAGTGTCATGACTTCTTTAATACTAAATAAATGATCTTATACATTGCTGTCAACTCGCTTTATGTGTTATTTTCTTTTATTGTGTATGTAAATTGTGTATATTAAATACTTGTAACAAGGACATGAAGTATCAACAGGTACATATTATAAGCAAATATTCACTTACCATATCTCTGAAATATAAATCCTTTTTTGGAAACACATATTTTAAATACAACATTGATGAAAGAACAACACAATTCCTTTAAGTTAATGTTTTAACGAATAGCACGAGCACGTGGTAAAAGATCACTCGACCAGTATTTAATTTAATAGAAATAAACATAACATCAGAACTGTTTGGAGTGCTATAAAATTGAAACTGCTAAATAAATACTGGTAAGTCCTTTGAGAGAAGAAAAATTCCGATAGAATGAATACTGTAAAGCACCCGAGAGCATTCTGTCCTATACTCGATAGTTTACTTTAATAACACTTAAATACAGTATATAACTCCTGTACCAACTCTACATTTTTATTAAACCTCCTTGATTATTTGTCAGGTATGGTCTTCGTAATGTTTAATATGTATGTATTGAGCGATCCCATGTATTCGAGTATTACTGAGCTAATTTTGTTCCTAACGGCTTTCCATAGTTTTTATGTTTGAACGAGCGTCCTCCAGCATCTATTGTTTTCATCAGTGTAAATTCATGTACTTTTTGAATGTATCCAAGTTCAATTAACTAAAGTTATCTTTTCAATGTTAACAGTTTTATTTGCTCACTGTTAAAAGTACATATGTAACATTATAACATCGTATAACTATATAAATAAACAATAGCGTTCAAGTGTACTGAATCATAAATCCTACATGACATATTTTTGGTGTCCGACGTGGTGGGAGATAGCTTATTACTGTACAAAGACGGCTAATTAAAGATCATTAAACTTCATTATGTTATCCTTATTCACACCTAAAGGTTATTACTGCTTTATTGGTAAATTTGTTTGTTCTAAGTTTGAACTTACCGCCAGCAAAACTTTGGGCTATCTGCCTTTGCTGAGTGCTCGCGCGTTTATATACTAAATTGTTATTGTCAAGTGACATACTACCCAATGGAAACTTGTCCTTTCCGGGAAGCCGGAACTATAAAAATTTCAGATAATGAAAAACATAATATACATATCATCTTAAGTTGTCCGATTAAAGAAAAGCTATATCATCTTAACTATCGACAAAGAAGCTTGAAATAAACAATCGGACACCACTGCGCGCGCATTGATTAAGCTGACGATCTATGTTAGTACATTGTACATTGTCATAATAAGTAAATAACATACAACATAGTTCATTTCAATAATCTGAATATTTACAATATACTTGTGTCCGGCAGGGAATACTTATAAAGTATCTTATCAGTGGTATTAAAAAAACAATTTTAGACCAATTGTCCAGGGACGAATTGGTATTTAAAGATATTAAAACACATTTGCGGTCTCAACAAAATGGCAGAAGACAAAGTCTCCGTAATAAACAATTGCAGTTGAAGTATTTTCCTATGTATATCAGGCATATCAGACGTTTAAATATAATATTTGGTTACACGAAATGATCCTTAAAACGAGAATTACATGAATAGCAATCAAATACATTCCCTGCCGTAACACTTGTACAACAAAATGTAAACAAATACAAAATCATTTCAATTCCGGTGTTATACACATTAACAATTTGATAAACTTAATAATTATCATCATCATCATCATCTTGAATCTATGTACAAACATGTAGTAGAAATTTATATCATAGCTGATGATATGCTTCCCCCCTTTATATTTGGTAAAAACGTGAATTTTTACTTGTGATCATAAGTATAAGTATTTAATTATAAATTACACCGCACAATTAAATACCTATTTGTTTTGATGTAACATGTACAAGTGCCTTACAAAACTTTATTCAAGTTATATTTGGTGTGATGTATCAATATATAGATAGATGATATTACATGTACATTTGAACAAAGATAAATTATATTTATAAAGATAGATGTTACATGATTATTTAAAAGAAAAAAAAAATTTAAATTTAAAAAAAAAAAAAATCAAAAAAAAATGAAGTAATATATGCACACAAATATATATTTGTTGAATGATATTTTAAACATGAATTCTATGTAAAAACCAAAGAATGAAGGATAGGTATGGCCACTCAATGTCACAGATTTTATTAATATTTTCCATATCTACTCCGTAGAGACCAAAATAAATAAATATAACCATATATGACGAAAATAGATCTCGGTTGCCATGGAAACCATCAAGCATATTTTCGCTTTGAATACAAACAAGGAAATTTGGTCTACTTTGACCTCAAAATTAAAAAAAACACAATATCAGTGCAAAAATGGTGGTTTATTTTCATTTAACATTACTAGATATATATATTTAAACAATTAAATTGCTTTTTGATAAAAAAAAATATTTTATGAATATTGCCACAGAATTTGTCATTTGGCATTTTGCCCAAAAAAAACCATATTTTTTAATAAAATTCATCAATTATTTTAACAATTTTGCCCAGTACATACAAATATGGGCAATAGCACAAAATGATCTTCAAGACTATGAGAGTTCATACACACAAAAACATTTCTGGAGAAATGTTGCCTCTAAGTACAGTGATTGCTTGAAAAATGCATATTTAAGCACTTTTTCAGTAAAATAAAAATAAATAGAAAAAAAATCAACAAAGTAACAATTAATGTTTAAATTTTTTTTCTTCACATTTCTTCATTTATATAATAAAACAGTTTATTCTGAATAATAAAGTTTGAAACTAATTGCATGGTTGCCAAGGAAAACCATCATAACGAGGATAACAACCAGCTTAAACTATAATATTAAATAAAATTTAGAATTCTGCGTCATGGCATTATGAGCACATATTGCAAGGTTATTTGTCCTTTTCCAAGTCATAATGTGTGCACTTGTCATATAATTCATTAAAACACATGTTATTTCACAATACATAATAAATGTATGAGCCATCATGAAATCAGATTTTTTTCTGATTAGAACAATAAGAATGCAATCACATATGTTCAGGGTCACTTTTAATTTTCTTGTAGTAATTCAAATAAAATGGGCTTCACTTCAAATCATTTGTTAAATACATACATTTCATTGGCCTAAAAATCTGTATAAAATCTACGAATGAACTAGAAGCTGCTACACTAGTTTAATTTTAGTGATGCAATTTATTACATTTCAAAACATTTACCTCAATTAGACCAATCAGAGAAAATTCTGTTGATTTTCCCCAAATAATTTTTTTAAGTTTTATGGAAACTTCTCCATCAATAAAATCTTAAATCATTTCTCTTTCTTGTGAATTAACTCTTCTATAAACTTGTTTTATATCATAAGAATACATTATTTTCTAACATTTCTATATGTGCCGATTTGTGGGTCTATTCATGTGAACTGACAATTGAAATTACAGTCAAATTTATGTTTTATTCTAACTTTCCTAATTTTCTCAAAATGACACAAATTTTCTTAATAGAAAAGGGTGGAGTAGTTTAAAAGCCTAAAACACCACTGAAATATATAACAAAAGCATGAGCCTTCATGAAATCAACTTTTTTTTTAATAAGAACAATGGCCTTAAATCAAGATAAAATCTAAATTAAATCTAGTGATAGAGGCTACACTAGTTCCACTTTTGTGGTACAATTATTACATTTCAGCATTTCTTTAAATCTTATCTGATGCAGCCCTTCTTACATAAAAGAAAACCTTGTTTCATGCATCACAATATTTTTATTTATTAAGTGACCCTGAACGAAACCACATCATATCTAAACATGAGAAAGAACTTTTTTTTTCAGACCAAAGAGTTTTTTGTCAGCAGATGCTGCTGTAAAGTCATTTTGATCCTGTATATCATTTCTTCTGTCTTTTAGAGCAAGTCTGGAAAAGTAACTAGCCACTTGTGAAGTTGTCAAAAAGTGTTCCCTTGTAAACCTTTTCTGACCATCCTTTAGAATATATGGCATATCTCTGGAAACTTTGGCAGGGTCTTCTTTATTCCCAGTAACTTTGCCAATGTTAAACTTTTCAGACAGATACTGTTTTTGGGCGTCCGTGAACAAAACTTTGGGTTTTTTCACTTTTAATGCCCATCCTCTTTCCTCAGGTACATCAGTGGTGTTTTCTTTTTCCAAGTCATCAGACTGAATAGTGATGGCATTAATGGTCTGAAGTTTATTGTTGTACATTACTTTACACCTGTCTACTACTTTTTTCTCCACATGCACATTACAATTGCCAAGAAGAAGGTGATTATCTAGTGATGTCATTGTATTGAATGATCTGTCACAGTCATCATTAGAGCAGTTAAACACATGGTCAGATGTTTTTCTTCTTTTAAAAGCTGGCTGGGTAGATTCATCATGTGCCTCAGATTCATCCTCTACAAGAATAAAAAAAATATTCATTTGATATCCAATGACTAAAAAGGATAATACTGTTTATACAAAATAGTATTCATATTTGTTGAGAAACAGATGTAAGACATAACTTAACTGGTCACTCAAGTAAAAAGTGTTGATCCGAGTGACCAAATCTTATAGTACCATTCTTTGGAGGTTTTCAGTACTCAGCATTGAACTAATGCATAATCAGTTCCTACCTTACGTTTGATTTTTTTCAAAGAAAATGGATATAGAAAAAGAATCTTTTCTTGAAACCAATATATTTGATTTGCTTGATAAAGCATGATTCAACATCTTTTATGACAAACAGGTATTTTATACTCCAGATGAATCTAAAATATATTACAAGTTTCTAATTGTTTTCATCAACCTTGGTCCAACCATATAAATGAAATGTCATATCATATCAGTATAGTCATATTATCTGGTATATAAATTAGATAAATAACAGACAGACCAAACATCAAGAAAACCATTATGTACCTGGTGGAAGAATATCAGGAATAACATCAGATGACCATGTGTGGACAACATTCAATTGTAGGCATGTAACTGCATTGTTTTTCCATGGTATCAGCTTCCCTGAAAAGAAAAATTTCATTAAATGATTATGAACATTTATTTATTTTGTTTATATAATGTTAAAAATCATAAACTAAATCAAGGTTAAAATCAGAGATAACAAAGCAATTTTGACGTTTTATTTACTTCTCAAAATATATTTTTCATCGTTGTTAAATGCAAACCTATGTTATTGTTTCCTTTTAAAATTATCTCATTGTTCTACACAGTCTAAACAATTTTTTTTTAAAGTATCCTTTTAGTCAGGTTAGCAATTAACAATTAATCTTTGAAAACAATTATTTTACAACATACCTGGTCCAACTTTGTATGCTCTCCACACCTTTAGACCATCAGAGCTGAATTCAAAGTTGCTGAGAGTTGAAATGTTTGGAATGGGCTTTACATGAATTTTTTCAGCATCTGCATCAATAACTGGTGTCACAACTTTGACTCTATACTTTCCTTTTTGTTGTAGATCAATAGCCTGTAAAAATAAGACGAATGTGAGATATATATCAAATACAAAATCAGTTCAGGGAAAGATTTCAGGATCCCTTAAACATTTTTGCTTCAAATATAAATAACGTTAATGTACATCATTAGTTTTTTCTCTTAAAATATATACAAATCTAAAAAAACTATACCTCTTTTGTCTCAATGTCACAGATTAAATTTGCAAGTCAAAACGTTTTAACTGTACCATCAATGCATTTATATCACACATGGATTGATTTGTGTCAAATATAAACCTCGCAAGAGAAAGAGTAATATGCATTAATTTTAAAAGACTAATTCTTACCCTCTTCATTGCAGATGCATTCAACACATCATTTCCTTCATTAACATGTCTTTTGATTGCTGCCTTGATATGGGACGCCTTACGATCGCAGGGGCCTTTTCCGTCCTGTGCCTCACAAAAGTTGTAGGACTTTATCAAGTTTGGCAGTTCTTGATAAAGAGCATAGATGGTGAAGGTGCTTTTATAGCAGCCAGCATTATCAGACCATATGTGTACTTTGTTAATATTCTTGCGGTTTACCATATCTTTGACTGTATCTGCAATCAAAACAGCTGTCAGTTGAGAGTCTTGTGGGGTCTGTGCATCTAATATGTGCACATATGTGTCCAGTATAAAGTTGCCATCTTTTTTTGTAGCACATACTGTTATATGCCAGTTTATTCCCCTTTTACCAAACCAATCTGTTTGACCCTCCCTAAATTTCCGAGGGAGAAACTTCATGGCCCAGTCTGCAACCAAAAACATTTCTCCTTCCTTCAGATTTCCTGTAATATCTGCACGAGCACTGTCTTGAACTTTTGTTCTCAATATATGTGACTTCAACTCCTTAATTGCATTCACAGATTTTTCAACCTAAAAAAATAAACAGAATATTATTTCAAAAAGCATTTTAAAACAACATTACAAACATTAATTGTAGATTTCTCATTTACAAACTGATTTCATATAGTGGTCCATACTAGAGATGGGATAATATATTTTTATGGCAGTACACGCCTGATAACACTCTTAAACAAAACAAAAATCTTGTATTTCCATTCTAGTACAATACTGATCATGTTTGTGTCATTGTTTAAATATGTATATACATCATACTGTAACATGTATGCCCATTTTGTATTATGGAAGAGTATGTTGCTTTCGGCTTTGGAAAGAATTTTTTACCATGTTTACAGGGATTGATGCCTCTTTGAAATTCAGAAAAACAGCCATACAACTTTTACAAAAGTGATCCCTATGGTATCTGTGATGATTATCATGCATTATACAAACAAATAAATAAAAGTGTCAACTGTCTAAACGCCTTATATGTACCGGTAATTAAACGTAAAACCAATCTGAAACAAACTTATTCACTAATAAATTATATTGTTTCATACCTTGAACAAGTATGCCTCTGGGTTGTCCCATCCCACATCAGCTGTCTTGGTCAAAATAGTTGACAAGGTATGTTCCAGCTGATAACACTGTGGACACTGATGTATGTGATCATGTGGGCACTGGTCTTCAAAAAATACACTACCAGTTTGGCTAAGGGCATGTACAAAACAATGGTCTGCAATAGTTGATGAGGTTCTAACATGCATCTGAAAATAAAATGAAAAACACTATTGGTCTGTTGGACTATTTTCTGTAATTGTATTAATAACATTTTTTTTTAGAGTTTCAGCAATTGACCTTCTTCAGTTCTTTATTTTGCCTCATAATTACTTCATTACTTGGTTTAAATTTGTTCAAATTGGTTTATCTATACAATTGTAATAAAGTATTTTCCCTATTTGAATTGTGAAAACAAGGATTATTTATCAGGCCAATCAAGTCTGTCAGTGTGTCCAGTCCATGGAAGTGGGGATGGGGGATACATTTTTATGTTAACCTGTTTTGATCTTTTTCATTGTATTGTTAACTGTTAATGGCATTTACAAATAAAGTCTCCTGTTATAGGGTCCTCTTTGAGCAAGTGGTAATAATGATATTTCTATTTAGGTAACAGTTCATTTTGGTCATCTTCGTGGTTTGTTTTTCAACTATGTTGATTTCTTTGAAAAATGTTTGGCAATAATTTGGATTTAATTAAAGCAATTCCTTACTTTCGTCCTCTTTCTAATAAAGGATTTCCTGTTTTTGATACCAGTTTTTTTTGCTGAAAGACTTATCAGGCATTGGTTCACCATATGAAGTAGATCATTATATATATTCAAGACACCAATAACTCACCTTATAATCTGTCTTTAGATAGTGCTTTGCTTTCAGTAGGTTTTCTATGGTTTCCTTCCCATCATTGTTCATTGGAATTTGGTTCACTATGTTTTCTAACTCACGGAAAGCTTCACCTGCTTCTGCAACGTAGTAATCTACACCTTCAACAGATTTACGGACTGCTGCACTGCACTCTGACAAAATCTTATACATGGTACTTTCTCCTAAAATAGTATAATAATTTAATAAATTGTACATTTATAAAAATAACATAATTGTTAATT
This sequence comes from Mytilus edulis, assembly GCA_019925275.1. Lineage (NCBI taxonomy): Eukaryota > Metazoa > Mollusca > Bivalvia > Mytilida > Mytilidae > Mytilus > Mytilus edulis. The sequence continues at coordinate 68,923,302 of CM034361.1, read as the reverse complement.
ATTAATTCTTTGTACATTAGTAGTATTTTGTCACATTTTTTTCTGATGTACATAGTTGCCTTTTATAGCTGACTATATATGGTATGGGCTTTGCCCATTATTGAAGGCTGTACGGTGACATATAATTGTTAATGTTTGTGTCATTTTGGTCTTTTGTTGATAGTTGTCTCGTTGGCAATCAAACCACATCTTCTTTTTTATATTAAATTGAATTGATTGTTTCAAATATATCTAGTTTTAACCCAAATGGAACAAGTAGTAGAGGGAATGGTTGAGATTTTATAATATGTGTTGAACCATTGTTAACCTCACTACTATTTATGCCACTCCAACTTAAGCCAGGAGACAATGCAATTAGTTGTATTTGTCTATGAATTTTTTTAACACTTTATAGTCAATTATAAAACTTAAAAAATTCGTCAATAAGATACTTCCTTAGATATTTCAGCTAACACACACTTACCAATTGCATTAAAATTTTCTTCTTCACATATTCTAGAATACTGTTTGACAATGGTTGCTGGAGCTAAACATCTTATAACATATGGAGTCTGAATTAGTTCTCCTGATGATAGTGTCAGTGTTTTCTCACCCAGTGGCAAGTCCTTTATAACATGGCTTGATGTGATGAAGTCCAAAAAGTGTTCTAGTTTGGCATCATCCACTCTCCCTCTTGTCTGTTTTTCTTTTGCAACAGGTGCCCCACTCCAAATTCCTTAGCATGTTTCTTTGCTGTATAAAACTTGTGGCTCGTCAAGGATGGAATTTTTTTATTAATGTCCTCAAATTTAGAATGGCTTGATAAGATAGAGAGTATCTGACACCTCACTGTTGAAGTTTCTGCCCTCATGTAGCTTTCTACAAGAGCATCAATAAATTGTGGAGAATCAATTCTTGTCATATTTTTTTCCACTTTTGAAAAAATATTCTCTTTTAACTGCTCACCTTCTCCTGGGCACATTGTCTCTAAAAGAAGAGAAAGGCATTCATTTGCTTTTTCAGTGTATCTTCTTTGTGTCCTCTCACTTGAATCACTCAATGGCTCTCTAATTTTCTTTACTGGGCTTGTGTTACATGCTTGAAGAAATTCATTAAGCTTTCCAAGACGATCAATGTTAGCCACTGATGCCTCCGATGCTTGACTGTTTTGGCTCTGCTGTGTTTCCTGACTGGATACATTGCTGTCCTGAAATTATAAGGCACATTATAAATGAATTTTTTTCAACAAGAATGAGTATTAACTATATATAGACCATTTTTTATAATTCTTGCTGCTTACAATTATTTCTATCTATAGTGAACTTGGCCCAGTAGTTTCAGTGGAAAATGTTAGTGAAAATTTACATATTTTAAAAAAAATGTTAAAAATTTACTATAAAGGCAATAACTCCTTAGGGGGTCAATTGGCCATTTTGGTCATGTTGACTTATTTTTAGGTCTTACTTTGCTGTACATTATTGCTGAGTACAGATTATCTCTATCTATAATAATATTCAAGATAATAACAAAAAACAGCAAATTTTCCTTATTATTACCAATTCAGGGGCAGCAACCTAATAACCAGTTATCTGATTCATCTGAAAATTCCATGGCAGATAGATTTCGACCTGATAAACAATTTCACCTCCTATCAGATTTGCTCTAAATGCTTTGGTTTTTGAGTTATAAGCCCAAAACTGCATTTTACCCCTATGTTCTATTTTTAGCCATGATGGCCATCTTGGTTGGTTTGCCAGGTCACCGGACACATTTTTTTTAAATAAGATACCCTAATGATGATTGAGGCCAAGATTGGTTAAATTTGGCCCAGTAGTTTCAGAGAAGATTTTTGTAAAAGTCAACAAAGCCGGACACCAAGTGAGGAGAAAAGCTGACCTGGCCTTTTGTGCCAGGTGAGCTAAAAAAGCAGTTTTCACTATGGTTTTGTATCTCAATAATTCATTTCAAAATTAATTAATTATGTTGTACTCAATTGAATAAATATTAATAATCAATCAATACTAATTATTATGATGGTCACTTTCTTTTTATTTTTAATTTGACTATTTATGTAACATCCATGGTAGCTAATAAATACATACATGTGCATTTTCATAATATTCATAGCTGTGATCAGGCCTTGGTCTCAGGAAGAATCCGTCAGATGATTCTGTCTGTTGCTGCAGAGGGTCCTCAATTCGACTCTAAAAAAAATTTCTTGGTTTGAATAAGCTATAAACATTAAAAGCAACTATGATGTCTATAACAAATAAAATACTAATTCCTTCCGTTCAAGTCTCTTTATTCAGGTACAAAATAAAAGATAAAACACACTAAATTCTACTATCAAAACTAACATTTAGTGCTATAATACAATTCAAAAGTGCATCTATCATAACATTTACAGTAGTAACATACACTTGTTCTCTTTCAAAAAAGTAATATCATGAACATTTACGGTAAACAATTGCCAAATTATCAAGGTCAAGTTTTATCAGTTTTACATCAATTAAACTCAAAATTTCTAACTTTTTACATGAAAGACAATTTATCTGTTGTAAATTAAAGAAACATACCATATTGGTTGACTCTGGTATTCCTTATTTTCATCATAATCAAAGATATTCACCAAGCACTTTTCGTGCAAATTACCTGAAGGGTTCGTTAGAGTAAAGGGAAAGTAACTTATCTCAAAAATAGAATATCACTAATTACCAAAAAAATACAATAGGCAACAATATTTTTTGTTATCAAATTTGGACACTACAGCAATGTTACCGGTTTTCTGCCTAAACTAGATCGTTCAAATTACTTTATTTCTTAAATGGAAAAAATACAGATCTAGCTTTTGGTTAATACACGAAAATTTGTTCACAGGCCTCCATTTGCAGATTTAATATCTTATCATAATTTTTATAGTACTGAAATCAGTCACTGCAGATACTGAGTAATTTTGTAGGTCTTGCATCAGAGGCAGATGAACAATAAAGTGTTCTTTTTTTGTAATGGGTTTTCCTGTATAGCAGAATTTTGTACTGTTCGATGTACATTTACTACATATCTTTGCATTCCAAACATATATGAGGGGTTGGGGTAGGACATTTTTCAGATGGACTCTCAGATTGAGTGTTCTTATGCTCAGGATTGATCCTTTCGGGATCAGGGAATTCTTTTTTCGAATTTCAGGATGTCTGGATTTAAATTGATTTAAATTTGTGAACTCTGCATTTCATGTATTTAAACCCGGGATTAGGTCCCCTCCCAACACCCTCATATATACTAAAATTATGTTGTAAGTTTATACAATAATACTTACAGGTACTACTTCAACTGATTGATTAACATCAGAGTTACTTAAGCTATCTCTAAAGATTTTTCCTCTGCATGATGTACAGATAGCTATAATATAAAAAATAAAGCCAAGATACAAAAGTGAAATTTATTATTTTAATACACTGTACTGAGATCTTTATACATAGCCTTAATTTTTTGGTCGAAAAATGTGTAATGAAATTAATGCAGATTGAAAAACAAGAATAATCAGGAGACAAATACTGTTGTTGGCTATTTACAAATCATGATTTAGGCAGCAACCATATAACTTCGAGGGGGGGGGGGGGGTAATGTTATGAAATTTGTTGTGGCATGAAGAGCGTAGAAATTTTTCAACTTCTACTTCTATGTGGTTAATATGCAGTTGAAAAATCCAATAAGTAACGCAGATATACTGTGCGTGTGTGTCAACCAGTACAAGCCAAGTTAAAAATAACAAATACTTTTGTGTATTTACAGGAACAAAAACAAATAAAATTATGTGATTTTTACAACAACTGTACAGGGTTAAAGTCAAGTATCAATGGTTACGCCAGGAACTGACACACACAGACCTGAAAGGCATCTGTTGATACTTTATTCCTACACTAAATTTTAAAAAGTACATGCTAATTATACTATATCTTGGGAGTTTAAATTAACGTTGAGCCTAAATTAAATAATATAACTCAACATCAAAATTAGTCATGCTTATGTTTAATATTGCATTGAAAAGCACCTGCTTAAAATTATGATTCCTTAATCTTACAACATGTGATTTATTTAGTATTTATTACATTGGCTGCAATGAATTACACTGATTTCCCAGTTAGATAAATACCGATAATTTCACATGTGAAATAAACGTGGTTATTTCACTCTCTGACGTCATACAACAATAGGCGTTGTCAAGACGTCGATAACGTCGGATCAAAACAAATTGTAAATGCGTAGGAAAAAGATATAGTTCCTTACATTTTCTACATTAATTTCATAAAAAAAAGCCATTTGCCAATGTAATAAAAAGAATAACTAATCGCCGTATTTGAATATCAAAAATAAGACAACTTGTGACCGAACGCCGCTATGGATTAAACTCGTGCTGCGCACTCGTTTAATCCATGCGTCGTTCGGTCACGCGTTGTCTTATTTTTGATATTCAAATACGGCGATTAGTTATACTATAAATCTCTTGCCATTTTAATACTACATTACTTTAAAAGTCCCTATATTAATTAAAATAATGCATGTATATAAATTCACGACTTGTTGTAAATACACTGGTTTTTATGGTGGAGGATGCTGTTCATTCATATTTCACAGAGAATTTATAGTGTGTTTTAATGTACATTTACTGTTTACATTTATCAGTCTCATCCGAGTGCTCCTAAACAGGAGGGAATTACGAAAGAAAAAGGGGGCTTGGATCATGGGATGGCTCTTTCAATTTTATTATTCTTTCAGTATTCAAAACCATTAGATAAGGTTAAATCTGCATTCATATTTGTTTTTTGTCATCTAGAGTGCCAGAAGATTTTTTTCCCCATCAAATTGGGGATCATAACTTTTTAGATAAAAATAAATACCCCCCCCTTTTTTTTTAAAGTTGAAAGGTGGATTTCCTTACAGGAAATATAAAGACTGTTGAAAATCCTTTAATGAATAAGACTTTACACACAAGGTTATATATGTGTAAGAGGTGTACTTATAAAATGTGAACTTACGTGTACCAACTGGCAAGACTGAACCATATTTCTTGCTTATCTCTTCCACTTGTTGGCTGGTCAAATATCTGTCAGCTTTCAATTTTCCCGATCTTTTTTTGTTTTTCAAATTATGTGAGGAAAGATGTAAAGGAATGCCACAACACTTAGATTTCTTTCGCAGACGATTCTGTTCCTGCAGTTCATTGAGATGACTTTGACAAATTATAAAAGATTCCGTAAATTTTGTAAAAAGTAAACCAGACTCTGTCAACAGAATTGTAGATAAAGAAGTAGGAAATGAATTAACTGGATAAAAAGTATCTAAATTTGAGCAATTAACTGTGGAATGGAAAGACTGAAAACTACACTGTGTGTCTGCTGCCATTTGTATCCAATCTATCTATCTATCTATCTATAATCGTAATTCTGCCAATCAAGGCACACCTCCATTCACACAGAGGAAAATGTCAATACGCAATATAACACAATACAACGCGTATCACTTCATATATTAAAATTTTCCGCCACCTCAAGAATTTATGTTACATACACAAAATAAAACATTAGAAAAACTTTGATAGAAATAAAACTATTATGATACATTCCAACCTCCAATTGTAAAGAGGAAAATCAAGAACCGTAACTCTCTGCAATTTACCTGATTTGTGCAATACTAATTCATTTATTCTAGTTCATTAATGTTGGTTTCTCCATTAATTTTACTTTTTCATTGTCTTACAATGTATTGATAGATGTTTACCAACTATTTGATTTATATCAAATCACTGGGCAAATACCTTTTTATTGTCCTTCAAATGGAGGCATACAGTTTACAGTCAACACCATAATATGCATGTTATAAATGATATAACTGATGGAAGCGAGGTTTTTCACATAAGAAATCACCAAAAAATATAAGAGAATCAGAAAATAACCTTACTTCGTTATAACTTTTATCCGTTTATTTAAAATTCTGTCAAATGCCAAATCAGCAGATCTGTAACTAGGGACTAGATTTCCATGGCAACCGTTGCTATGAAAAACTTTTTAACACTTTTTTCATTTTCTTTGGTCATTTTAAGCTATTGAACAGAGTTTCATAAAAATCTGTGACATTCTGTGACCAAACAATTTTGATGGTTTCATAGAACTGATATTTAAAAGGTTCATCATAACCTTTTGGCTAAAATGGCCGTATTTACACCCCAAATTTTACTCTGAGTACAGACTAACCTATACACCTGCAACAATTTTAAGGGATGACAGGAACTAGATATATAAATTTTAAATGCATTTTATGTTTCAGAAAATAATAAACTTTTCTAGATGTTGCTATCCATTTTTTTTCGTTCCTGCAGAAGGTGCAAAAATTAACTAAGTAGTGAAAACGATTGAGAAGCTCCCCTCATATAATCAATGTTGTGAGTAGTATTGATTTAAATGGACAATAGATGGACAATAGACACCTGTAAACAATAGGTGATTTAACAGGTTTAAACTGTGTAACTGAGTGGACCGTATCAAATGAAACTCGGGTGTTTGTTTATTTTGCTATCTTCTGCAGACTGGAAAAAATGAACATCAAAATCCAGGTAAGTTTTTAATTTTCTGAAACGTAGACTTCATATAACTTTTATATATCTAGTTCCTGCCATGCCTTAAAACTTTCCTGGATGTACCAGTTTGTCTGTACTCATAGTAATTTTGGAGGTGTAAACACGGCCATATTTTTCAATTCCTTATGATGAACCTTAATGTAAGTTGTTTCGAATCAACATAACTTGAGTATGTTGAATTTAATTCAAATAAAAGTAACCTAAAGTTGAAAATGAATAAAATAAGGTTATTCATGTTATTCGAAATGATAATTGTATATTTTTCTGTAAGCACCATTTTCACGAGGAAGAATATACATCCGGTACAATGGTTCATTCATGTTACTTTTATATAAAAACTTTCTGTTGAATAATGACAAGGAAATGACCTTTACTTTTTGTGATTTGTCAAGGACAATCCACTTCAATCACCCACTTAGAATATATTGAGTGTTTTCAATTATGACTTTTATCTTTTGCCGGTTTTACGTCAATGATCCAGTAAACCAACAACAACAAAAAAACAATAATCAAAAATATCAAAAATTTAAATAAAAGTTGACAACCTTCATATGCATCCCGAGTATGTTATTAACGAACATTAAGCTTTCCTTTATCACGGGTCTTTCGTTACTGTAGATGGAACATTAAAGATGGACAAAACCGAGAGCAAGAAGCTCCACAAAATAATAACATTTCTGAGGTACAACTACATGTCAAATGAACTTGAATAGATTGAAACAAAAATAATACACACTAGTTTTTTTTCTCTATTATTTGCATCAGACCATGGGCGATTCAAAATTTGATTTTATAATAATTGATAACACCATTTCTGTCCTTGGAAAATTAGAGTTTCAAATTTAAATGATTTTATAAATAATTCAGAAAAAAATTAACGAACATTACCTTGATGCTTTAGCCAGTATAAAACTTTGACATGTTTCAAGAGGGAGAAAAAAAACCAAATAACCAAAAAGACTTTCTCCGAAAAATGCTTCCTATTCAGAATTTATGTGAAGTAAGCGGATCTCTTTTCGTTGTTTATCTCCCAATATTCTTTAAAAACTACAATTTTTTACCTATTTAGTTTCCTGAGTTATTCCGCTTTGATTGTATAGTATATGACAAGTCAAGGTTTACAACGCAATGTTTAGAATCAGTTAATAACGTGTTTGCCCATAAACTCTTTACTATTACTATCAAGTATTCACTAATATATATAATAGGTTTTGATTGCAGGAAAACCCCAATATCCTATATATTTCACAACGATCGAGATTTTGGATTTTAAAATAAATTCTCCATCCTTAATGTGATTTTCAGGTGAAAAATGTTTCAAGTGTTTGTTTTGACTACACTTTATGACTAACAAGGTCGTTAATATGATTGATTTATGCAGTAAATAGAACTTACATTATAGGTATCAAATTGTTGACAATAGAATCGACCCCAGGTGAAATAAACCTTACAAGCATTGACGCGATGTGAAAGAGCAAGACGAATAATACAACACAGTATTGTAAACTTAAAAAAAAAGAAGCAAAGTTTTAAAAGTATACCATTTTAAAATAATACAGAGAATGTCAGTTGGCTGCCGTTCCATGTTTTCGATCTGCAGTAGTTACTTTTGATTCTGGACATCAACACTTCTAGAGATATAGTAGAAGATGAACATAGGGAAATCAATAGATTTTAAAGGAATTTTTTTTCACTATTACTGCGTATCAAAATCTTTTATTTGGGCATTGTGAAAGGTTGTCATATGCGGAGTAACATGGTTTTTTGCAGCATATTATTCCTCTTTTGGTTTATTGATAATTGATAATTATATCTGTTTGTTTTGTTTACACATTGTTGTCAACATGATGAAATTCCTTGCAACATATAAGTGAGAGGTTTAGCTACCTATAAAACCAAGTTTAATCCTCCATTTTCTACATAAGGAAATGCATGTATCAAATCAGGAATATGATAGTTGTTTCCATTCATTAGATGTGTTTGAGCTTTTGATTTTGACATTTTATAAAGGACTTTTCTGTTTTTTTCGCATTGTTTATCAGCTATTTTTTTTTGTGTTTTCAGTGTTCGTGTTTCTTGTTTGTTTCCACTCCTGGTTTTCTTGTCCTCGTCTATGTTTCCGGTGTATGGTATTTACTATACCTTTTTCATGATTTTTTTATTGACTTTCTTATTTGTTTTTTCCTATGCTGTTTACGTTGTTATTTTTGTTTACCCATATGGTACCTTTCAAAACTCTTTTAACATAACCTAGATCATTTGTCAGCTATAAGATTACCTGTACGTTTGTAGCAAACACTATATCTTGAGATATAGAATATAGAAACAAAAAATTGTCATAGTTTAAAAAACCTTCTTAACTAAATAATGTACTGATATGGAAAAAATAGGATTTCATATGGAAGCCATTTTTTTAGGCAAGGTAAATACGAGGGGCTTTATAGTCACCTAACCGAATATGGGAAAATAAACTATAGGAGTTTTCTTTACGGGCATATCTAATAACTAGTCTCTGTTGAATTATTTGAACATCTATTACGGGCGACTTAAAGCTGAACATATTATGTAGATTGTACGCTGAACATATTATGTAGATTGTAATGCAATGTTAATGTCATAATTCTTTTGTTTTGTTTAATGTTAACGTCATATCCACAGTTGTCCAGTTATAACCAAGGAGGGATTTCGAATTGATTGGATCAACAAACTTTCGATTACTACCATATTATCGAAAATAAAACTACCTCTTATTTATAAATAATATCGTGTAATATAGGAAGCCAGTACGTAGTGGTAACTTTGTTGTATTCACGGCTAGCTTTCAGTTCAGTAGCGTATACAACGTTTTCATTAAGAATAGTTTCCATAACTTAATTATATAATTGTGGTATCAAGAAATACGATAACAAAACAAAATTAATGTATTTCAAGAAAGGATCCATTTATTTTTGTCAGAACTGTCTGTGAGGTATATGCATCGCAGATGCATTTTTGATATTCTAATCTTTTGATTTTAGAAGGTCAGTTTCTCCTGTAGTACGAATAATAAAATATTTCGATTCAAATTACTTTCATTTCACTATATTTATCTTTTGAACTTTAATTCTAGTAAATGCATTTATAAACTCCCTATAAAACGTCTCGTATGCAAATGTCCTTAGTTTATGTTACATGTATTTGCATTTCATTATAACATTACCAGGCATTATAAGATATGAAAACTTCTGACCATTTCTTAAAAATTAACATAGTTCCCAAAGTGTAAATTATTCCATCTATATTGTTTCTTTTCGATAGTAGTCAGTTACTTACAATAACTTTGCGTGATTTTGCATTAGTAATGAAATTTTAAAGTTAGAAACAGTTTTCCTTATACATTTTCGAATAGATATTTGGACTATCAGACAGTACTTGAATTAAACACTCATGTGATTCGTCTCTTTAATTTACACAATAGTTTGTATTCAATGAAACTACATGTAGAAATGAAATACAAATGTATTTTACAGGAATATTTCCTTATTGTCTGACCTAATTAAAATATACATTTGATTAATTCTACTTACATGATGTCGATGGTTTTTGTTATTGTTTTTTCTTTGTGTATTGTAGGTTATTGTAAACAGGAGATTTGTTCATCTGGGTAAATATATTGTATATATTATTTTAAGAACCTTATTAATATTTTTTCTCGAATATGTTGGAAATGGACACTATTTAAAAGTTAAGAATTATACTATGCATTGTGGATAGTGCACTTTTTCATTTATTGCAACCTTCGACAATGAATCATATTTACTAAAAAGATAGACTAGAATTATATGTAAATAATTATTTTAATTTCTATTTTCAGGTTAAATAATTACCTGTGTTTTTTCAATTTCGAACACAGGAATGGGACATGTATTGGTAAGAATATATATGTATTTCTAAGTATAGGTCTTTTGTCAAGAATACTGAAACACGATTAGTGGCCGAGGGATAAAATAAATGGCAATGTTAATTCCTTATATTACACAAAAGATATTACCTAACCTCAAAGGGGCATTATATCTTAAATTTATGTTCATCGATTTGACTCAAATTCTCGTTTTTCATTTGTAACTTACTAAAACGTATATCAAAATTACAATAAGTCTGAAATAAACAATTAACAATGCATTGAGTCGATTATAGATAACAGTATTTCGTGTGTATTTTAGTAGAGATGTCATTCAATTAACTATCAAGATGACCTCCGATGTCTGCCGTCGTTCACATAGCCGGTACATAGTACACATAAACATAAACATAAATACAAAAAGTTCGCGACCACGTGTTTTCGATTTTTCTACGTCTGTGTTTTTTTTATGTAATGAGTAAAAAAATAAGTTAATTGTCGTTTTACCTTATAAGAATGTTTTTTATGGATCGTTTCCGTCAACAAAATTTTTCAACTTGGTTTTACTTTCAATGTTGACATTTTTGCCTTGTTTTGGCCAAACGCTTATTATATGTGTATCTGATCTCTAGTTATGGGGATGACATGAGGGTCAAATACGTACGGATTCAATGAAATCAAAATATTCTCTTGTAAGTTAATAATTCATCAGTGATGTGTCTTAGTAATTGTTCAATTAACAATGTAATCACGAGATTAGGTTTAAGTTTATATTTTTATTTCATAACCACCACCTTTCTCCTGTTTGAAAATATATGTGTATTAAAGTCATAGAAATCATAAATTACAGAATATGTTGGAATGAGAGAATCATTTAAATATGAATGTAGAATACATTGATTAATGTTAAAAAAAAAATGTCGATAAACATAACAGCTCTGCAGCCCTTTGATATATTTTCTATGTTAGAGGATCTTATTTGAGGCCTTATTAATGACTTGTCAATCTAAACACGCACGACATCTAATCTACGTTATTACCATGATATTGAAAGACAATAGATATTGTATAAGGCAAGCACATGTAGCACCGCAGGCAAAGTATTTCCATATAAAAACTTGATTCGAAACTTACAATGGGGTTTATTGTCAAGCACCGTAACATGAATTTCAGTTTTTAGTTTTTAGTAATGAATATATGGACTTCCCAACAGTCGTTGAAACTGTGAAATAGCATACAACATAGTGCAAGATATTCACATATGAAGAATTCCTCGCCGCTGTTTTCAATTTCGATTTTTAATTTCTTAATCAACGACTTATAATTATAAGTAAAACAGTACGAGGAATACAAACCTAGTTATTTTTTTTTATGTCTGAACCCTCGTACTACTACAGAAATATCGAAACATTAGAAGTTTGTATATTATCCGATTGGAGTAAATGTAATAATACATAATACAAAAAAAATATTGGAATATTATTACTACCGAGACGGGAAAAGGCAATCATTTTTTATTTTAAATGATAAGTATTTTTCACACAACCCTCCACAAAAGAACCCTAATATACGCTCCACACAAATAAGCCCCATTTATAAATAGTAAAATATGCATGATGGCTTTACATTTAATAAAGGTTATACACTTTTATGCATTGTTCATTTCCTGTATTTTTTTTCTTCTTCTAAATGGATAATTGATGTCGGCAAAGAATTAAGTTTCGGGTCATAATATCTTATTTTTAAATCAAGAAGCAATGTGCGCTGTGTTGTTTACTAATTGTTTGTGTAATCGTCCACAGTGTTTTTTCCTGGAATTGAGCGTAAATAATACCTATAATAAATGTCGCACAGAAATGCTCATGTTATTAATGAAATTCTGGCCATTCAAATGGACTTATGTTGATACAAATATAAATTGAGAAGATGCTGTAATTCCTAATGAGAAAAAATGGCCAAATTACATAGAAAATAACTACTATGGTTCACCTTACACCGTAAGCATATTTCTAACTCACTATCATTTTGTGTTAATTTTTTGTAGAATGTAAAAAGGGTTTCATTTCATTTATTGGTGAAGCGTGCAGACCATGCCCAGAAAATACTTTTGGAAGAGAATGTTTATCTGACTGTAAATGCAGAATAAATGAAAGGTTTGTAGATTTTTTGACATTGACCTTTCAATATATTTAAAAAAAAAAACCACTATAGTATAGATAAGGATACGGTGAGTTTACTATTTGTTAAATATATTAAAATGGAGGGAATTGTTTGTTCGAGGAAACTATAATTTTTTTTACTTAAGAAAATAATTTAAAGACTTTTGCCATGGCTTACACAATGACGATACGAATTTTGCCGCTTTCATCGAACATGACCATAAGGATTTTAAGTCGAAAAGTCTGCATTTTGAGCAATAATTTAAGCAGGGTTTCAGCAATACTTGTTTTGTATAATTTTTTTTAAGCAATTTTTTGTATACCTTTATAAGATTTTTGCTTGTTTTGTATAATTTTTTAAGCAATTTTTTGTATACTTTTATAAGATTTTTGCTTGTTTTGCATGCTCTACACCTAGATTGCTATTTTTAAAAAAATTTAAAATTTGTTGTTTTACAATGTGTATTTGTATTGACCATATTATGGTTGGCATTTTTGTTTTATATTTTATTTTAGTATTTGAATCTAACACAGTGTATGTTTTATGTTTTATGTTTTTGTCTTTGATTTGTTTTAATTGCCATGCTTAATGTACAGCGCCTTAGAGTAACTTTTATTTTTTATATAGAGCGCTCTATAAATTTTCATTATTATAATTATTATTATTAATATTTGTACACGTGTTTCCCAAATATCATTCAAGACCAATTTTCACACTTCACCTTATTTTATATTACGTATCTTCGTTGCTTTTGCGTTGTCTTTAAACAGCATGTTACTTAAAACGTTTAATGTAATATGAATGTTCTTTTGAAGCAGCTCAAATGACATATTAAAGTCAACATATGGTCTAAAACAATACTTTTGACGTTGTGAATGTAGCTGAGTAACAAAGTATACCTCTTTCATGACGATACTTTAGAAATACTAACAGATTTATTTTAATTGTTTGTGATTTAACCTCTTGGTTCAAGATATTATTAACATTTTCATTTCATTGTGATATACAACTTGATTTTTAACAAGTATTAGCACAGTTGGAAAGTGGCCAAAACAAACTAACTGGAGGTGAGGGCGGGTATATGTTTATTCATAAGCTCGATGCATGCAAATACTGAAAAAAGACCACACAACCTTTAAACTTTATCTTCGCAAATAATAGTCCGTGAGAACTTTCCATTCCAAGTTTCAGATTTTTTCCATAATTTTAAGAGGCACATTTGAGGACATTAACTTAGTTCCATTTTTTATATTCAATGAATTACACCTTATTGACCATTGTCTACACAATATGTTGAGCTTTTATCGAACCGAGTGTACGAATCAGTAAATCAATATTTTTTTTAATTCAATTACTTTGTTTTAGATGTGACCACGTGAAGGGATGTGTGAACTTATTGCCTAGTCTAGAACCGGACAACACAGCTGATCATGATGAGGGTAATAGATACGAACTTTTTTTTTCGACGATCTATTATTTTTTTCTCCAAAACAATTAAATGAAATTAAATTGGAATTGAGATTGGAAATCAGAAATGTGTCAAAGAGACACCAACCCGAGTTCATTCAGTCACACTCTTTCCGCTGTATCACACTGAAAACATAAATTTCAAAGTCATGAATGTCAAAATCGAACCTTGCGTGAATTTAAGATCGGCGACAGAAAACAAATGGAAATTAAAACTCATTAATCGAAATACAGTTGGTTTTCATAAAAACAAATCGCTAGTATGTACACGTCATCTTAACGTTACAAATATTTTGTCTATCAAGAAAAAAAGGATCTTAATTTTCTCATTTTCAGCTCTTTTTTCAAATAATCAGAGCGATTTTTTGTACTCAATACAATTTAAACCTTACAAAAACAAGATATTTGTAACAGGGACCATGACATTTTTCTAATCACGAACCTCAGAAGGAGAAAATAACTTTTTAACAAGAACAGAAAATACCTTTCATTATGTTATACCTGTATATTATTCTGAGTTTGTATCAACCAAAGCCAATGTATATATCAAAACTTACTTTCGCCAAATAGATTTTGCAGTAACAGTAAGCACTGTATTTCATTGGCTCAAATGAAAAAGTAAAATGAATGTGCCAAATGAAAAAAATGCTAAATCGCAAATAATTCGACGAATTCAATTTAAAACATGTGCGTCAATGCAAATGATGTGAAAGTATTGTGTTTTCACCGGAATATTATTTTCAGATTATATTCATTATATTTGTTTTATCAATACCGAACATACATCTGTGAGTTTGACTGTCCCTCTGGAATCTTTCGCCCCTCTTTTGGTTGACATATAAATTGTTTATGTAAGTAACTTTTTCTATTATATATGTTTGAATTCCGATATCCGGTCTGTTTGTCTTTTTTATTTACCGAAGGTAAATTACCGAACGCTTTTGTGATGACGTCAAATAAAAAAACGTGCTTCTGAAGAATGAAATTTACAACCTGTTGTTTTTAATTTTTTAATATTTCTTTGTGTATTTTGTTGTTTGTATCTATAACGTGTTGATTTTTTTTATTATTTATTGACAGTGAAATGTTCAATCTACAAAATTATAAGATTTGTTTATCAACATGTCAAAAGAATGATAACACACATTTTTTGTACTTTCTTGTACATAACACGGTCACATATTGATAATAAACATTTACAACGACGGTTGCTACATGTGGAGCAAGATCTGCTTACCCTTCAGGAGCACTAGACATTTTGGATGAGTTCTTGTTGTTCGTTTTCAAGTTTTCTATGTTGTGTTTTGAGAACTGTTGTTTCTCTGTTTAATTTTTCCTTTAAGCCCTGGCATTGTCAGTTAATTTTCGGCTATGAATTTGAATACATTTAAGTATCTTCTGATCCTATTTTACGTAGTGAGTTCGTTATTTTAAATTGTCAGTTTTGACTAAATATCAATGTCGTATCCCCCTACCTAATTCAGAGTAGTAGTGGAGTTATTGATATTTGTGTGAAGTCTGCATTTTAAATCCCTGGCTTTCAAATATTTGGCATTGAGCTTTCCTGATGAATTAAAACCTAGAAAAGAACTTCGAACGATGGAAGATTCAATTTTTTAATGAGATATTTTCATTTTTCATAAACCAACTTTATCGTATTTACGGACTTTCTTTCTGTTTTGAATTTTCCGTAGAGTACAGTATTGTTGTGGCTTTAATTTTACAGATGCATCTTTTTTCAGCACTGGAACTCACAGCAGAAAGATACTGTAAAATAGGTAAATCCATAAACTTTTTCCAGTTTTCAATTTGAACAAAAATACTCACCTTGAAATGTTCAGATAAGGATATAAAAGGTTAAGTCCGTAATACTGAATTCAAATAATACAGTTTTCTTTCTTTCTAAAAACAGTCCATTAAATAAGTAACATTGGTTTTTAATCTTTACAGTTCTAATATTTTTCTGAAATAGATTGAAAAATATTGAATAATGTCAATAATAAGTTTATAATAAAAAAAATACAAATTGGGAATAATCCTTCAAGAAATTAATCTTGATTTTATTCATTACCGTTTCATCATCATGGGTTCAATTCAACTGAAAAAGAACAGATACTAACTGTTTTCAGTTTGACAACATTGCTAGATATGTAATATTTAACACCATCAGAGATATATAAATTAATCCATATGGTTTTGAGTATATATACACGTAGTCTCTGATGCATGTTATTTTTTATTTATTGTTATGGCTTTCAACTAGCTGTCAGTAACGTAGAGTTCTTCCAAATCGTACTATCTTGTTAATTCGACCTGTTGATACTATGTGTAATGCTGTTTTAATATTTACTGCTTGCCTATTGAGTTTTTTATCTCGTCTATATACCTGTTTGTAGATATAGGAAGATGTGGTGTGAGTGCCAATGAGACAACTCTCCATCCAAATAACAATTTAAAAAAAAGGTAAACCACTATAGGTCAAAGTACGGCCTTCAACACGGAGCTTGGCTCACACCGAACAACAAGCTATAAAGGGCCCCAAAATTACTAGACTAGTGTAAAACCATTCAAACGGGAAAACCAACGGTCTAATATATTTATAAAAAAAAACTATAAAAAAAACGAGAAACGAGAAACACGTATAAATTACATAAACTAACGACAACTACTGTACATCAGAATCCTGACTTAGGACAGGTGCAAACATTTGCAGCGGAATTAAAACGTTTAAATGGATCCAAACCTTCTCCCTTTTTCTGAAACAATAGCATAACATCACAACATAGAAAAACACACGGTAAAATATCAATTGGCAGGCTTAACTCAATCAACCATATCTTATTGATTTTGTATTTACATTGTATCATAGATCGGATTTATTCGTTCAATGTATGTTCAGTGTATGTTTACTTGTTTTAATATGTCTTTTGATTTAGTAAAGCCATTCCAATTAGTATTTTATAGTATGTCTTTCTGTTTTGTGATGTTACACTATTGTTAATGATAAGGGTGAAGGTTGATACCTATTTAAACGTTTACACTCGCTGTATTTGTTTAATGCGTTTCCCTCGGTTTTAGTTTGTTATCCCGATTTTGTTTTTTGTCCATGGATTAATGAGTTTTGAACAGCGGTATACTACTGTTGCCTTTATTTTGCACCTGTCGTTAAACAGAAATAGGATGTTCAATCGTTTGTTGATGCGGTTCATAATGTTTTTTTCTTTCTCGTTTTTTACATAGATCAGACCGTTGGGTTTCCCGTTTAAATGGTTTTACACTAGTGATTTTTGGGGTACCTTACAGATTGCTGTTTGGTGTGAGCAACGGCTCCGTGTTAAAGACCGTACTTTGACCTATAATTGTTTACTTTTAGAAATTGTGACTTGGATGCAGAGTTGTCTCATTGGCACTCATATCATATCTTGTTAGAAAACAAGGTTCACAAATAAGAATATAGCCATGATAAAGATAAATACGTATTTTCACTTAGTGTTGTGGGCTCTTCTCAGGCGAGAGTGTCACCAACTGGGAAGCTGAGTTTTTAAAAATCAGTACCTCAGGAATTTGCCAATAGTTTTTTTCAGGAGATTTGCAGATATAAAAAAAAAAAAAAAAAAAAGACATAGAAAATTGAGAAATCAGATGATTGATATCTGTGTAAGCTTTTTTCAAAAAAATTGGAGACTTGAAAAAATAAACTTTGGCAAACTAGTATCCTCGTTATTCAAAACGGTTAATGAGATACATATAAGTAAAAGTAATAGTGTAATTATCAAATATTTTGTCATAGCCGTCTTTAAATAGCCCACTTTTCGTATTGGCAGGCACATATTGTTCAGAAATGGAAGCTACCACGGCATTAAAGAGCGAACCAGGTACTTGTATATCATATATTTTTAACAGATATTTCATTTCAATCGAGAATTAACACGTTCAGGAGTCGAGGTAAATGAGTACGTCCGTAGTAATGAATGTACGAAATACATTGTATATGTTTTATAGCAACAAAACTGTACTTTAAATGAGAAACACTCGTTTTGATTTCTTAGTTTGAAACATTTTCTGAAACAAATGCAAAATTAAAGAAGACCGATTATAATCAATTGAGGAAAAAGACAGTTCTTTTCTAATCGTTTGATGTGTATGATGTTTTGATTCAACCATTCGATAAAGTACTTTACGTTTTGTTTTGAATTTTACCTGAATTTCTTTTTGGTTATTTTCCTTTTTTCCAATACCAAATTATATATAAAAAAACAAGGAATTACGTTTTTAATCACTAAGCTTGGTTATGGTTTTTTTTCGTTTTTTTTTCCACAACGATTTCAACTTCAAATATACAAGGAGGAACAGATTTAAAAAAAATATTCTTTGGCAAACCAGTATCCTATTTTATCAAAACGGTTAATTAGATACATATAACATGTATAAGTTAAAGTAGTA
The DNA here is from genome assembly GCA_019925275.1 of Mytilus edulis. NCBI lineage: Eukaryota > Metazoa > Mollusca > Bivalvia > Mytilida > Mytilidae > Mytilus > Mytilus edulis. Next base: position 68,904,739 of record CM034361.1, on the reverse strand, counting down.
ATATAATTATTGAAATTTCTGTGTTTCCTGTATTTTAATAGACAATTTTTCGTATTTGCAGGCACATATTTGTCAGAAGTGGAAGCTACCACGGCAATAAAGAGTGAAACAGGTACATGCACATTAATACTTTAAACATATCTTTCATTTCAATTGATAATACACACTTTCAGCAGTAGAGGTAAATACGTAGGACCGTAGTTATTAAATAAAAGAATACATATCGTATGTTTTTTTTGGCACAAAAGTGTCTCTTAAATAAGTAACACTGGTTTTGATTTCTTCGTTTAAAACCTTTTCTGAAACAAAAGATCGATTATAACGTGAGGAATAGGACAGTTCTTTTCTAATCGTTTGATATGTATGATGTTTTAATAAAGTACTTGAAGTTTTGTTTTGAAATTCCCTGAACTTCACTTTGGTTATTTTGTTTTTTTTTCCAATATTAAATTACATATAAAAAACAAAAATGAATTACGTTTTTTTCACACATCTTGATTATGTTTATCTGGGTTCTTTTCTGAACACCATTTTAACTTAAAATATAATATGAGGGACAGATACTTACCTTTTTCAGTAAGTCACTATTGACTAAGATGTGATAGATAAAAAATGAGGCGAAAAAGAGAGATTATTCATAAAGTTCAGTTAGTTCATAGAAAAGTAGCTTGCTTGCTAGGATTGTTAGAATTAAAATGTATCTAAATATAAAACCATTGTTTCAATAATGTATCACCACTTGGAATATATATGCATCGATCTGCGTTTTGACTGTTCACAACAAATAAGCCCCGTCTGCCCGAGTGAGCTAAGGCAACGAAATCGTTAGTAAAAATTAGAATTCAACAAAATAACATAAACCTTCATATACATCTATCTTGAAAGATACAACTTTGCAAAATCACATAACCTATCTCTATGACAATGAAATCCCTGTACAGCCGTTAATTTATAATATTCACTGTCAAAGGCGTCATTAGCTTTCTCAACATTACAACAATCGAATAATTTGCACTCTAAAATTGTATATTATCGAGCGTATTGTATTTGTACCAGTTCAAAAAAAAATCTTATCCTCAGATTCATAAAACAAAGTTTTCATTTGCACAAAACATATTGCGCCTCATTAAAATGAAATATTATGACCCCTTCATTTTCTATAACCATTTATATAGGAAACTCGACAGGCAACAGTTAAAAGAGCTAATAGGATACAAAATATATCAGTATTGACACACCTGAAAAACTCATTGATGAAAACACTTTTGCGTGCGACGAAATAGTACATTTGCTAACCGAAACCGAAACCTGAAACCTGCAAACCAATTAATATCTAAGCTTACAAAATAAGAATACTGTATTTATTGATATTTTTTCTTAAACGTAATGAATAAAATAAAATGTGAAATTTGTTGCAAGAAAAATGGGTTATTTAGTTGTTTTCATTCTGTTATCCTTTTATCTTTTGATAGGATACAATAACACTCAATCATCAATCGGAACAATTTCAGCATTATTGATGTTCCTTCTACTAGTGTTTGTCTCCCTGACTTGTTTTTGCTGGAAATATAAGTTATTTTACAAGAAAAGAGGGCAAACAAATATTACACACCACAATGTGTCTAGAAATTTTTCGCTCCAAGCAGACACTCACGAGTACATGGAAATAGATGACGGATTTTTTAATGTAGAATCTCAAATAAAAGATGCACATGGCATGAGAAGCAGTGCAAGTTCGACTAGGAGTAACGGAATATGTGGAGTAGACAATGATGGATATCTGAATTCCTATCAGGCACTGAAATCAATAGAAATTACATTAGAACAGGAGCCAAGTTCAGAACAACCAAGCACAGAAACTAGTTTTATACACGCACAAGAGAACATAGCTTATCTCGAAGATCAGGATGAAAGATATGAATAATCAGTAATGATAACAGAAAACTTGACTGAACTCATTTTTATTACATTGCTATAAATGAAATTGCGTATGTCTGCTTTAAAATAACGACATTTCAGCAAGCCATGCAGATAGATGTCGATATTAAATTAAATGAAGTGTTGTAACATTTATTAAACAATATGTGAAACTGTAAAAAAAATAAGTTTCAGTCAATGAACATCAATACACAAATCAGTAATTACTATAACGATTCTGGGATTTACTTTATAGTTGTAAACTGATTATCAGGCTAGATTGTGAAAACTAAATTCGATGAAAATTTTACAAATCAAATATCAATTGATTTAAATTATAAATTTGGTATTCAAAAGTTATCTAACTGATATGTTCATTAGGCTACAATTTTGGGACAGATTTGGATAAAAAAAGGATTTCTACCGCTATCTTTTACTGTATATTCAAAAAATTAAAACGAAAAAGAAAAGAAAATTACCAGGATAATTATTTTCGTTTTCTTACTTTAAGAAACAAATGATGAATTTGTAGTACTTAGATTATGAAATTCAAAAATCTTGATCAGTTTTCAATTTTTTAAATTTTGAAAAGAATCACATTTTCCCTAGCTCCTGTATCAAGAATATAAAAATGCAGTAGGCTGTAGTATGATGTTTCTTATTATATTGAGTCGAAATAAATTACATTTTCGTCTTGAACTCTAACAATAATCTATCACCAGTTCAACAACAACTGACCTGAAGTTTCAACACACTTGAGCAACAATTGAGTACCACACACTTCTTATCACAATGTATTAGTTACTTAATTATACACCAGGCATACTGTAGGAATATTATCTACTAATCACAACTGAGGATATTTTCAATCATCAAAAGTATGCCATTGTATCAATGATGTGCTTTCATTTTAGTTCTAAAAGGCGTTTACTTAAAAAAGATAAAACACCTCAAAATGGATTATTAATACTTTTTCATGTACAAAGAAGTTCTATTCTGAAGGACAGATGTTTCCTCTTACTTATGAGCAACATTTAATGAAATGTTAAGCTTCATAAATATTTAAAGTATTGTCTTATTGGTTGGAAGGCAACATTATGAAAAGTCAGTGAAAAACTGAAAACATTCTACTTAAATATTTTGTGAAATGCTACATATTTTTCGGATATTGAAGGCTACTAGCGCTACATAACATATCAATTCAATCATTGTTTCCAGAAATTCATTTTCAAGATTCAGAAGATTAAGCCTGTTGCCAAAAGCTTTCGGTAGAATTTCATAGGAGATGTCAGACAACTGAGTGTCCGACCTTTTCTTTTTCTTCTACATTTTCATCAATAAGTTTATCAATATACCTTAGGCTACCTTTGCTAAATTATGTCCAAAATATAAATAACATTTACAGATCAGAAATTCATTGAAAGGTATAACATATATAGTAGCATGATTGATATTTTATTCAAATGCAAGACTCTACTATGATGACTCTTGACAAAGATAATTTACTTGGTCTTTGTTTTTGTTTTTTTAAGAAATGAAAAACCTCTGTGTAATCATGTCAACATAAGCCAAAAAATATAAAAATAAGGAAATCTGAGAGCAGATGATATATCATTTGTTTTTGTTCAATACATTTCAAGGCAAATCAGCCAAATCCAAAACAGCTAAATGTAAAAAGATGAGATCAATTTATCTTCGGGGTAAAACATTTTCAATTTTCGGATTTTTTCTTGAATATGGTGTATCTTGATATTTACTTTTCTTAATTAAACCATCTATTAATCTTAAATCCTCATTAATGGCTTCTTTGTCTTAAGTTCAAATAAAGTTGCAGTTATTTAATGTCAAAACTGTACCTTATTCTGACTAGTGCTGCAAAAATCAACATACCTTTAATTGCATATTAGACCGTACTGGTTCCCTGGAGTTTGATAGTACAAAAACAGGAACTTCTGAACAGACCAACAGGTTAAATGTGCCCTTCTATCAAAATTTTATATACTTCTTTATAATTCAAATAAATCTTTTAACAATGATTCTTCAGTGATCCTAAGTCCCCAAGCTTTCATTTGATACCACAACTAACCAAATATACCCGCAATTGATAAAGATACAGCTATGCGTAGGAACTATTTTGTTTAAAATTTGTACTTCTTTCTTGTATGTTCTTTCTGACCGGGCCTGAATTAGTGGTTCTATACCTATACAAACAAGGTTTATATATATTTTTGTTAGCTCAAAAATATTTACATGTATTGCTAACACATGCATTTGAAGTAGGTTGGCATCTTAAGAATAAGATATCAGTAAATATGGAATCGGACCTATTTGTTTAATTATACTACTTTCATGTTGTTTAATCAAAACATGGCTTGTGAAAGATGACTTTTCATTTAAATGAAAGGTAATAAAAGGTGTCAAATTAAAACAATAAGGATGGACGAGATAGAATTCCATATATGTTAGTGAAACTAATCTACAAAGAACAATATCAATCCGGTTCATTGGTTCATATGTATTAATATTTATATACAAACTATACTGCATTTAAATGTGTTGGTTCTTCCTGGTTAACAATATTACGGAAAGGACCTTTCATTATCTTTATTGGTCAAGTAGTTATCAAAAGTACCAGGATTATAATTTTATACGCCAGACGCGCGTTTCGTCTACATAAGACTCATCAGTGACGCTCGAATCAAAATAGTTAAAAAGCCAAATAAATACAAAGTTGAAGAGCATTGAGGATAAAAAATTCCTAAAAGTTGTGCCAAATATGGCTAAGGAAGGAAATTCCACTTCAATAACCTACTTAGCATATATGTAGTTTGTTCATTTTATTACGCAAAAGCTGACTATTTTTGTTTGTTTGTCAAGGGCATATTGAATTCAATGACCTACTTGGCCTATAACAATAATGTGAAAAATGCATACTAGGTCAATATTGCACTATTTTCATATATTGCTTGTATTTTTAAAAATGTGTAATATGGTTTGTTTGTTTTTCTTTTAAATTTCTATTTGAAAGAAAATATGTTGTTGAATGTCAATAAGACAGTAATACCAAAACAAATCAACCAATAAAACACACAGTGGGCAATGTACATGCAGTCTTATTTGACATGTTTTTTTGAATCCAACAAGATAACAACATATTATTTTAAAAAGTCAAATCACTCAATGTCTATGGAAATAAAATAAAACCTCAACTTTAATATGTAAATCATACACTTACATTGAAGGCATAGGTAAAATAATAATCTCATCTTTATACCTGAAAAAGAAAAAAAAAAAACCAAACACACATTACTCGACATTAAACGTTAATAATACTTAACAAAGGATCAAGCTAATAATTCATTTGTAATAAACGATGTAATACTGCTCAAACTGGATAATCTCCAATTTAATAAGGATAAATTCCAATTTAAAACAACAAAATATTATAAATGCATCCTCATTATGCAGAACTCGACAGATACTAAAGACAAGTATAAATTGAAAGTCTTTCCACATCAAAGAAATTTTGATAAGAAGATAGTTTCTTCATACTGATGCGATAAATAATGGTTTAATTATATTTTTGAGTGATGTAAGGGAGATAATATGTTACTTCCGGTGAAATGAATGTCACTTCCGGTTTCATATAACAGCTTCTATCACACTGATTCCAAAAATATAAAGTTTCTATATAATTTGTATGTAGAATGGGAGATAATTGGCCACTTCCGGTTTGTTGGAAGTCGTTTTTAGTCTTCAGTAATCAGTATGTATCTATATGACAAAATATATGGATTCTGAGTACTTTTATGTGTAAAAATTGCAAAAAAGCTACTTCCGGTTTTCTCAAGGTCAGTTCCGGTAGCCATTTTTCAAGGTCATTTGTCACATAACCTTTTGTAAAAGGTCAAATGCCTTTATAATGAACTTAGTCGAAGTTATAATCAAATAACCTCATATCAAGACATTTCAGGGGCACCAACTCCTATAAGATGCCATTAAATTGTATGAGAGTAAATGTAGCATATCTTCATTACAATAAAGCAGACATTTTGCACTTATTCTTTATATGTATCTTTCAAAGTGTCGGAGAAAATGCAAAAACAAACAGAATTTACAATTGAGAACTTGACCATGACCTTTGACCTTGACCTCATTTTCTTAATTAGGACCTAGGGGCCCCAAATAAAAACATTCCAGGGTTATACGGTTTTTAAACTGTTTATGAGTTAAGAAAACATACCGACAAATTTATTTGTAAAGGTAGATAACTCATATAAAATGTCATCGAATTGCTTTGTTCCAAATTAGCCAAAAATTCCTGAGGATGTAACGAACAATTTGTAAAAGGAATTTTGTTGCTATCTTTTTTGTTACGAAGGAGATGCACACATATGATAAACAGTGAATAGGGAGATAACTCTAACAAAGAAAATGATTCGCCTTAGCAGGGTGAAATTATAAAGCGCATAAACTATACGATACCATATGAGAATTATCTATGTGACTTATTGCGAAACAAACATTTATTGCAAGAACAAAATTTGGCGGAAGAAAAATAGAAAAAAAAAATAATAATCAGAAGAAATACAATAAGTCTTTCCACAGAAAAGTGGAAAGACTTAATTAAAAACCAATTGTTCAGAGAACAATTGAAAGTCTTCCCACATCAAAGAAATTTGGATAAGATAGTTTCTTCATACTGATGCGATTAATAATAGTTTAACTATATTTTTTAGTGATATAAGGGAGATAATATGCTACCTCCGGTGAAATGAATGTCACTTCCGGTCTCATATGATAGCTTTGTTCACACTGATTCCAAAAATATATAGTTTATATACTTTTGTATGTAGAATGGGAGATAATTGGCCACTTCCGGTTTGTTGGAAGTCATTTTCAGTCTTCAGTAATCAGTTTATGTATCTATATGACAAAATATATGGATGCTGAGTACTTTTATATGAAAGAAATGCAACAAAGCCTACTTCCGGTTTTCTCAAGGTCACTTCCGGTAGTCATTTTTCAAGGTCATTTGTCACATAACCTTTTGTACAAGGTCAAATGCCTTTATAATGAACTTAGTTGAAGTTATAATCAAATAACCTCATGTCAAGACATTTCAGGGGCACCAACTCCTATAAGATGCCATTAAATTGTATAAGACTAAATGTAGCAAATCTTCCTTAAAATAAAGCAGACATTTTGCACTTGTTCTTTTATATGTATCTTTCAAAGTGTCGGAGAAAATGCAAAAACAAGCAAAAGTCACAATTGAGAACTTGACCTTGACCTTATTTTCTTAGTTAGGACCCAGGGGCCTCAAATAAAAATTATTCCAGGGTTATACGGTTTTAAACTGTTTATGAGTTAAAAAAAAACATACCGACAAATTTATGTTGTAAAGGTAGATAACTCATATAAAATGTCATCGAATCGCTTCGATCCAAATTAGCCAAACATTCCTGAGGATGTAACGAACAATTTGTAAAAGGAATTTTGTTGCTATCTTTTTTGTTACGAAGGAGATGCACACAGATGATAAACAGTGAATAGGAGATAACTCTTACAAAGAAAATGATTCGCCTTAGCAGGGTGAAATTATAAAGCACATAAACTATACAATACCATATGAGAAATATCTAAGCGACTTATTGCGAAACAAACATTTATTGCAAGAACAAAATTTGGCGGAAGAAAAATAGAAAAAAAAAATCAGAAGAAATACAATAAGTCTTTCCACAGAAAAGTGGAAGGACTTAATTAAAAACCAATTGTTCAGAGAACAATTGAAAGTCTTCCAACATCAAAGAAATTTGGATAAGATAGTTTCTTCATACTGATGCGATTAATAACGATTTAATTATATTTTTTAGTGATATAAGGGAGATAATATGCTACCTCCGGTGAAATGAAAGTCACTTCCGGTCTCATATGATAGCTTTTTTCACACTGATTCCAAAAATATATAGTTTCTATATACTTTTGTATATAGAATGGGAGATAATTGGCCACTTCCGGTTTGTTGGAAGTCGTTTTTAGTCTTCAGTAATCAGTTTATGTATCTATATGACAAAATATATGGATTCTGAGTACTTTTATATGTAAAAATTGCAAAAAGGCTACTTCCGGTTTTCTCAAGATCACTTCCGGTAGTCATTTTTCAAGGTCATTTTTCACATAACCTTTTGTACAAGGTCAAATGCCTTTATAATGAATTAAGTTGAAGTTATAATCAAATAACCTCATTTCAGGGGCACCAACTCCTATAAGATGCCTTAAAATTGTATAAGACTAAATGTAGCAAATCTTCATTACAATAAAGCAGACATTTTGCACTTGTTCTTTTATATGTATCTTTCAAAAACAAGCAAAAGTCACAATTGAGAACTTGACCTTGACCTCATTTTCTAAGTTAGGACCTAGGGGCCTCAAATAAAAACATTCCAGGGTTAAACGGTTGACTGTTTATGAGTAAAAAAAACATACCGAAAAATTTATTTTGTAAAGGTAGATAACTCCTATAAAATTTCATAGAATCGCTTTGATCCAAATAAGCCAAAAATTCCTGAGGATGTAACGGGCAATCTGTAAAAAGAATTTTGTCGATATCTTTTTTTTGTTATGAAGGAGATGCACACAGATGATAAACATTGTATAGGGAGATAACTCTTACAAAGAAAATCGTTCGTCTTAGCAGGGAGAAATTTCAAAGCGCATACACTCTACGATACAACATAAAAACACAATATCTAAGCATCATATTGCGAAACAAATATTTATCGCAAGAACAAAATTTGGCGGAAGAAAAAAAAAATAAAAAAAATAATAATCAGAACAAAAACAATAAGTCTTTCCATAGAAAAGTGGAAAGACTTAATAATCATAAGAAAAACAATAAGTCTTTCCACAGAAAAGTGGAAAGACTTAATTAAAAACCAATTGTTCAGAGAACAATTGAAGGTCATTCCACTAAAAACAATGTAATATGAAAGTTGTAAAATTAAGTTTAAAATGTAATTTTAATCGTCAAATGATAGCTTATTGTATGCTGATTCCAAAAATATATGGTTTCTATCTAATATTTTTTAAATAAGGGATTTAATTTGATACTTGAAAAATGTTACTTCCGATAATATTTGAATATTTATTTGACACTGATTCCAAAAATATCTGGTTCTATATACCTTTATATTAATAAAGTACAAAAAAAGCTATTTCCGGTTTACACAAGGTCACTTCCGGTTGTTTTTTTCAAGGATAAATGGTTTGATACCTTTTGCCAAAAGTCTCATGGCTTAATCTTGTATACATATGGCCTACTTCGATTCGTCCAACTCAGGTTGACTCGAGTTGAAAAATCATTGCTAATGCGCATGTGCGCAACCTTTCCGAATCGAAGTCAACACTCTTCCATCGAGTTGACTATCAAAAGGGAAGTGAAAAAAATGTATCTACTGAGTATTAAAATGAAAAAAAAAAAAAAACATTTATGTGTCAGTAAGAGAAGTCCTTATCCTGTGTGCTTTTGATCAAAAAAATGTTTGTTAGCCAAAAAAAAAAAAAAAAAGAGAAAAAAAATCGTTCCTAGAAAAAATTACAATTTTGTTTTATTTATAAACATCACCGATTGTTGATACACACATGAACTATATTTGTTGAACCAATAATACAGGCAAACATAAATTCCCGATGTCAGGCACTTTCTTCGGCTGTATTTTGACAAAAACCTTTTTTTTTGTATTATGTTTTGTTGTTGCAATTATTTGACGCCATCTTGAAACTCGACTAAACCTGCCCCGACCCAGGGTTGATGTAGAGTTAACTCAGGTAGGTTCAAAAGGTCAAACTCGGGTGGTTCGGTTGTCAGTCGAGTTAACTCGACAGACTCTACTAACCCCAGTTGGACGAATCGAAGTAGGCCTATGAGGTAAAAGCAAAGGTCAAAATCTAGAACATCAAATTATACTATGACCTTGAGATCAATTTCAAGGTCATAAACCATGGACCTCAAATCAAAAGACCATAGGTCTTAAATATATTTGGTTAATGAGTTATATCACCATACGCGTATTTTTAAATACTAGAGGGGAGAAAACTTCCTTTTACGTTCAACGTACCCCTGCAATCAAAATTTACGTGTTACGACATGTCGCAACTAACAATTTAGGAAAAAAAATTGTTGATATCTTATACGGTTTTTGGGAATAATGGAAAATAAGCCAAATTTCAAAAATAAGAATATGACCTCGACCTTTGACCTTGACCTAATTTTCATTTTTTTTCAAATCAAAAGATCCTAGGTCTCTATCACTTTTGGTTTACAAGATAGAAATGCATATCACTTATATCAAATGCATAAGGGGAAATAACTCTCATATGGAGCTTTCATATCGCTTCGGTCAAAATAGGACAAATCATGCGAAGGATATAACGAGCAATTTTGTAAAATAAATTTGTCGTAATCTTTTACGGTTGCGAAGGAGTAGTGGACACAAGGAAAACAGTGTTTGGGGAGATAACTCCTACAAAGAAAAGTATTCGGTTACGCAGGGTAAATTTCAAAAGCGCATAAACTGTTCGATATCATATACCAAATATCTAAGCGACATATTGAGAAACAAATATTTATCGCAAGAACAAAATTAGGTGGAAGAAAAAAAATGATCAGAAGAAAAACAATAGGTCTTTCCACAGAAAAGTGGAAAGATATAATAATAATAATAATCAGAAGAAATGCAATAAGTCTTTTAAAAAAAAAGAGAAAAGACTTAAATATGTCCCTTGTATGTAGTTCGTTAATTAAACAATTATTTTTTGGCATCGCTTTCTCATGTACTATTGAACTGAATGACTGCGTCTTTGTAGAGCAGTATCACAGTGGTGTGTTGCAACGTATAATCAGTTTATCGAACTATCACAATATATTGCGTGTTGGCCGATAATGTGCATTTTCTATATGCTGAATAAAATTAACAATTTCATTCACACTATAAGACTGAACTATAAATCTAGTTATTAATTTCAAGTGATGAGTGATACATGTAATATGTGAGTGCTTTTCGAATATTTTAATAACTATTGAATAGTTTTCGTTACTTTGAATTATGATCTGAGATATCACGGCCGACACTCGGCTAACCGAGAGATTGGTCGGTTAATCTATATTGAGTATGCAGCTATATCGGCGGTTGGTCTGTTAATCGGGTTGGCTAAAGTCTGTTAATCAGGTGGTATCGAGAAAATCATTGAAAACTCAGCATGTTTCATTGTATAACCTTTTAAATATATGTTTATCATACAAAATATTTATGTCTAACAAAACTATTCAATGTACTGAATACAGTGGTGTAATTATTATTATTCTAGCTTCTATGTACGATCTATAAAATGAAAAGTCAAGTTACTCATCAATAAATTTATACACATTTTACACACACAAAATGTACACAAAATGACACATGTGTTGAATTTACTTGCATGCAATATTTTGAACATCGAAAAAAGACAGACATTATGTGTGTTAACCAAATTGATATGAATGTGTGAAAAATCTACACGAAAATCCGTATTTTGGTGACATAAATCGATCTCTTTTTTTTTAAACCTGGTCGGTTAATGGGTCGGAGGTATAAAACCCGGTCTGTTAATTGGTCTGTTAAGAGTTATGAATGACAATAAAAGTATAATTTTATTACTATATAGTGTGTTAATTTGGTAGGCTCAAGACGAGCGGCTAAAATATACGGAAACAACACTTGAGCAATGGAACATAAAATATATACGGAAACAAAACATGAGCAATGGAATATAAAGTATACGGAAACAAAACACATGAATGATTAACAATTTAGGCAATGGATATTGAAAATTGATAAAAGTGGTTTCAAAAAGTGTTAAATTAAAGTAAAATTAATTTTATCCGAGAATGGTCGCATATATTCTGTGGATTCTGTTTTATTGTCATGAATGACACCAATTTGTCATCTACATTGGTAACCAGTATATAAATCAGAGAATAACGTCGTAATGTAACTAAACATCAGTAAGTAAAAATATATTGGGATGCCTAAATATAAAGAATAGAGAAAGAATAATGAGTAAGATAAAAAAAAAATGTATAGAAAAGTAACATAACAATTTAAAGAATACAGAAATAATCAACACCCCAATACGACCCTCATGGTATACACGAGAATCTGGATGGAGATACAGAATATAAATAAAAGATAAGGACAGTAGAGAGTGATGCATTGCTAAAAAAAGAGAGAAAAAAACAATAATTGTTTAAGAATAAAGACATGAAACCCTGGGTGTAAAAACAGTAACGGATTGCGATGTACTCATATTGGTAACAAATGCTTGAAGTTTACATGTGGACAACTGCAGTTCTCCACTGCATATATGTAGAAAAGGAACTAAACGGAATAACATGAATTTAAACTTAATACATCCAAATGTAGCTGCATTCGCTCCTTTCCATTTACTTTTTTTAGAATTAGATGATTAAGTAATAGAAGACAAGAACCAATTGGATGATGCTGACGAATTAGGGTTAAACGTCCAGTGACAAATATCATGTGTATATGAGAACGACAACACGTTATATGTACCCTGTGTTGTATTAGAAAGATACGTTCAGTCGGATTTAAGAACATGCTACTTTTTGCAGACACAAAAATTAAGGCTGATTGAAATCGTTAATAATAAATTCATGCATATTCCAGCGGCCAACCCAGATCACGCTATATTGAAGTGACACACTCTTCAATAAAATGCAAAGAAAGTCAAAATAAAAATGCGTTTACTGGAAGGATAGTGCTGCACCGTGTTATCATTTTTTTTACTCAAGAATCTCTCATTCTTAACTTTTTCAATGGGAAAATATAAAGGTAGCAAAACTATTTTCGTGGCTAAATAACTCTTAACTGACACAATTTCAATTGTCCAACCCATTAACAGACTTTATAACCCATAATTTTCACTAAAACGTGGTTTTACTCACGTTATATTACAATTTTGAAATATTTACTAATGTCAAATTATATGCAAGAACCAAAGTAGTATTTTGTGTCTTTTAAATGATATCTAAAATTGTTTGTTTCGCCTTTTATTAAAAAAATTGCTATGCGTGTAGTCATAAATACTACATACTTGCGCGACGCCTTTTACTTTTACTGAAAACTGCACAGACTATGAAATGTTTTTAAAGGTGGAAAATGTTCTATGATAGATATCATTTTGTCAGACACTTTTCTTTTTTTGATTTGATTCTTATAATATGCCAAAAATCTGTATATTTGATAGAGTTTAACATTAAATTGTGCGTTTTACTCTTAACAGACGTATAGCCAACCCGATTAACAGACCAATCTCCCATATAGCCGCATACTCAATATAGATTAACCGACCAATCTCTCGGTTAGCCGAGTGTCGGCCGTGGATATGCTCAGCAGTACACGACGTTCTTTGAAATTGTATTGGTAACAGGGATGGGGTAATCGTAATCTGTAATCGTAATCGATTGTAATTGATTACATTTTTTTAAATAATCGACAGTAATCTGTAATCGACCATATTTTCGGTTACATGTAATCGTAATTTAATCGATTACAGCAAAACATAATGATGTAATCATCGATTACTTTCGATAACATTTCAATTACTTTGGTAAAATAGCTTGATAAAATAAACCCTATAATTTAAATGAAAATAGACAACTGCATGTATTCATCAGTTTATAGTACTGCTAAATTATAATGTATTAACATTACTTGAGAGTTTATCATATACCTTATTTAGATCTGCCTAAAGATTGACCAGATCTTCTTACAAATTTAACTATATTTTCAACTTTTGAAATAAGTGACTTTCAATGGTTGTCAATACTTCTCGACATTATAAATACTACACAAAAATGCAAAAAAACATGAAAATAGATTCAAAATTGAAAAATATATGTAGTCCTTAGTTAAGTTATGTACTTCATTAAAGTAGTTAGCATAATTGTAATAAAAATCCTTAAAGCTCAATTTTCAATAAGAGTCACAATTTATCTTAGAATAGATAATCATTGATTCGTCATAATGGTAGGACATCCAGATAAGGAAAGAATACACTATTATTTTAAAAAAGATTCAGTGCATTGAAATTTTTGTTCAGTAAAAGATACATGTATTCAAATTTTGACTCTAAAATGCATATTGTTTTTGATTTGAAATCCCAACAACCTTCTTGTTTTCACTAATCAGATGATCAAAGACTTCTTATCATTAAAACTTTGTTTTTAATTTCAATTAGGTCTAATTACTTATAAGTGACAGATTTATTACATTATATATGCCCTAAGGTTATAAATTGTTCTCCATTGACAGTTTATAAGGTAATTAGGGGGATTATCCAAACAAAAGGATGAATTCATTCAAAAGACATGTAATTATAAGGTTTATTCCTTGAATGCCAACATCCTTTGATCTACCGACAATTTACCTGTAAAATTATGTTGGCGTTCAAGGAATAGGTGCAAAAATTATCACAACAAAAGTGCATGCTTATCAAAACAATCATACTAATTAAACTGGTAGCTAAATCCAGTTCATGTTTGTTAATTTGTTCAAAATCATATTTTGCTGCTCCTGCTTGAACAAACATGGATTCTCTTTTAAAAAATGTAACTTTCAAAAGTGTTGCATCACAAAGTCAATATGTGCATATTGTCAGGACAGGAATTCCAGTTTGCACAAATTCTACAATAGACTCTTTGGGGTCTGAAGGTTTTTTTTTCAATATTTCTATAGTTGTGTGTGCTGTAATATCCTACCATAATATTGTTTAAATTTCTTGAAACTTTGTATCTCGTGTTAGATTACTATTTTGTTTATTTCAGTTTGTTCAGGATATTTTTCTTGGTTATACAATTACACCCGTTTTTTTTTCTATTGTAAGTGACTCGTAAAATAACATTGTTTAGTTGTTTGTCATGTTCGCAACTCATCTGAATTCTTGTTACCATATTTCATGAATTTTCTTGAAACTTTTGTAGAGTTTTCAGCTTAGAACTTATCAAATTAACTTAATTATTTTTTTAGTTTAATTAATTGTACAACTGAAATCTTCATATACATTATATTAACTAATACAATATTTAAATTGATATGGAACTAAACAAATCTCTTATATTTTTAATTTTGTTTGAAATAATTGTATTAAACTGAAATTTCATTAAAAATTTTAATATTTCTTATGTTATTAACATATTCATTCCAAACATATTTTTTTTTATAGAAAGTAATAAAACGTTTGAATTTTCTTTTATTTCTTTAAAATTTATAATAATTTTACCCCTAAAATCTACTATTTACTTATGAGAAAGTGATAAAATGTTGCATTTCTATAAATGTATTTATCAATGTTATAAAGAACACGTGTATTTGTTGTGACATTTGTCACATGACTAGATATACCGGTTTGAAGGTATTCTCTATAGAGTAATGAGTATTTCACGAGCTAATATAAGCGGGAAGAATTGTAACGGTAAATATATGTGTAGTTATTTGTCATTCGACGCTTGCATTTCGGACAGTTAAGTCTGGTCATTTCTTCAATATGGCCGAACATGCAGAAGAAAGTTTACTTCTACAAGACGACTCTTTACCTGATAAAAGCAGTGATGGTGCTAACAGATCTTCTTCTGATAGGGACTTACATGACACGTTCTCTCTATTCAAGTTGTACATGGACGGGAAAATGGATAGCCTTGAATCCAAGTTGGTACGTGAACAAGACGCGATGTCCAAGAAGATAAAAGAGGAAGTCTCTATCAAGTTTAAGCACGAAGGAAACCGAATTCAATTTAAGTTTAACGAAGAAATCGTGAACGATCTCAATAAGCTTTACAAGTCAATACCGTCAACAGAGGCACATAGTATTCGTGTTGTTCTGGATTTGCTGGATAAAGTTAAAGGCCGTAATAAGCTTATAAGGATTGCTGATTCTTCCCCGGCAGGATGGTCAACCGTCCGTGAGTACGAGTCCAATGATATTGCTTCTGACAGTGAAAATGAGAAGAAAATTCGCCAGGCGGAGAGTCGAGCTATGCGCACGATGAAAGACAAGACAAAAGGACGTCCCGCTCCGTATTCCAACAAACCCAGAGTGCCACCAGCCGAAACCTATGCTAATCCTACCTACAATCAACAGTTTCAGAGGCAGCCCTTTCGTAACAGCGCCGCACGGCGTGAGCCGTGCCAGTGGGACATGTGCTTCTATTGTAAGCAGTTCGGGCATTGGAGAAAAAATTGCCCCCTCAAATCTGGATCTGTTGGTGCCGGATCGTCTGGACTTGCCAATCAAAAGTAAATCTGCAGATGCACCCAGAAATGTAAATGATAAGTATAAATTTACTGATATAGATTGTTTTGAATGTGAATATGAGTCACAGTATGAATTAGATAATTTCTTAACTCAAATTCATTATTTTGAAGAAATTAGTCATAATTTCATGTCATTTACGGGTGTTAAAGGAAGGTTAGCCAAGCATGTAAAATTTTGGGAAAGTATTGGAGCAAATTCCTTTGTTATTGACACAATACGTAACGGTTATGTCATTCCATTTATTGACCCGCCGGTAAAAATGTTTATTAAGAATAATAAATCGGCACTGATGAACGAATCTTTTGTCAATCAGACTATTTCTGAGTTAGTTACTACAGGTTGTGTTGTTGAAGTACCATTTCAACCTCATGTTGTCAATTCATTAAGCGTAGCGATTCAAAAATCTGGCAAAAAACGGCTTATTCTTGACTTATCTTCTTTAAATAGATCAATCAAAAAAGATAAAATAAAATTTGAAGATTGGAAGATAGCAGTTCAATATTTTCAGAGAGATTCGTACATGTATAAATTTGATTTAAGTTCTGGATATTTTCATTTGGACATTTGTCCGCAGCAACAAACCTTTTTAGGTTTCAGATGGAATAATAGATTTTATTGTTTTACAGTTTTAGTATTTGGTATATGTACGGGCCCATATATATTTACAAAATGTCTGAGACCTATGGTCAAATATTGGCGTGAAAACGGTATAGATGTTGTTTTGTACCTTGATGATGGTTTTGGTATGTGTACAGATAAATCTAAGTGTATAGAAGATTCAGATTTTGTTAAGAAATCTTTAGAAGACGCCGGTTTTCTCATAAATGAAGGAAAGTCAATTTTTTCCCCTGTACAGTCATTAGAATGGCTTGGTATTGTTTGGAATGCTAGCGAATTTAGTCTTGTTATCCCAGACAGACGTGTAAATGATTTGCGTGTATCGCTTGTGTCAGTTATTGGAAGATTTCCTAATATAACTGCTAGGACCTTAGCTCAGGTTGTAGGTAAAATTATTTCCATGGCTCCAGTCATTGGCAATGTAGCTAGAATTATGACAAAATTTTGTTATATGGCAATAGAGTGTAGAACAGAATGGGACAAATGGCTGTTATTTCCATGTCCATACAAAGTCTTATCAGAACTGCATTTTTGGTTAAAAAACATACATAGTTTAAACATTAAGTTGTTGGGTCATTACTCAAAGTCACATGTTGTAATTTACTCTGACGCCAGTGGTAAAGGGGCAGGTGCATATTCAGTAGAACTTGACAAGAAAATTTTTCATGAAACGTGGGATTTTTCTGAAGCTCAAGAAAGTTCGACATGGAGGGAGTTGAAGGCTATAGAGCTAGCCTTGATATCTTTCAAAAATGTTTTTGAAGGCAAAACGCTTAAATGGTACACAGATAATCAGAACTGTGTTAAAATTGTAAAAGCTGGTAGTATGAATGAAAAACTACAATTTTTAGCTTTGTCGATTTTTTCGGTCTGTATTCAAAAATGCATTTCCATTGACATTCAATGGATTCCTAGATCGCAAAACTCTCAAGCTGATTATATCAGTAGAATGGTTGATTACGAGGACTGGGGCGTATCAAATGAGTTTTTTCAATTTATGAATGATTTATGGGGTCCTTACACAATAGACCGGTTTGCAAATTCTCAGAATGCAAAAGTGTGTAGATACAATTCTATGTTTTGGAACCCGTGTGCAATAGCTGTAGATGCTTTTACACAAGATTGGTCAAATGAGAATAATTGGTTGGTACCACCTGTTTATTCGGTTATTCGGTGTATTAAGCACTTGATTTACTGTAAGGCCAAAGGGACCTTGATTGTTCCTAAATGGAAATCGGCAGCCTATTGGACTAAGATTTTTGATAAAAACCTAGAATACCAGGTACATGTTACAGATGTAATTGAATTTATAGATACAGAAGGTATCTTTGTAAGAGGGTCGAACCCAAGTTCTATATTTGCTCAAGAACAATTCATAACACCAGTTTTGGCGATTATGTTAGATGCTACTGGTAGCGGTGACACGGTCATATACAAAATAGTTGACATGGTTACGTTTATTAATGATTTACCAATAATGTTTTGGTGGTGACATGGTCAAGAATTATAGTTGACAAGGTCAAATGTATGTGACAAGACTTCTGGTTTAATGTGAAGTATGGTCATGCTAATTTTAAAATATATATTATGTTTTGAGCTTATTAATTTTTATAACGTTAACACATTTTACAGACATTTTCAATGTTGGGATATGGCAATCATTGTCCAGCGATATTCATCCTAGTATGCCTGATCATCTTGTACAGAAGCTTCCAGATTATGTTCTATCGTCGAGGGCGGACAGCACTAGAAAGAAGTACACTTATGGATTCAACTCTTGGTGTAAGTGGTCAAAATTACATTGCATTTCTTCATTACCAGCTTCTACTGCTCATATTGCATTATACTTAGTTCATATATCAGAAACATTCAACTCTACAAGTAAAATAGATGAGGCTGTATATGCGATTTCTTGGGCACACAAGCTGGCCGGTTTTCCGAACCCTTGCAATTCCGACTTGTTTATTTCTGTTCGTGAAGGCTCATACAGAAAAATTGGACATAAAATTAATAAAAAGGAACCTATTACAGCTAACATTTTATCAAAAATTGTTCATTTATATGGTCAAGATTGTAATAATCTTAAAGATGTACACATTGCATGCATGTGCTTATTAAGTTATGCAGGATTTTTAAGATTTTCTGAATTAGCTAATTTGAAAAGATCTAATGTAACCTTTTTACCTACTCATGTTAAGCTATTTTTAGAACAGAGCAAAACTGATGTTTACAGGGAAGGTCGTGATGTAGTTATTTCTAAAACTGGAAATAATACTTGTCCAGTGGCTATGTTAGAACATTATATGAAGTTAGCTCAAATAGCAGAAAATTCTGACGAATTTGTATTCAGGTCTTTAAGTTATTGTAGTAAAAGTGGAACTTATAAGTTAAGGAAAAATTCACCACTTTCATACACTAGAGCTAGAGAAGTATTGTTGAATGCATTAGAAACCATCGGTTTAGATAAAAAACAGTTCGGTCTTCACAGTTTACGTTCAGGTGGAGCAACCGCTGCAGCAGCAGCAGGGGTTGAAGATCGTCTATATTAAAAAACATGGGCGATGGAAAAGCGAAAATGCTAAAGATGGTTATATAAAAGAAAGTATAGATAATAGATTGTCAGTATCTAAAAAATTGGGTATATAAGATATAATTATTGCTGTAAAATAACTATTATCTGTTCCCTTTCTTTGTTTTCATTCGATGCTTAACTGTACTGTCCAGGCGAGCTGATATCCCAAATAGTGTTTGGTTTTTTATTTATAAATATTTTATGTTCGTTTGAGTTGACGAACAAGAACATAAATGTATTTATCAATGTTATAAAGAACACGTGTATTTGTTGTGACATTTGTCACATGACTAGATATACCGGTTTGAAGGTATTCTCTATAGAGTAATGAGTATTTCACGAGCTAATATAAGCGGGAAGAATTGTAACGGTAAATATATGTGTAGTTATTTGTCATTCGACGCTTGCATTTCGGACAGTTAAGTCTGGTCATTTGACCCCACCCACCCACCCACTTTTATTTTGTCAATATTGAAAATTGATGTATTTATGCTTATGTGGATGTTTTTTAAGATTATACGTGCTTGAAAAGATTGTTAACAAAGATATTTCTTTTGTAGATTGTGTATAATTGGAAAATGATATGTTGAACATGTTGAAGCAGCGGCTACGGGCGTGCAGACAAACATTGTAAATAAATGAATAAATATGCTTAACTGTACTGTCCAGGCGAGCTGATATCCCAAATAGTGTTTGGTTTTTTATTTATAAATATTTTATGTTCGTTTGAGTTGACGAACAAGAACATAAAGTTCATTAATTATTTTTAACAGTTAAATACTTATAAAAACACCTATTGTTATCATATAAACATCTATTGAAATATTTTTGTTGGCATTCGAGGAAGACACCAATTATAAATTATAAACTTCATTTTTTTAAAATTATATCATCTTTTTTTTGGATTTTTGATAATGATTATTTTCAGAGAAAACCTCTCACAATGCAAAAAAAAATCTTGAAATATATACGATAAAAATAAGTGAATATCACCTTAAGTTTATTGATGACTGATGTACCCATATTTTGACTATTATATTTATTGTGTCTGTTTATTTAACGCATCAATGTAAAAATATCGGAAATTGATGAGACTGTCATTAAAGTGAGAGGGTTAGCGCTATAGAACCAGGTTTAATCCACCATTTTCTACATTTGAAAATGCCTGTACCAAGTCAGGAATATGACAGTTCTTGTCCATTCGTTTTTGATGCGTTTTGTTATTTGATTTTGCCATGTGATTATGGACTTTCCCAATTGATCTTCCCCTAAGTTCAGTATTTTTGTAATTTTACTTTTTTCAGTAGGACAGCAAAACATTGCAAACTATTGAGAAAATTACCTGCAATTTGATATAAAGAAGCAATTGATGCAATTGTCAATGTCATTTCAAGCATATGCTGTTCTCATGTTTATCATTACTCACTTAAGAATGTTTAAATATTTTAAACCCTCTGTAAGAGCTTCCTTCTAGAAAACAAATGTCAACATATTTGAAACAGTGCTTTAAAACTGTTTTTTAAATGTTTTAAATCTGCACTCTAAATAAGTTGAGCAGCATGGTTGCGTTAAATAGTTCTTCATAATTTTATAGCGTGTAATTGACAGTAATCGAAAAGTAATGTAATTACATTTGATAAAGTAATCGATTGTAATCGATTACATACAAACATAAGTGTAATCGATTATTAATCGATTGCACAAAAATCCTTCGTGTAATCGATTATTAATCGATTACATTTGTCAATAATCGTGCCCATCCCTGATTGGTAATTTTTCAAAATTCTACTATCACCTTTTTTTATTTATAAATTAAATTTAAAACACCTGCTCTTATATTCCTTGACAAAATATTTTCATCATAAATACTATTATAAACATGACATAATATATTTCTTAAACGATCATAAAATTTAGGGTAAAATTCTGTTGTAAGCCCATCTGTACCAGGACTTTTGGTTTTTGACATAGCCATCAAAGCTTCAGTAATTTCATCATATAATATTTCTGCATCACACATGTCTTTATCATTTTGGTTTATTTTTACATCAATAGAACTAATGGATTCTTCCATTTTTGCATTATCTACTTTATCACAAGAATATAAATTTTTATAAAAAGAATATTCAATATCTAGTATAATATCCGGATCACTAATGACATCACCTTTGTCATTTATAAGCTCTTTTACAGCATTATTTTCTTGCTTGCATTTTTCTAAATAAAAAAAATAAAAGTATTCTTATCACTTTCAGAAGCCCATATTGCTTTGGATCGTAGAAACGCTCCTTTGCATTTTCTAACTCATAATAATTTAACTCAAGCTTTAAGCTAAATTTTCTTATTTCGTTACATCTATAGCAATACCGTCTGCTTGCATGGCACATATCCTTCGGATTTAATTTTGCAAGTTATCTAATTTAGTTACATCTATAGCAATACCGTCTGCTTCGGATTTAATTTAAAAAACATCTTTCTTCTTTTCTTTTGCCAAATTAACTGAAAAAAACAACTTGTGAAAACATTTTGATTCTAAAACATTATACTACGTCAGTCTTTTTTTATGTCATGCAAAAGTTCTGTGGTATCTTCCGGGCACTTTTAAGGTCGAAAATAATAGACATTACCATAAAACTATTGAAAGGAAACGATTCTGCTATATGCGATAAGCACCATAAATAAAATAAGTATATGCAGTCAACAGAGGAATTATCTTTTAACGCCCAGCATACGATACATTTAGTAGGGGGCTTAACTATTTGCGGTCTGTGCGTTCCTCGATCCGGTCGCTCTTTTTAGTGCATATATGATGACATATTATAATTTCATGATATATAAGTTTTCTATGACTACACATCAAATATCAGCACAAATAAAATCTAGTAGTGAATATACAGTCATCAACTGAGAACTACAGTATTTACAACATATGTTAAGTTCTTAATTACCTCTGTGTAAAAGAATTTGGAGTGAAATGATTTTTGTTATTATCATAGAATCATATTTTTCAGATGCCACTATGAAATAAGATGTGCTGGTGGATGTTTCGACCCCGAGTGTATCACCAGACCAGTAGTCACCACTTCGGTGTTGACATGAATATCAATAATGTGGTCAATTTTTTTTTTATAAATTTCCTGTTTACAAAACTTTGAATTTTTCGAAAAAACTAAGGATCTTCTTATCCCAGGCATAGATTACCTTAGCAGTATTTTGAACAACTTTTTGGAATTGTTGGATCCTCAATGCTCTTCAACTTTGTACTTGTTTGGCTATATAAATATTTTGATTTGAGCGTCACTGATGAGTCTTATATAGACGAAACGCGCGTCTAGAGTACAAAGTTATAATCCTGGTACCTTTGATAATTATTATGTAATTTGTTTACCGACGTTAGAATAAACAACAACAGCATCATTCTTCAAAGGTTAATGCCCATTATTAATATCGAACCTAATATGTATATTATGATCCCTAACATTTCAGAAAAGATTAAAAGAAAGTTTTCAACTTTTACAGATAAAGTTGATACCTCAATAACTTTCTTTCTGGGTTTTATTTCACAGGGTGAAGAATGCATTTGTGCATAAGTACTCCAGATAAATGAAGCTAACCATGACAGTCAACATTGTTCATTTAATTCAAAAATGTATTTGTAAAAAAAAATATTGAAACTCCGACATAAGATCCACAATTCACCAAGTTACGAAGCTTACAGTTTTCTAGATTGTGTTACAATAAAAATGAATTCAACCGGTTAAAATTTCTTTGATTCGCTTTACAAGTGATGCATGAATAACACCCGTTTCCGTTCCTTTCGGTATCCTGATATTTCCCAGTTTTTTGTTGTTGATTTGTATTCTCCTAATGTATACTTTCAAAATATTTAGCGTTAATGAAATTAGTGAAAGAATGCACAATGTGTTTAGTTTTTGAGTAATGTTTATGCATGTTATGTCTATAGTGGCAAATGTTGCATCATTAGGACAAGAATAAATGAACACTATGCGATCTGCGAGCTATGACTGTAAAAAAGATGCTTAGTTCATAGAGGTACATATTTTTCAGACTCCTCGAAGAACTGCAAATTCTTTTTTTAATATGCAAAGGCTAGGTCGTCACAATTCACATGAAAAAACCTACGCGTGTATAAGATTTACAGTATCAATTTATTCCTAAACTGAAATAATGAAAATATATTTTTTTTATATTCTCATGAAAAATAATTAATTTGTTCTGAAGTATAATATACATCTTTTGATAGGGATTGATGTCATGCCACTATCTATACTTCAAATCGTAAACATCAGCACAGTTTCGATATGAATTCTACTACTAGTATGTGTCTCTCTTGCGAATGTTTGTTGGGAATATGAAATATCTTGCAAGAAGAGAGAAAGAAGAACAGTTCATTCAAACATAATTCATACCAATGGACCTCAAAACCATGCACACCAAGAAGAGGCTCACGAGTATGTTGAAGTAGATGATGGAAGTTTGAATAGGGGATCCTTAATATACTATATTCATCGCGCGAGAAACAGTGAAAGATCTACTAGGGGAAGTGGCATTTGTGGAGTAAACAGTGACGGATATCTGCATTCCTATCATTCGCTTAAATCCAATGAAATCGAGATGGAGTATGCATAATATACTTCGCAATCATGCACATGAACCAGTTTTATACATACACAGGAGAACACAGTTTACTTCCAATTTCATAGATAAAGATAAAGTTTTTTTACTCTTATTTTTCTATAATTACGTCTGTTATCTGTTATTTTTTTATAACCAACTCATGTAAGCAGTTTATTTTGCTTATGCTGTAAAGTTTGTTTTCAACATTGCGTCTTTTGTACTGTTACTACGTCGAGGTATGAAGGGTTATAAAAAATATAGTATATGATACTGTTTGTAGAACGGCGCAATTTTTGTTAGGATGTTTAAAATTATGCACATATCTTAACTATACCATACACGTTTTCCTATAACAACGAGAAAGACATCCTATATTCGAGTTGTACATATTAAACAAGGTTTTTAAGGTGATGTTGTATGTTGCTAGTTTTGTAATATTGGTCGACATCATAATCATCTGTGCATTTAGAATCGGTCTAATTGCTAATAGCATTATTGTCAATTGTTTGTATAAAACATGAATTGGTAAAATTGGCTTATTCCTAAAACATAAAGGTAGTAGAATCAAAAGTATTAACATAATACAATTTGAATAAAATTGTTTTATATTCCCTTAAGCCCTATGTTTACAAGGAAGAATATACATCCGGTCCAATAGTACATATATGTTTATATTTGATTGCTGACTTTGTTGCATTATAATGCGTCGGTTTTTGTTTTGTTTAACAATGACAAATGACCTTTAGTTATTGTACTTTGTCCAGGAAAATAAAAATCTACTGAGTATATATTGAAATTGTTAATTTTTTTGAAACAATTAAACGATAACTGACTTTTATCGTTGGACTTTGCCAAGATCATATAATTAGCCTGAATAACCAACTGTGTGATAAAACAATGACGTATACGTCACATCGTATTCTTTTCATTTATATGTAGATACATGATTTGTTTCAAACTTAGATCACACATGTTAGATCTTTGATTTTCCTCAGCACTCGAATTTTGTGCAAGTTAAATAAACACCCACTTGAAATCTCGAAAAAGCATATACAATGCAAACACGATACGTGAAACCATAAGCAAATTGCTAATATGATTTTGAAGAGGAAGAGGGAGGAAAAAAACAGGACACAATATTAATGTATACTTAATGAAAATACATCCGGTGCAGTGGTTAAAATATGTTAATCTTTGATTTCTAATTTTGTTTTATTATAATGCGTTGGTTTTTTTATCTGGCAATAACAAATGACCTATGAGTTATTGTACTTAGATAATTAACTTAGTTAATTTTACACCACTGTACCAGGTATGGGGAGGGTTGACATCCCGCTAACATGTTTAAATTCCGCCACATTCTTTATTTATTGCCTGTCCCAAGTCAGGAGCTTGTAATTCAGTGGTTGTCGTTTGTTTATGTGTTACATATTTGTTTTTCGTTCATATTTTGTATATAAATTTTGCCGTTAGTCTTCTTTTTTGAATTGTTTTGCATTGTCATTTCGGGGCCTTTTATAGCTAACTATGGGGTACTATGTTTAACCCCGTCGCATTGTTGCGTCTGTCCCAAGTCAGCAGTTTCTGGCCTAAGTAAGTCTTGTATGATTTAAAATTTTAGTTTCTTGTGTATATTTCGGAGTTTAGTCTAACGTTCGTTATCATTGAAATATTATACATCGTGTTTAGTTGCCAGCTGAGGTACGCCTCCGGGTACGGGAGTTTCGTGTTGAGGGCCTTTGGCTGTTGTTTGCTCTTTGGTAGGGTTGTTATCTCTTTGACACATTCCCCATTTCCATTTACAATTTTATCAACAAATTTCTCAGAAATACTAGTACGATTCATAATGTCACAATATTTAATTCCGAAACGACAGTTTTCCTGCAAGATAAAACAAACATTTATACACCTTTGCATTATGCCCGTGATTTATCAATTTATAATCGAAATGTAGTTCCGTGGTTTGACATGATAACGAGTCTTAATTCACATATCACCCTGAACTAATCCCGACAATAACATGAATAAACGTTGATAATTAACAAAGTATTTAACTGTACGATGGTAAATTAGTACACACATAGTTTTGATAAATTGTACTTCCTTAAACACTTTACTTCAACGAAATATTTCCTGATATAACTAACACAAATCCTCCAATATTTTCCAAATATGCCTTAATAAATATATAGCAATGATTGTATTAATTAATATACTGTTTATATTAAATACAGTGGAATCTTTAAATTTAATGTACGGAGGAGTATGTAAAGATAGGTAAAGTATGAAATAAATTATTTGTATTTTTACAAAGTTGTATACATTACGTTCTTTCAAAAGTAATTTTGGTCAACATTTGATAGTCTAAAATGTTCAGTAATTTGATAAGAATACAAGTTTGGTATGAGGATTTATGATGTATATTCACTGAAATGACGATTGAAAATGTTTGATCGAACTGAGAGAGAGAGAGAGAGAGAGAGAGAGAGAGAGAGAGAGAGAGAGAGAGAGTTCTAGTGAAGATTTGCATTCAGTGCAATTATACAAAATGTTTGAACTTTGTATATTGATGGGGAAACATTGACTTCTTTTATAAACATTTCCTATCGATTTCAAAATTTCCAGAATAACCTTCGGGTCAAATGCAACAATAGAACCAAAACCTACAAATCTATCACTCGATTGTGACACTACTGCATGGAACGTGTTAATGTCGGGTGCCTGTCTTAAAGTTGTTACTGAATACGGGTTCCGAACAATGGAAGCACCAATATGAATGAAATTTTAACTTAAAGTAAAGTGTGTCTAATTTTCTTTATCTTGTCTGACGCCTAAAGAAGGATATGATATGAATACAATCAATATTCAATGATGAAGAGTTCACATAACAAAACTATCTAGGTTATTCCCTTAATCAATGGTCAAAACCCCAAAAGGCTGTCTTTCGGCAGTATGTATAAAAAGTAATGTACTAGGAGTACCAACATCGGTCGTTGATTATCATTTTTGAATCCACTTCTCCCTATACATTCTCTACTTCTTTATCGAATATGTTTTTAGTTTAATATATTCCGATCATTCATGTGTAATCATAGTAGAACATATTCTCTAAACGTATAATAATAAAGAATAAGAATAATAATAATAATAATAATAATAATAATAATAATAAATACAATATTTATAGAGCGCAATATATAATAACAAAAATTACTCTTAAGAGCTTTACATTTAAAAAAATATATAAAATACAAAAATACATAAAACATAGATTACAAAGCACTATCTTAAAAGAATCAAACAAGCATATACAAATTTATAAGATACTTAAAAAAGAAAAAAAGAAATAAAAGAAATGAAAAATGCATGGACCCTAAAATAAACAAAACTGTCTAAAACTAATGCAGTCGATTAAAAATATATAAAATCTACAAGAAATCCTTAAAAACAGTCCGAAATAAATGAGTCTTGAGTTGCTTTTAAAAAAACATGTAAAGAATCTACACTCCGTAAGACGATGGCAAATTGTTCCAGAGTGTAGGTGCAGCGTTGTCAAAACGCCTCTCACCGTAGCTTTTCGTTCGAACGTCATTTGAAGGATGTATGAGCATACTATTTTCCGACCTGAGGGATCTGAAGGTAACTAGGAGCCTTGCCATGCTGTGCTTTGTGCACATATAAAAGAAGCTTACATTGGCAACGGTAATGTATGGGTAGCCATTGTAACGATATTAAAACAGGCGTAATTGAGTCAAATTTCCTTATTCGTGTTATCAAACGTGCTGCTGTGTTTTGGACCCGCTGCAATTTACTGATAATGTTGATGTTAGTACCGTACAATAATGAAACCAACTCGAATGTCGAATGTTAGCATATATTAAATGTGTGATAATAGTCTTGTTTAACTAATTAAAAGTTTATTTATTGACGATTGTCTGTCATTTCTTTTAGTTTTGGAAGATTGGTTTGTTGCTTTAATTACGAAGATGTTAATGGTGTTTGTATCGGTAGGTGAATATATTTACGAGGTCATAACTAGTAAATAATGTCTATAGATACATTAAATTAAAATGCAATAATGACTTTGTTCCATATTGTTATTAAAGCATTATTTCATGTTTTCCTTGATTGGACTGCCAAAATCGGTTAAACGATATATTTCACCCAAAAAGGACATTAATCCGAATTTGTGAATATGTATACAAGTACGCATGTGTTACATACTTCAATTATACAGCAATGTAACATCACATAAAAAACCAAACAAACACTATTAGAAGTAATAACTTAAGAAGAAGGAATCAGAATTGATAACGTGACATAAATCTATCAAACAATTTTCGTGTTTTAGTTTTTTATATATAAGAACAAACAGATATGGTCTTAAAAGTATACTATATCTGTAATAATTCTACCTATTGGTCACATTACGACATTATGAGCAAAGTCAAAATCATATTGTCCGCTGCAAAAAGATGCCGACATCACAGTATGTAGAACAATTCAGATAAAAAAAAGCCGACGGCAAGATTTATTACTCAACAAAGTCAAAAATTACAGACCTGCAATCAAAAAAAGGCAACAGTAGTATACCGAAATTCACAAATCAATTGAAAAAAAAAATCCGGGTTACGAACTAAAACTGAACACATTAACGAACTATAATATAACAATGGCCATTTTCCTGACTTGGTACAGGATATTTTAAGAAAAAAATAGTGGGTTAAACCAGGTTTTGTGACATGCCAAACCTCCCGGTTTTATGGCGATGTTAAATATAATATTAAATTGACATTACATGACAGGACTACAATACAAATAAATGGGAGAACATATACGACAGAGAAAGACACGAATAGTAGCTAAATAAAGGGACAAGGTTTAAAATTTTATACGCGAGACGCGCGTTTCGTCCACACAAAACTACACAGTGACGCTCAGATGAAAAAATGTTGAAAGCCAAAACAAGTTCAAAGTTAAGAACCAAAAGTTCCAAAATACAATTAATAATAGACTCCTCACTTTGCATAATCATCAATACAGCAATCTACACAAAGTATCGCTGAACTTGACTGCAAATCAGTGTTATAAATCACTGCATCACATGGCTTGATCTCTTATTTTATCAAAACGATAATAAATTGAAAAAACAAAGGTGTTAATTATTTGAATAAAAGCGTCAAAGGGTGGGCAAGTTTTATTAACGACGAATTATGCATAACTGACCATTACTTTTAATTAAGTTCAATTCAAATAATTATCATTTGCAATAGATTGTTATCTTAAAGATCTTCAACTTTAGTTATTTCATGTCTGTATTTAATCAGATACGGTATTTCTAAACGTCCACGTTTCAACGGGTTCTTATGATGAATTTTGAAAAGTTTGTGTAATCAATGCATTATGCAGGTTATCCAAAAGTTGATGGAAAAAATCGCGAAAAAATAACATAAGAATGAATATTTGCGACTACACAGAATTCTAAAAAGTCTTTCGGCTTGACCAAAGGCTTCATAAGCATATGCAAAATATATGTTCCGACAAAACAGACTATAATTAGTTCTTTTTGTATTGAAGATTAAAAAATATGTGAACATGTATACTTAATTTCTTTAAAGACATTTCCTCGCTTAGACTTTAGATACAACAATATTTGTAAGTTAAAGAATGTACTTTACTCACTGCCCAATACAAATTTTTACAATCGGATTTGTGTTTTTTGATAGACAATTCTGCGGTCGTTGGTACTATGCATTTTACTAATATTTTAAAGTATAATCAATAATGCATCAACACGCATCAAACCAATTTTCTTATGTTGAGAACATAAAGGCTGACATAATGTATTTCATAAACATGATTACCTGATTGAGTTTCAACAGCGTGTATGGACGGATTTATGACTTTTGATGAGGGCCAATGCAGACCTTGTTCCAGAGGATTCTTCGGAAAAAAATGCAAAGGGATGTGTCACTGTTACATGAATGAGAAGTAAGTATATTAATAATTATCTGTATTTACTTAATAAACAATTCGCCGTTTCACAATCTAATACATTCTGGATAATATTTCCAAAAACGTACACAAAAACGTTGTGATTGGTTAAAAATGTGATAAACAATAAAAATTCAACCAATGACGTAACGTTATTTTCATTTTTGTGTACGAATAATGAGATTACACATAAGCCTTCAGATTCTGGAAAGGCCAACTGCAAGGTTTCGTTTTTTATTCCAACGATAATAACATCCCAATTTTCAAAAAGGAACACACGAAATTACCATTTTCAGATAGATAATGTCCTAACATTTTTTTATTGCTGCTGTTCATTGCGACCTTCCTAGTCAATTAAGATTGGAGTTTAGTACACCCGTACGAGCGTGGTTCGAACATTAGTGTTGACTAGCTAGTGATTACAGTAGTAACTAATTAGACCACTCAGTCACCGATACCCCTTGTAATGGGAATGAACGGGGTGACAGAATTTTGTCCGACAACTTAAAATCTTATCAATTTGCTGTGTGATACAAAGCTGCACTTACTTATTATTCTGTTATTCTGTAAAAAAAAAAAATTTGTACAGCTGAAACATGCTGTCGAAATATTTTTTATATTATTTTCTAAGTTGAAAATACAAAATAACACAACACAGTATAAGACATGATATACAGAAATGTTGAGACGCTTATACAATTTAAAAGATTAACAAGGAAATTAAGAATATTTAGAAAAAAAAGGTCGCATCAAATTGAAACTTTGTGCACACATTAAAACATGATTTAATCTTTTTTTAATTTGACAACTATGGTTAATTCAAACGTTTGACAATGAACAATTCGTGTTATTTCCGTTTAAATTGTTAAGGTAGTTTATAAAATGATGTGGTCTAATCAACTTGTAACTGATGATACTGTTGATTGTGAGGCAACATTTTCAAAAAGAATGTCAAAGAACGATTCATTGGTTCACTGAACATTGACACATGACAGAGACAACTTTGCAAGATATCATATGTGCACATACTCTGGTTTTGTGCTGTTTTCCCTAAATGCCACTTCTTATTACCTTTAACTTTGTATGAAGGTGTAGGGATTAAATGAAAATACATTGTATTTTTATGGACACTAATCAAATTGTGTAAGTATTCTATAACAACATTTTTTGAGCAACACTTGAATGAATAAAATTTAAACAGTATAGCATTTTTTAATTAGTATTAAAAAAGCCAAAACACTCTAAAATATCTTCTGGTGTAACAGGCCATCAGTCTTCTATAAATACCCAAAAGTTTGAACTTAGTTTTAATCTGGACACAAAATCATAATACTGTTTCTTTTGTTTCCAATTACATTTTAATGTTTAGGTGGAATCCAATGAACAGTGTTGCAATAGTTTGTTGTTATAAAATCCATTGCTTATTAGTCTTGCAATCTGCATATTTTCCCTCTTACTCCAAGAAAATAAAACTAGTACTTTCTTTTAATGTGTTGTAAAAAAGCACATTATGTCCCAAAAATCCAAAATGAAATTAAATATGTCAAATTCTTACTGTTACTATACAATCTTTCCATCAACAAATTCTCTTTGTATTGCTTGTTGTTGAAATAGAATCTTCCGAGTCATCTTAAAAATCGTTAAGGTTGATTGCTCATTTCTTTTCACACAAAAGTCTTTAATCAGTTTGTTCCAGTCGAATTGTGAAAGTGCATAATTAGCGTCAACGTTTTGGGCATTGGGATGGTAAATGACAACAAATTGTGTTACCCGATCAATTTCAGGGTCTACTCGAATATCATTTCACTCCAATTGACACAAAAATAAATTGAAACGTTTTATTACAAAATTAAGTGACTACCGAATATTCAAAACAACACAAAATCCATTATGTTTCATTTCATCTTATTTCTAGAAAAATAGTGAGAAGTTTTTTTTTAAGATTCGTACGTTTTTACAACTGTGTTTTTTTTCGCTTAACTTATTTGATCATCGTTGTACTTTAACAAATGATCGTAAAATATGTCTTTAGTATTCATATATTTATTGGTTCGTTAATTTCTTTGTTGTGTTTTGTTTTTTGTAGAAATTTTTTTGCTTATCTTTTCTTTGAGTAGAATGGGTGTACATATATACATATATGAGGAGCCTTATTGAAGGCGAAGGGTGGAAATCACCCGCTCCTCAACTTTTGAAAGTGAGTGCAAAGGGAAACAAAATCAATATTTGCCCAAACCCCATCCCAAAAGCTTTTGGCTGTTTTGTTTTAATAAAAAAAAATGAGAAAAAGGTTATGAAATAGGACATTCACTAACTTCTAGAAACAAAAGTGAAAGGGAACTTTTAATTAAAGGAAATAATTTTTTTAAAACTTCATAGTAAGAGTTAATCAGCTTTACATGTATGCGTAAAAGGATTCCAATGGGAAATTTCATTGTTGGTGTTGACATAATAGTTACTATTATCTAAACAAACTGTTAATGTATCATTAAAACAGATATTTCAAATACCTGTTTTTCAGATGCGACCACGTGAAAGGATGTTTAAAAGTTAAACACAGCACAATAGAAGCTGTCACAGAACATGATTATGTTGAAGGTAAAATATATGTTCATTTTCTGTCTGTAGATCGATTATGTTTGTTTAGCAATGGGACATAAGCTCATGTAGTGTCTGTCGTATCAAATTATAACCCTGGTACCTTTGATTACAATTTACACCACTGGTTCGATGTCACTGCTAGTGGACGTTTCGTCCCCGAGGGTATCACCAGCCCAGTAGTCAGTACTTCGGTGTTGACATGAATATCAATTATATGGTCATTTTATTTTAGAATTTACTGTTTGCAAAAGTTTGAATTATTCGAAATACTAATGTCTATGATTAAACGTTTGATTTTTGTGCGGTGGAAATAGTGCATGATTGTTCCGTTCTATTGCCATTTGAAATGAGTATGCTCATTCCTCATAACATTTGATGCAATAGTGTGCTTCCATCCAAATTTCACGTGGAACATTTGCACTATAAAAACAATAAGCCTAACTGTTGAGAAAGACAATGTACACACTATTTGTTAGATAATAAAAGGGCTTAAATCTTAAAACATTCAGTTGTTTTAAACCGGTATTATGTTATTTTAAACAATGCACTGAGCCAAAAATACACTGAGCCAAAAAATGTGGAAGATCTCAATTCTTCAATATCTAATTAGATATATCTTTTATAACTACAGAAGAATAATTAAGTAATGCTTGTGATGTTTTAATGGCTGTCATGAAATGGCGTTTAATTTTATATTTGCCGTTTTAGAAAGCTTTTCCAATGTGTCCTATTAAGTTTTACGTCAACATTTTCCCTGTAGCTTTTATTGTATGTTTCTAGTACAATGTTAATATACATGTTATTTGTAGTTTTTAGTTGGCATTATGTTTTACACAGTGAAAATTAATCTTTAACAAATAAACTCATCATAGATACCAGGATAAAACTTACGCCAGACGCGCATGTCGTCTACAAAAGGCTCACTATTGACGCTCGAATCCAAACAAATTACAAAGGCCAAATAAAGTAAGAAGTTCAAGAGCATTGAACACCAAAATTCCTAAAAGTGTTGCCAATTACATCTAAAGTGGTCTATTCCTGAGGTAGCAAATTTAAAAATGGAAACGGGGAAGGTGTTCTAGAAACATCAACCCGATTAACGATCATAAAACAGTATAATGCCACTAATGAGTCTTCAAAACAGATAGAAAAAACCACAACCGAAGGCGGCTATCAGCTTTAGGTCTTGAGCATACAATCTTAAGGTTAACACTACTCAAGGTTATGAACCCATATACAGTAGTAGTGCACCTTTTGTAACCCGTGTGATATCTTTGTTTACTTGAGATCAGATTTTATGTTTTCAAGAACAACGTTTTCAGCAGTGGAACCTACTACAGATACACATAGCAAAAGAGGTAAAATTATTGTAAGAAGAGAGAAAAGTACGCTGCACAATAATAGTTTTATTTGCACCATTTATAAATGACAAGAAAACGCAATCAATTGAGACATTAACCTTTTCATAAGAAACAACAGGTATATTGGGTTCAAATTTAAACACTGTACATGAAATGAAGTGACATACTTGAAAATATCACTTATTTATATATGACAGTTGTTTTCCAGTCGTTTTGCTGATAAGAGACTTTCTGAGGTGAATTTATCGGAAATTTTGTTATTTTCATTTTTAGGAAATCAGTATCCTATTGCATGTACATCAACTTATTGTAGTTTTGTGATTTGTGTGATGTCTGTGTTTATTGAAATTCAAAATCTATCTCTTTGCAGGCTCTTCTTTGACAGCACTGGGACCTACCGAAGAAATCAAAGGCAAAACAGGTAAATCCATTTACTGTTAACAGTTCTTTTATATAAACAATTGATATACATCCATTACGTTTAGCATCTCGAACGGATGACTGTCTGAAACTGGTAATAAAATAAGGAAATGCATTGTTTATTTTTGTAAACAACAACATGATCCATTTAATAAAACAAAACTGATATTTGCATTTATTTTCTCATAAAAAAGTCATCATGAACTAAAGGGCGTCAGATGAAGTATTGCCAAGATTTCCAAAAGAATATGCATATATATATGTATGTATAGCTGATTTGTCATTGAAAATAATACAAGTGCTTTCATTAACCCGTTTTAAGTTGTAACTACGTTAAAATTAAATTTTTATTATTGGTTGTGTTATCCTTCCATCTTTTAACAGGCATCAGTGACAGTAAAGTACCAATACCATCGATTATAGGCATCAGCACAGTTGTGATGTTGCTAGTATTTGTCTCTCTTATTTGGGTTTGCTGGAAATATAAAGTACCATGCAAGAAGAGAAAACAAGAAGAAGATCCATCCAATACAGAAACCAGTTTCATGCATGCAGAAGAAAACCAAGTGTATTTCATAAATTAGAACGGATAGTTTGAAAAAGTTTAAAAGGATAATGAACTAATTTCCGGCATTTGTTTGCTATTGTTTTGTTGCAAAATCCTCAGTTCATCAAATGTTGCAAATAGTTGTCAATCGATTAGGGAAAACATGCTTCATTTATTAAACAGCTTATTGAAACTGTAAAAAAATGAACTCGTTTCATCCACAAATCTTTCATAATTTATAATGGTGAACCTGCGTCATATTATGGGAAGGTGCAAATTGAAGCAATATAGATTTCATTCATTTTACTTATAAGAATGTATCCAAACTGAGAGGTTCTTTTTTATTTTAACATTCGCCAATTGTTAGATGATGTTTCAAAATCAAAAGAATTTTAAAAACAAATGGTACAAGACAGTGCTGTTTGTCGCTGACATGTAAAAAAACAAGTTTGAAAATATCACTTGTATAAGGAATACATACAAGGAAACCTATCTACGTACGAGGAAATAAAATTATTCTAGATATTGAAATTCTTTGAATATATTGACGATATTTTTAATTGAGAACTTCTTAAAGAAAATGAAAGAGAAGAGAGGGACACATGCATCTATTCCTTGTTTTATGGAAAATACTGACAAAATAAACCTTTCTAAGGTTGCCCGATATAAAATTTTACATTATAAAAAGACTACAGAATCACCTCCATAAAGTTGTATTAAGATGTATACATTTAAAAAAAAACGGATGGCAATAAATGTGTTTAAATGAATAATTTGCCGGTGGATTTTTATTCACATTTTAGTTTTCGTGATAAAAAATGATTTGGATCTACACATCCCAGAAATATGTCATCCCCTTACCATATATTAAAAAAAACCAAACGAAAACAAGTTTGACGCTATATTTACAAAGATTTTATTACAGAATATTGTTACATATATGAAAAATGCTTTACATTGATTTTTTTCAAAATAAAACGGAAATAACCATTCAATGTCATTTGTCAAGAGCAATCATCTTCAATAATCTATTGAATATTTATTTAGTTTGTCTATTACTTAAAATGAACAATTCGGAATATGTCACATCTCATCTGACTCATATATCGCTTATCCATTTTTCTTTTTTTCTCGAACATTTATTTATAAATAGATGATATGTCAAATATTTGTCTCAAAGACAGGTATTCAACTTCAAATTAACCATAAAAATACATACGAAGAGGGCAATATTTCTTGTGATTTATAAGTTGCGTCTGTGCCACTTTACTATAAACGTTCATAAAAAAACTTGATCCAAGAATGAAAAGTTCAAATGCACTACGTTAAATTTCGAACTTACAAAAAGGACCGTGTGGCATATTTCAAGATTCATACGCCATGGACAAGTGCATTCAAACTGGTAAAATTCCCAAGTTATGTCTCAGTGAGATACATCATAGGGATGATATCCGGGAACAGTAGGTAATTTTCAACATAAACATAAACAAAGCAAAATATATTTGTATAACATATATTACCTCAAAAAATGAGTGGTTTTTAAAACAGCTGTATTTACAAACTTTCAACCTCTAAATATCAAACTGGATGAATATTTATGAGTTATGAAGGTTAAATATAACGAAACATGTTAAACACTACCTTGTTATATTATGCACTGCGAGTATAACTTGAATAAAAAAATGTATGATGTGACTCTGTTCAAACTGAATAATAGTTTCTCCAATTTGCGATGATAATTAAGTGCAATAAGTTTATTTCTGTTGCAGCTCTATTTTTGATTTTAATTGAAAGCATTATCCTCCTATTCTTGGACTGGGTCTACGTTTCATTCATCTTCTTTGTCCCTCTTTTCTTTTCCAATCTTTTCATCTGTCTGTGCGTTCGTTCATTACATAGTTTGATCGCACTTTTATTCAATCCTGAGAGGCATGACTTTATCTTTTAACTTATTATACTAATATGTTGTTACTTATAAGCTTATTCTAATATTTTACATTACTAATTCTTCTTAGCTAGAAGAGGGAAGAAAGACACCAGAGGGACAGTCAAACTCATAAATAGAAAATAAACCGACAACGCCATGGCTAAAAATGAAAAAAAAGACAAACAGATAAACAAAAGTACGCATGACACAACATAGAAATTTAAAGAATAAGCCACCCGAACCCAACCAAAAACTGCGGGTGATATCAGGTGCTTCGGAAGGGTCAGCAGATCCTGTTCCATATGTGGCACCCGTCGTGTTGCTTATGTGATAACAAATCCGGTAAATAGTCTAATTCGGTAGGTTACATTCATGAAAGGAAAGGGGATTGTAGTTACAACGTAAGGAACATTTCCGATATCATTTGTGAAAATTACGAATGCATGATTTCAACTACACCATTTGGGACTTAGAATGTTTCAATTTGTTGAATGAAATTCAAATAGTTCCGTCATATATTCTCTCTATTCTACACAACATAATGATTTTTTATTTACTGTTGACTAATTTCCTGTAACCAATTTTTTTTTATTGTATTGCTTAAAGATTTTTCTTTAAGAATTTCATAAAAAAAGGTAACACAAAATTGAGAATGAAACAATAAGGTTGAGATACTTTTATATTTTTCTGTAAGCAACATTTTCACAAGGAATAATATACATCCGGTAAACTGTTTTATATGTTATTTTTTTGTATATAAACAACTGTGTTGCAGTTTATTGCGTTGTTTTTTTTCCGGTTGAACAATGAGAGGGACACTATTTGTCAAGGACAATTCATTTCAATAATCTACTAGGAATATATTTAGTTTAATATTAACATCGATACAAAATACAAAGTAACATTTACGTTGCATCGCATCCTTTGGTGTACATGTATAATTTCATTAATATATGTCGTGTGTAATTTGCAATTTGGTAAATGTAACATGTATATGACATATACAGAAATATTGAACATGTTATAACTTGTACAAAGCAAAAAATAAAATTGATAACAGATACGAAAGTATTTAGTACATGTTAAAACATTTACAAAATATAGCTTAATATTGTTTTAACTTGTTAATAATTTCAGACAAATTTAGATAAAGGTGATTTACTATTTAACTAGATGACTTTATTTTTTTTTACCAGCGCAGCAGTGTTGTTGTGTAACGTATGGTCTCTTTCTGGATCTGTCACAATAAAATACTACACCAATATTTCAGAAAAGATACAATCTAGATCCCTTCCTTGTTGTTATTTTAGTCATATTTTTCATTCTTAACTTTTTGTATGTTAACATATTGTTTACGAAGGAGGAAAGAAGTCC
This sequence comes from Mytilus edulis, assembly GCA_019925275.1. Taxonomy (NCBI): domain Eukaryota; kingdom Metazoa; phylum Mollusca; class Bivalvia; order Mytilida; family Mytilidae; genus Mytilus; species Mytilus edulis. The sequence goes on along the minus strand of CM034361.1, from coordinate 68,866,397 downwards.
CTTGGCTCTTTGTGTTTCTTTGATACAGATGAGAGCAACCATTTAACTTCAAAAGGGAAAGGTATGGTTTGCCCAACCCCCGGAAGTAAAATGGTTGTTCACATATACATTGCGTCATTGTGTTATTGTTATGTGCTTTTTCTATATACCTTTTTGTGATACCTTGTTACATAAAGTGATTTATATTATAACACCATGTTGACTGCATTACCCCTGTTTTTGACATTTCTACCTATTATGTCTATTTGTTTCGTTCACACATCGTTGTCAGTATAATGCAATTTGATACGACTGTTATACAAGTGAGAGGTTACCTAGCTATAAAACCGATTTCAAAACCAGATTTAATCCATTATTATCTACATAAGAAAATGCCGGTACCAAGTCAGGAATATGACAGTTGTTATCCATTTGTTTGATGTGTTTGAGCTTTTGGTTTTTCATTTGATCATGGACTTTCCGTTTTGAATTTTCCTTGGGTTCAGTATTTTTGTAAATTTTCTTTTGAATACCCTTTTCTAGTAAAAGATAGACAACCCTGCATTACTCTCATTTCAAAACAAAATGTTTACACTAAACAAAATAAAATTGATAGTCTAATGAAACGTAAATGGTTGCCAAACAATAAAAAAATATTGGACTCTTCAGCAGCTTTAAGTATAAAAAGAATATACCGGAATGTAAAATCGAATTTGAAATTTGACGGAGCTGTTTTGGTATTGATCTAATATGTCATTTTTCGAAATAAAAGATAAATACTATTGTGTAAGTATGATTTAAAGAAAGTGCGCGTAATATATCTCAAGGTTAATAAGTTTGTAAATCATTATCCATTCAACGAGTAAACAAATTCATTTTTTTAGGAAGATAACCGTGATAGATTTGTGTTGGCATTATCTAAAAAAAAAGAGCATCGCTGACGTCTTGCCGACATTTTTTCTAGATAATTTTAGTAGGTGAATAATATTTAAAATAAATCTTCGAAAAGTTCACGACCTCGTGATCTCATGCATGGAATAATAAAGATTCTTGATAAAAAGTTATATATGGCCTTTTTGAAAGCTATAACTTTTTCTATAGTTTGAATTATAGAAAATCGCCGTTCGAAATGACCTTGCAATTTCTCTCTTTAAAAAAAAACTAAAAAAAAAAAAAGGTATTTGTGCACTCATACTATAAAACTAGTATCGTAACATAACAATTTAATATATTATAATTAATGAATTTCTATCTCGTAATTCATTTTTTACAAATATTTCCTTGTCGTCAAACTTATTTTAATATACATTTTATTATTTCATTGATTCAGTACACATTATGTTGATTCACATGAATGTTTTCTTTTTGTGTACTTTCATTGCCTTTTGTAATGGATCACTTTGTCAAAGAAGAACGAGAGCTGGGTAAATATATTCTAATAACTAAAACTTTGAGAAGATCAATATATATTTTTTCAGCGAATTCTGTAAATATTCATCGTACATAAATTAACGTTATACTACATTGTATTACCATGATTACGGATATAGAACGTTTAAAGTTTTCTTTTAATAGATAACGTTTTATATTTATACTGCGAATATTATACTAGTATACCGTGGATGGGCTTCCAAAAAGTTGTATACGATTTTGTTGGCAAAAACTAGTTTTTGTCATAAATCGTCTTGGCGGGAGGAAGTCTTTGATATACCAAAAAAAGCATACAGTTAGACAAATCAAAACAATTGAAATAAGACTAGTTACAAAATTGCCAATCTCAGTTGTTTATAAAGTTTGCTTCCAAAATGTTGTATGAAAACTTGAAAATTGTTGTATAATAGCTTTGGGAATCAAATTCTTGTACATTTTTTTTCTTTCTGTGAAAACAAATTAAGTTTTAGGGTAATCAAGAAATGATTAAGTTTTTATTTCACTGCCATTTACAAAAGTGTTCAAGTTCTCATACGATATTTCGGAAGCATGCATTTGATCAAATTTTCAAAGCCTGTTTGTGAAATATTTTTTTGGGGGGGAATAATTTGTAATTTACAACATTTTGGAAGACCAGCGACGATACTAGTCCCAGATTTAAAATACAAATCTTTCGAGACTAACAAAGATTTTTTTACAAAAATTGTTGAATTTTATTTCAGTTCAATAGAACAGTTCTGTTGTGACAATTACGAATTTAGGGACGGGCACTGTGGTGGTAAGATCATATATATTTCAAATTAATTACTGTATAAATTTTCTTTGACAACGTGTGTGTGTGTGTATGTTTGTGTGTGTGTGTGTGTGTGTGTGCGTGTGTGTGAGAGAGTTTAGATTAATCCAGAAAAGTAATCAATATTTATACATAGCTAATTAAGAACTGCAAAATTATCAAGCACCCAAAATAATAATCACAATTTATATTTACTATCGTATCAATCTGTATCTATACTTATATGTACAAGTTATCAAGAAGTACGATTTAACTCGTGGAATCCATAAATATTATAAATGATGTCGAAAGTAAAGCAGAGAATATCAATAGAAATTTCTGAATAAACGAAAACTGTGTGAACTTTATCACCATTAGAACTAGAGAAAGATGTTTTAAAATAATGTAGAATAATAATTATGAAAATTGGAAAATCTTTGAAACAACTTGAAGAGGGGTGAAAGATTTCAGAGGGACAGTAAAACTCATAGATCGAAAATAAACTGACAACGCCATAGCTAAAAATGAAAAAGACAAACAGACACATTATAGTACACATGACATAACATAGAAAACTAAAGACTAAGCAACACGAACCAAACCAAAAACTCGGGGTGATCTTAGGTTCTCCGGGAAGATAAGCAGATCCTACTCCTCATGTGGCACCCGTCGTGTTAAAGAATTACGATTAAGAGAGATTCGGAAAATTATATCCTTCTTTTAGATGAAGCAAATATATTTACGGTTTGAATATTTGGTTATCTCAAGTATTCTATACATATATTGATATTTTTTCTAGAATGTGAAATTGGTTTTTATTCAAAAGGCGGTAGACCTTGTTACAGATGTCCAGAACCTTATTATGGATACAGGTGTGGACAAAAATGTGCATGCAAAACTACTGAAAGGTTTGTCTATATTATTTGTGTCTTCCGCTGAATCAATGAAGGACATATACTACATGTATAACATATAATGTCTCTAACTTGACAGTCTGAATATCGTTTGTCCAACTACGCATAATATGAACTATGCGATGAACATCACTATATGTTTCGTATTCGAAATAACCATAACGCTTTTTTTTTTACCTCTGTTCATCTTACCTCTTATCTTTGGACTAATTTGTGAGAGGTTCTTTCACAAGATAGTTGTCATTAAGTCTTGACCTTATATTTCTTTACTAAGGTTTCTCTAATAGTTAAGAGAATAAGCGGTATGATTGGATATTGAAGCTCCACTATGTTAGTTGTTTCTGGTCACATGTTAAATGTATTTGTTTACAATCCAGGTTAATGTTGTTTGATTGATTTATTTTATGTTAGACTCCAGAATTTTTTTTATATAGAATAACTACTCTTGAGTAAGCGTTATAACCTCAAACGATTTGAAGGTATAGTAACGACGATGCGATAGTTATACTGTTTTTTGTGTTGTCGTCTTTTCTGTTTCGCTATTTCCTAATGTTTATATGTCAGTCTTATATTTATGAAATTTAAAAGTCTTTTGTCAAAGTTTAAGGTCTACACGAACAAGCATTACCATAAAACCATTGACAGAAACAAGTCTGCTATATTTTGTAAGCCCCTTTAAAGGAATTTGTGTATGCAGATGCCAGAAGAATGTTTCCAGCATACGATACATTTAGTAGGGGTGGCTATTATTTGCGGTCTGGGTGTTTGTCTCCGGCGTAAACATGTCGCATCGTTTCTTGAGAACGACTTATCTAAATTTCATGAAACTTAATATAGTTGTTTCTTATGATGGTCAAATGATCTGTATACTTTTTGATGAAAATAAGATTAAAACTTTTTGAGTTACGGCACTATGTAACTAAAACAGGGGGTTGTTTTTTTCACATGTCGCACTGTATCTCAAAAACGATTTTTGATTATTGCTTAAAACTTGACACACTTCTTAGTTGTATTAATTTTAAGATCTGTATACTTTTTGGTGATGATTCAAAATTTCATTTTTGAGTTATTGAGTATTTTGTTAAAAAGGGGGAGGTTTTTTTTTACATGTCACGCCGTATCTCAAAAAATGACCTAAGTTTATTGCTTTAAACTTTACACACTTCTTTGTTATATTAATTATAAGATCTGTATACTTTTTGGTGATGATTCAAAATTTTATTTTTGAACTATTGAGTATTTTGTAAAAAGGGGGAGTTTTTTTTTTACATGTCGCGCCGTATCTCAAAAACAATTTATGATTATTGCTGTAAACTTTACATACTTCTTTGTTATATTAATCTAAAGATCTGTATACTTTTAGGTTTTGATTCAAAATTTTATTTTAGTTATATTTAGTTTTTTGTAAAAAAAACCGAAAAGAGGTGTGGGGGGGGGGGGGGTTCACATGTCCCGCCGTATCTCAAAAACAATATATGGTTATTGCTTAAAACTATCTCAGAAACTATTTATGATTATTGCATTAAATTTCCACACCAGACGTCGGGCGTATCATGCGCTCATGGCGCAGCTGTTTATTTATTATTTATAACGACAAAAAATAGCACTGCCAAAATCTATAGTAGTGAATTTACAGTCATCAACTGAGAACTAGTCTCTTCAATATATATTCCCCAAGGTTGACCAGGAACTAGAAGTATGGTCACAACTGGTCTTCCTCCGACCGGCAGTTAAACTTTCGCCATAGTTGGGCGTCCCCTGTTTGAATGTGAGAGATGTACAAATTTGAAGCCACGTCCGGTCTGAATGGGGACGTTAAATCCAATGCCTCGTAAAGAGAGTGCCATGCACTTTGCACGTTAACACCCGTTACAACAACTTTTTAAGGGGTGTGTTGGTGACCTGTTACAAGGCTAGATTTATGTTCCTATCCAATATACCTTCATTCCCGTGGCAGTCTAAATTTCTCCGACCTTAATCTCGGAAGCCTCTATTACAAAACCTACATGTTGTATAAACCGTTTATTTGTTTATTTTTTCAGATGCGACCATGAAGTAGGATGTGTCCAGGTATTGATTAGCACAGAAGCTGTCGTACCAGATGATCATACTGAAGGTATTAATGCTTATATAAATGTTCATTTGTTCTCCAACTACAGTCCTGCCCAAAGCATAATCCTTCAACGCATAATCATGTCCATTATTAAAATCGACCTTTATATGTATAAAGTAAAATCACAAATATACTGAACTTAGAGGAAAATCAATTCGGAAAGTCCATAATGACATGGCAAAATCAAAATACAAAACGCATCAAAAACGAATGGACAAATCATGATCCTTCATATTTTGAATTTCGAAAGAGAATCAAAGAAAGTATTCAACTTTATAAGTATATAGTAAACACCTACGAATAGTAACGTTCTTTAAAGTAGATCGTCTACAAAAGACGCGTATTTCGTTTTCACAAGACGCGTACTTCGTCTACACAAGATGAGTATTTCGTCTGCATGCTCGATCAAAACAGTTGGAAGGCTAATTAAATAGGAAATTAAAGAGCATTTGCAAAAAAGATCCCCCTCAAAAATTCTTAGTAATACAAAGAATGTGATTTCAGTGTTTTCACTGTTATAGTTTTGCACATTATGTTACAGTCAAGCTAAATTCAACGAGCAAAATGTATTTGTACTTTGTACCCAATTGTGACATTTTACTTGGTAAAGATCCGCGTTACGAGCATTATTATTAGATTCTACATAAGAAAATACCTGTACCAAGTCCGGAATATGACAGTTGCTATCCGTTCGTTTGGTGTATTTGAGCTTGTAATTTTGCCATTTGATTAGGGACTATCCGTTTTCTCGGAGTTTAGTATTTTTTTTTATTTTACTTTTATGCATAACAGAGTTGGCATCTGTTTTCGTTCTTATCGGTATCATGAGATCCCGAAGTTTTTGTTTTTATCTTGATTTATTTTCGTTATTGATACCTACAAAATAATAAGCGGTAATAACATTAATGACACAATGCGTAATGTGCTCAGTTTTTGCGTAATTTATATGTCTATATTGTCCAAAATGTGCCTGCGTCTTCAGGACACGAACAAGTAAACAATATATATTCTGAGAGACTGCCAAACATGAGATTTTGTTGGTAGGAATATACATTTGGCATTTATAGGTATATAAACCCTCAGTGTAGAACTGCAAACTCTTGTTTTAGAATGCAATAACTGGGATGTTATCTTTCACATAGCATCGGATGAGCATTCCAATTCCGACGGGATTCGGATGCGTATCTATAATTCTTTTTTTTTGTACATAACATGGTTGTTCTAATGCATCATCTTTTTTAACGTTCATTTTGATGGGTTGAAGTTACTAATTTGCATAGTATCAATTCGCAATTGATGCTACGAAAAAGTATGCGAAAGCACAGACAACGTATGTCTGATTTTAAATGTATGAATTAATGTTGCTTTCTGTTAGTTTCAATAGAATGATGATATCAAACGCGTCGCCAGTAAACCTTATATGCGACAATCAAATCACAAATTGATGCCGTAGGAGCTTACAATTCAATACAGTTATCTCCCAAGTGATGGGTTACTTCTTTCTGACTGTTACTTAATTAAGTACCTCCTGAATTTTAAAATGTGCTGAATATTATTATAGGAACAGGAGTTTTATAAAGGATGCCACCGACTTGTAATGAAAATCTTCACAACCCCAAAATATGATGTCTTCTGGAAATCTGTTATCTGTATTTATTCTTCTTATAAATGTATACATGTGTAAAGAACAAACCAAGTGCTTCACAAATAAAGCAGAAATCTCATGTGCAAGCAAATACATTTTTTCCGTCTATTTCTTTAATACCGACTCCTGACTAAGTCATATGATTTTTGAAAAACTTATTATTTAGTCATATCGTTAGAAAGCCATGAAAAAACGTGTCTTTTAGTTTTACAATATCAATATATTTATAAACTTAAATAATAATCATACATCTTTTTTAATATTCTCATAAAAAATTATTCATTTACTCTGTAGTATATTTACAGGTACTGATGTTATGCCACTATCGCTACTTCACATCGTAAACATCAGCATTGTTTCGATATTATTTCTGCTACTTGTATGTGTCTCTCTTATGTATGTTTGTTGGAAATATGAAATATCTTGCAAGAAAAGAGAAAGAAGAACAGTTCAATCTAGCACAAATCATACCAATAGATCTCGAAACCATGCACACCAAGGAGAGGCTCACGAGTACGTTGAAATAGATGATGGAAGATTGAATAGGGGATCCTCAATATATTATATTCATCGCACGAGAAACAGTGGAAATTCGACTAGGGGTAGCGGCATTTGTGGAGTAGACAGTGACGGATACCTGAATCCCTATCATGCGCTTAAATCAAATGAAATCGAGATGGAGTATGCATAATGTCCTGGGCAATCATGCACATGAACCAGTCTCATACATACACAGGAGAACACAGTTTACTTCCAACTTCATAGATAAAGATAAAGTTTTTTTACTCTTATTTTTCTATAATTATGTCTGTTATCTGTTATTTTTTTATAACCAACTCATGTAAGCAGTTTAGTTTGCTTATGCTGTAAAGTTTGTTTTCAACATTGCGTCTTTCTGTACTGTTACACCATTTTCTACATTTGAAAATGCCTGTACCAAGTCAGGAATATGACAGTTTTTGTCCATTCGTTTTTGATGCGTTTTGTTATTTGATTTTGCCATGTAATTATGGACTTTCCCAATTGATCTTCCTCTAAGTTCAGTATTTTTGTGATTTTACTTTTTACTACGTTGGTGTATGAAAGGTTCTAAAAAATATAGTATATGCTATTGTTTGCAGAACGGCAAAATTTTTGTTAGGATGTTTAAGATTATGCACATATCTTAACTATACCATACACGTTTTACTATAACAATGAGAAAGACATCCTATATTTGAGTAGTACATAGTAAACAAGGTTTTTATGGTGATATTGTATGTTGCTAGTTTTGTAATATTGGTCTACATCATAATGATCTGTTCTAAGTGCATTTAGAATCGGTCTAATTGTTAATAGCATGATTGTCAATAAACTCATCATAGATACCATACTTTGTTGCATTATAATGCGTTGTTTTTGGTTTGTTTAACAATGACAAATAACCAGTAGTTATTGTACTTTGTCCAGGAAAATAAAAATCTACGGAGTATATATTAAAATTGTTCATTTTTGGAAACAATTAAACGATAATTGACTTTTATCGTTGGACTTTGCCAAGATCATATCAACCTGAATAACCAACTGTGTGATAAAGAATGACGTATACGTCACATCGTATCCTTATTTCGTTTATATATAGAAACATAATTTGTCTCAAATTTAGCCCATAAATGTTAGATATTTAATTGGCTTTAGCACTCGAATTCTATGTAAATTAAAATAAACACCCACTTGTAATCTCGAAAAAGCATATCCAATGCAAACACAATACGTAAAACCATAAACACAATGCTAATCTAATTTCAAAAAGGGAAAGGGAGAAAAAGAAAAAAAAGGGACACAATATAATGTTTACTTAATGAAATTTGAACGCAGTTAAAATGTAGTTTTTTGTATTCATGTGAGCCCTACATTTACAAGGAAGAATATACATCCGGTCTAAGGTTCAAATATGTTAATCTTTGAGTGCTGTTTGTTGCATTATAATGCGTTGGTTTTTCTGTTTGACAATAACAAATGACCTTTAGTTATTGTACTTAAATAATTAATTTCAATAACTTTACACCATTGTCCCTGGTTAGGGGGAGGGTTGGGGGTCACACTAACATATTTAACCCCGCCGCATTCTGTATGTATGTGTCTGTCCCAAGTCATGAACCTGCAGTTCAATGGTTGTCGTTTGTTGATGTGTTCTATTAGTTGTTTGTGACTATGAATTAGGTGTCAGTACTCTCAGATCTGTACTTAGTGTTTTTGTTGTTGTTGGAATATACAAGTACCCAACCAAGTCCACTATATGTTGTATCTCTTTTTGTATCCATCTGATGAGCTAAGCCTTTTTCAACGAATTTTTATAGCTCGTTCTTATGTTGTACTGTAACATCAATGTCCAATGTTAGGGGATGGTTAAGATCCCGCTAACGTGTTTAACCCCGCCACATTCTGTATATATGTGCCTTTTCCAAGTCAGGAGCCTGTAATGCAGTGGTTGTCGTTTGTTTATGTGTTACATATTTGTTTTGCGTTATTTTTTTGTATATAAATTATGCCGTTAGTTTTCTCCTTTGAATTGTTTTACATCGTCATTTCGGGACATTTCATAGCTGACTGTGCGGTATGGGCTTTGTTCATTGTTTTTAAGGTGACCTATAGTTGTTAATGTCTGTGTCACTTGATCTCTTGTGGAGAGTTGGCAATCATACCACATCTTTTTTTTTATATATATAAACATAGATTTCAAATGAATGATGCATTTTTATCAAACGGGAAGTGACATGGTTAAACTTGGCTTATCTCTCATTTACAAGGATAAATTCTTTATTATAACAAATCCATCATATTTATATTTTGTAACTTATTATTGCATGTACATCGAGAAAGGAAATTTAAAACCCGCGAGGGTCCATGATTGGTCTAATAAAAAAGGTATATGATATTTCTATTTCTATGCGGAATACGTCTGATACCTAATTTTTGTATTATTTATGTCCCCTGTGTTGTTATTTTTCCATTCGTTTGATGTGTTTAAGCTTTGATTTTGCCATTTGATTATGACATATATAGAAATTAACTATGAAATCTGTCTGTTGAAAACAATAAGATTACGACATAACAGATGATTTTAAATTCCCAATTATGACCTTTTTATTTTTAATCAAGAGTTCCAAATGGTGAAGTTGAATTCATTACATCGTAAATTTTACGGGCGCCATCCAGATATGTTGACCGTTTTGAAATATCCGTTATACAGATGATGTCATATATGTTCCTTATATCATAACAACAACCCGTTCCCTTTTTACGAATGTGACCTACCGAATTAGGCTATTTACCAGCTTTGTAATAACTGAGTAACACGACGGATGCAACACGTGAGACCGGATCTGCTTACCTTAATTCATCCTCAGTTTAAAATGGAGTTCGTGTTGTTGTTGTACCGCTATTTGTGACATTTTGTTCACGCATCGTTGTTAATATAAAGGAATTTGATGTGGATGTCGTACAAGTGAAAGGTTTTATTAGTGCTATAAAACCAGGTTTAATCCACCATTTTCTACATTTAAAAATGCCTGTACAAAGTCATGAATATGACAGTTGTTGTCCATTGGTTTGATGTGTTTTAACATTTGATTTGGGACTTTCCGTTTTGAATTTTCTTCGGAGTTCAGTTTTTTTGTTAATTTACTTTTTACATGAAAGATTTCAGTCACAAATATTTTTACTAACATACAGTTGGCTGTGAGTTCAAACGTGTGAATGCTTTTAAGATATTTCAGAGACCTAATTATTTCTTTTTTCGGTACTTTGAATATCGATATAGGTTATACTCAGCACGACAGGACGATATTTTAATGGTATTGGTGCTTGTATTATAATGTATCAAATTGTGTTATTTCTCAACCTATAGCTTTCCATCGATTTTCGTGATTTGTCGTGGAATCGTAAGCTTGTTTTTGACAGGTGCCTTTGACATTTTTCACTTCTCTTGTAAGATATTATACTTTAACCTCCATTTCACTTCTACTGTTTTGTCTCATAATAACAGATTGCGATCAGGTAATTCGACCAAGACATATAAAGATGTATAGACTTGCATATGAGTAGGAATATCATAGAAGTACTTTGGTCTGCACGAAAAAAGAATGTATTTAACCCCGCCACATTCTTTATGTGTGTGCCTGTCCAAAGTCAGGAGCCTGTAATGCAGTGGTTGTCGTTTGTTGATGTGTTACATTTTTGTTTTTCGTTCATATTTTGTAACCTACCGAAATAGGCTTCTACCGAGTTTGCAATATCATGAGCAACACGATGGGTGCCACATGTGGAGCAGGAGCTGCTTACCTTCCTTAGCATCTGAAATCAACCCCAGCTTTTGGTGGGGTTCGTGTTGCTTAATCTTTCTTTTCTATTTTGTGTTTTGGTGTACCTTTGTTTGTCTGTTTGTCTTTTTTCTTGTGTAGCCATGCCGTTGTATTTTTTTTATCTATGAGTTTAAATGTCTCTCAGGTATCTTTTGCTCCTCTTTTAGAATGGCACGCAAACAAAAGACGCAATGTTCAGAACTAAATGAGCTTGTAGATAAGGAAAACTATTTTAAAGTTAACATAAACTTATAAATAAAAGTCTGCCCTCTTAAACTAAAGAATTTTTCAGTAAACATCCAACACATTATGTGTATAGGCTACATAAACAATCACACAATATGATCTTGTAAAATGTCCAATATATAAGTAGATGATATAGAGAGGATGGAAGACTATAAGTTTAAATAGCAATACGCATTAAGTTGTGTTTCAATTTAACAAAAACAAATGTTTGTAAAGACAAAACTATGTTCATTATAAATAGGTTGACCATCATCGAATATATGTGTCACTGAAGACCGGTATATGTGTTGATCATCCGAACCACATTCTCGTTCCCTATTCTATGATATGTTTATCCTTACTGTGCATGATATATCTGATTTATACATGTTATATGATAGCATTTAGGTCAGTTTAAAAAGCACTGCTGATGTTATGTTGTACTGACTTTAAATAGCGCATCTGAATTGAAATGAAAGCAAACTATACTAATAGGTGTCTTTTTGAAAATATGCAATTTAGATCATGAAGCAGCAATTTGATGCTTTACCAGTACTTATTAATCACTGCCAATTTATGTCATAAAGTTTTATGTTAAACCCCGCCGTATTGTTGCGTATGTCACAAGTAAGGAGCTTTTAGCCTTTTTAAGTCTTGTATGATTTAAAATTTTAGTTTTTTGTGTATATTTCTAAGTTTAGTTTGACGTCCATTATCATTGAACTAGTATACATTTTGTTTAGTTGCCAGCTGAAGAACGCCTCCGTGTACGGGAGTTCCGCGTTGTATGGAAGAACCCTTGGGGGCCTGTGGCTGTTGTTTGTTCTTTGACACATTCCCCATTTCCATTTACAATTTTATCAACAAATTTCTCAGAAATACTAGTACAATTCATAATGTCATAAAATTTAATTCCGAAACGACAGTTTAAAAATATTGAGTAACTGCAAGATAAAACAAACATTTAAACACCTTTGCATTATGCCCGTGATTTATCAATTTATAATCGAAATGTAGTGCCGTTGTTTGACATGATAACGAGTCTTAATTCACATATCACCCTGAACTAATCCCGACAATAAACATTGATAATTAACAAAGTATTTTATTGTACGATGGTAAAGTAGTACACACATGGTTTTGATAAATTGTACTTCCTAAAACACTTTACTTCAACAAAATATTTCCTGATATAACTAACACAAATCCTCCAATATTTTCCTAATACGCCTTAATAAATATATAGCAATGATTGTATTAATTAATATACTGTTAATATTAAATACAGTGGAATCTTTAAATTTAATGTACGAAGGAGTATGTGAAGATAGGTAAAGTATAAAATAAATTATTTGTATTTTTACAAAGTTGTATACGTTACGTTCTTTCAAAAGTAATTTTGGTCAACATTTGATAGTCTAAAATATTCAGTAATTTGATAAAAATACAAGTTTGGTATGAGGATTTATGATGTATATTCACTGAAATGATAATTGAAAATGTTTGATCGAACTGTATGTGTGTGAGAGAGAGAGAGAGAGAGAGAGAGAGAGAGAGAGAGAGAGAGAGAGAGAGAGAGAGAGAGAGAGAGAGAGAGAGAGAGAGTTCTATTGAAGATTTGCATTCAGTGCAATTATACAAAATGTTTGAACTTTGTATATTGATGGGGAAACATTGACTTCATTTATAAACATTTCCTATCGATTTCAAAATTTCCAGAATAACCTTCGGGTTAAATGCAACAATAGAACCTAAACCTACAAATCTATCACTCGATTGTGACACTACTGCATCAAACGTGTTAATGTCGGGTGCCTGTCTTAAAGTTGTTACTGAATACGGGTTCCGAACAATGGAAGCACCAATATGAATAAAATTTTAACTTAAAGTAAAGTGTGTCTAATTTTCTTTATCTTGTCTGACGCCTAAAGAAGGATATGATATGAATACAATCAAATATTCAATGATGAAGAGTTCACATAAAAAAACTATCTAGGTTATTCCCTTAATCAATGGTCAAAACCCCAAAAGGATGTCTTTCGGCAGTATGTATAAAAAGTAATGGTCTAGGAGTAACAACATCGGTCGTTGATTATCATTTTTGAATCCACTCCTCCCTATACATTCTCTACTTATTTATCAAATATGTTTTTAGTTTAATATATTCCGATCATTCATGTGTAATCATAGTAAAACCTATTCTCTAAACGTATAATAATAAAGAATAATAATAATAATAATAATAATAATAATAATAATAATAATAATAATAATAATAATAATTAAATGATAATAATAATAATAATAATAATAATAATTAATAATAATAATAATAATAATAATAATAATAATAATAATAATAATAATAATAATAATAATAATAATAATAATAATAATAATAATTGATAATAAATGATAATAATAATAATAATAATAATATTAATAATAATAATAATAATAATAATAATAATAATAATAATAATAATAATAATAATAATAATAATAATAATAATAATAATAATAATAATAAATACAATATTTATAGAGCGCATTATATAATTACAAAAATTACTCTTAAGAGCTTTACATTTAAAAAAAATATATAAAATACAAAAATACATAAAACATAGATTACAAAGCACTATCTTAAAAGAATCAAACAAGCATATACAAATTTATAAGATACTTAAAAAAGAAAAAAAGAAATAAAAGAAATGAAAAATGCATGGACCCTAAAATAAGCAAAACTGTCTAAAACTAATGCAGTAGATTAAAAATATATAAAATCTACAAGAAATCCTTAAAACAGTCCGAAATAAATGAGTCTTGAGTTGCTTTTAAAAAAAACATCTAAAGAATTTACACTCCGTAAGACGATGGCAAATTGTTCCAGAGTGTAGGTGCAGCGTTGTCAAAACGCCTCTGACCGTAGCTTTTCGTTCGAACGTCATTTGGAGGATGTATGAGCATACTATTTTCCGACCTGAGGGATCTACTTGGCTTGTATGGCGTAATTAAATTTTGAAGGTAACTAGGAGCCTTGCCATGCTGTGCTTTGTGCACATATAAAAGAAGTTTATATTGGCACCGGTAATGTATGGGTAGCCAGTGTAACGATATTAAAACAGGCGTAATTGAGTCAAATTTCCTTATTCGTGTTATCAAACGTGCTGCTGTGTTTTGGACCCGCTGCAATTCACTGATATTGTTGGTATTAGTACCGTACAATAATGAAACCAACTCGAATGTCGAATGTTAGCATATATTAAATGTGTGATAATAGTCTTGTTTAACTAATTAAAAGTTTATTTATTGACGAATGTCCGTCATTTTTTTTAGATCTGGAAGATTGGTTTGTTGCTTTAATTACGTAGAGGTTAATGGTGTATGTATCGGTAGGTGAATATATTTACGAGGTCATAACTAGTAAATAATGTATATAGATACATTAAATTAAATTGCAAGAATGACTTTGTTCCATATTGTTATTAAAGCATTATTTCATGTTTTCCTTGATTGGACTGCCAAAATCGGTTAAAAGTACGCATGTGTTTCATACTTCAATTATACAGCAGTGTAACATCACATAACAAACCAAACAAACACTATTAGAAGTATTAACTTAAGAAGAAGGAATAAGACTTGATTACGTGACATAATTCTATCAAACAATTTTCATGTAAATTTTTTTTATATATAAAAACAAAAAGATATGGTCTTAAAAGTATACTATATCTGTAATAATCCTACCTATTGGTCACATTTCGACAAACACCTTTGAGCAAAGTAAAAATCATATTGTCATCTACAAAAAGATGCCGACATCACAGTAGGTAGAACAATTCAGATGAAAAAAGCCAACGGCAAGATTTAATACTCAACAAAGCCAAAAATTACAGACATGCAATCAAATAAAGGCAACAGTAGTATATCGAAATTCATAAATCAATTGTGAAAAAACAAATCCGGGTTACAAATAAAACTGAGAGAAACACAGCATATATAAGAGGAGAACTACGACACAACAGGAACACAACATTAAAATGTAACACACACAGAAACGAACTATAATATAACAACGGCCATTTCCTGACTTGGTACATGATATTTTAAGAAAACAAAAGTTGGTTGAACCAGGTTTTGTGGCATGCCAAACCTCTCGCTTTTATGGCGATGTTAAATATAACATTGAATTGACAACATTACATGACAGGACTACAATACAAATAAATGGGAGAACATAATATACGACAGAGCAAGACGCGCGTTTCGTCCACACAAAACTAACAAGTGACGCTCAGATGAAACAATATTGAAAGCCAAAACAAGTACAAAGTTAAGGACCAAAAGTTCCAAAATACAATCAATAACAGACTCCTCACTTTGCATAAACATCAATACAGCAATCTACACAAAGTCTCGCTGAACTTGACTGTTACTCAGTATTATAAATCACTGCATCCCATGGCTTATTCTGTTATGTTATCAAAACGATAACTAGTTGAAACAACAAAGGTGTTAATTATTTGAATAAAAGTGTCAAAGGATGGGCAGGTTTTATTAGCGACGAATTATGCATATAACTGACCATTAATTTTAATTAAGTTCAATTCAAATAATTATCATTTGCAATAGATTTTGTTATCTTAAAAGACCTTCAATTTTGGTGATTTCATGTCTGTATTTAATCAGATACGGTATTCCTAGACGTCAACGTTTAAAAAGGTTCATATAATTAATTTTGAAAAGTTTGTGTTATTAATATGCAGGTTATTCAAAAGTTGATGGAAAAAATCGAGAAAAAATTAACATAAGAATGAATATTTGCGACTACACAGAATTCTAAAAAGTCTTCCGGCTTGACAAAAGGCTTCATAAGCATATGCAAAATGTATGTTCCGACAATACAGACTAAAATTGGTTCTTTTTGTATTGGAGATTAAAAAATATGTCAACATGTATACTTATTTTTCTTGAAGACCTTTCCTCACCTAGACTTAAGATACAACAATATTTGTAAGTTAAAGAATGTGCATAACTTTACTCACTGCCCAATACAAATTTTAACAATCAGATTTGTGTTCTTTGATAGACAATTCTACGGTCGTTGGTACTATGCATTTTACTAATATTTTAAAGTATAATCAATAATGCATCAACACGCATCAAACCAATTTTCTTATGTTGAGAACATAAAGGCTGACATAATGTATTAAATAACATGATTAACTGATTGAGTTTCAACAGCGTGTATGCACGGATTTATGAATTTTGATGGTGGCCAATGCAGACCTTGTTCCAGAGGATTCTACGGAAAAAATTGTTTAAGCAGGTGTCACTGTTACATGAATGAGAAGTAAGTATATCATTAATTATCTGTATTTACTTAAAAAACACTTCGCCGTTTCACAATCTAATGCATTATGGATATTATTTCCAAAAACGTACACAAAAAACGTTGTGATTGGTTTAAAACGTTATAAACAATAGAAATTCAACCAATGACGTAACGTTATTTTCAGTGTTGTGTACGAACAATGAGATTACCCATAAACCTTCAGATTATGGAAAGGCGAATTCAAAGGTTTCGTTTTTTATCCAACGATAATAACATCCCAATTTTCAAAAAGGAACACACGAAATTACCATTTTCAGATAGATAATGTCCTAACATTTTTTGATTGTTGCTGTTCATTGCGACCTTATAATTTAATTTAAGTGTTAAACGCCACTTTTGTAAACCACTTTTTGGCTATTTTGTGGCAAAAAGTTTTTGTTGGTAGAGGAAGCCGGAGTGCCAGGATAAAACAACCGACCTTCCATAGGAAAACTGACAATCCTTGGAGTCTAATACACCCGTACGAGCGTGGTTCGAACATCAGTGTTGACAAGCTAGTGATTACAGTAGTAACTAATTAGACCACTCAGTCACCGATACCCCTTGTAATGGGAATGAACGGGTTGACAGATTTTTGTCCGACAACTTAAAATCTTATCATTTTGCTTTATGATGCAAAGCTGCACTAACTTATTATTCTGTTAAAAAAAAAATTGAACAGCTGAAACATGCTGTCGAAATAGTGTTTATATTATTTTCTACGTTGACAATGCAAAATAACACAACACAGTATAAGACATGATATACAGAAATGTTGAGACGCTGATACAATCTAAAAGATTAACAAGGAAATTAAGAATATTTAGAAAAAAAGGTCGCATCAAATTGAAACTTTGTGCACATGATTAAAATTAAAACAATTGTAGAATTTTATTTATTACTATTAAAAAAAGACAGTCTTCTATAAATATCCAAAAGTTTGAACTTAGTTTTATCTGGACCCAAAATCATAATACCGTTTCTTTTGTTTCCAATTGAATTTCAATGTTTAGGTGGAATCCAATGAACAGTGTTACAATATTTTAATATAACAACAAAATATTGTTATATAAAAGGCATAGTGTAAATGTCTTACGATCTGCATATTTTCCTCTTACTTCAAGAAAATAAAACTAGTACTTTCTTTTATTGTGTTGTAAAAAAGCACATTATGTCCCAAAAATCCAAAATGAAATTAAATATGTCAAATTCTTACTGTAACTATACAATCTTCCCATCAACAAATTCTCTCGGTTTGATTAGTTTTTGAAATAACGTTTTTGTCATAACTATTTTTGCTTAGTTTTTTCTCTGAGTAGAACGGGTGTACATATATACGTATATGAGGAGCCTTGTTGACGGCGAAGGGTGCAAATTGCCCCTCCTCAAATTTTAAAAGTAAAAAGGGAAACAAAATCAAAACCCAAACCATTTGGCTGTTTTATTTTAATAAAAAGTGAGAAAAAGGTTATGACATAAGAAATGGTTTTTTTTAAAACTTCATAGTAAGAGTTTAGCAGCTTTATGCGTAATAAGGATTCCAATGTGAAATTTTATTGTTCGTGTTTACATAGTAGCAGACTGTTGTCCACAATGTAAATCTGCTATTGTCTAAACAAACTGTTAATGCATTATTAGAACAGATATATTACTTTTTTGTGCTGACATGAATTGTCATTGATATGGTTATATTTATAAATTTACTGTTTACAAATTTTTGAATTTTTGGAAATACTAAGGCTTTTCTACCTCAGGCATAGATAACCTTAGCTGTGTTTGTCAAAATGTTTAGGAATTTTGGTCCTCAATGCTCTTCAACTTCGCATTTTATTCGGCCTTTTTAACTTTTTTGGATTTGAGCGTCACTGATGAGTCTTTTGTAGAAGAAACGCGCGTCTGGCGTACATACTAAATTTAGTCCTGGTATCTATGATGAGTTTATTTATTCAAATACCTGTTTTTCAGATGCGACCACGTGAAAGGGTGTCTAAAAGTTTTACACAGCACCACAGAAGCTGTCACAGAACATGACCATGTTGAAGGTAAAATATATGTTAATTTTCTGTCTGTAGATCGATTATGTTTGTTTAGCAATGGGACATAAGCTCGTTTAGTGTCTGGCGTATCAAATTATAACCCTGGTACCTTTGATAACAATTTACACTACTGGTTCGATGTCACTGCTGGTGGACGCTTCGTCCCCGAGGGTATCACTAGCCCAGTAGTCAGCACTTTGGTGTTGACATGAATATCAATTATATGGTCATTTTATTTTAGAATTTACTGTTTGCCAAAGTTTGATTTATTCGAAATACTAATGTCTATGATTAAACGTTTGATTTTTGTGCGGTGGAAATAGTGCATGATTGGTCTGTTCTACTGCCATGTGAAATGATATTTGATGCAATAGTGTGCTTTCATCCAAATTTCACGGGGAACATTTGCACTATAAAAACAATAAGCCTAACTGTTAAGAAATGTGGAAGATCTCAATTCTTCAATATCTAATTAGAAATATCTTTTATAACTACAGAAGAATGATTGAGTAATGCTTGTGTTGTTTTGTTGGCTGTCATGAAATGGCGTTTAATTTTATATTTGACGTTTTAGAAAGCTTTTCTAATGTGTCTCATTAAGTTTTACGTCAACATTTTCCCTGTAGCCTGTATTGTATGTTTCCATTAGAATGGTAATATACATGTGATTTGTAGTTTTTAGTTGACATTATGTTTTACACTGTGAAAATTAATCTTTAACAAATAAACTCATCATAGATACCAGGATAAAACTTTGTATTTACGCCAGACGCGCGTGTCGTCTACAAAAGACTCACTAGTGACGCTCGAATCCAAACAAAGTACAAAGGCCAAATAAAGTAAGAAGTTCAAGAGCATTGAGCACCAAAATTCCTAAAAGTGTTGTCAAATACAGCTAAGGTGATCTGTTCCTGCGGTATCAAATTTGAAAATGGAAACGGGGAAGGTATTCTAGAGACATCAACCGACGATCATAAGACAGTCTAAGGCCACTAATGAGTCTTCAAAACAGATAGAAAATACCACAACCGAAGGCAGCTATCAGCTTTAGGTCTTTAGCATACGATCTTAAGGTTAACACTACTCAAGGCTATGAACCTATATACAGTAGCAGTGCACCTTTTGTATCCTTGTGATATCTTTGTTTAATTGAGATCAGATTTTATGTTTTCAGGAACAACGTTTTCAGCAGTGGAACCTACTACAGATACACATAGCAAAAGAGGTAAAATTATTGTAAGAAGAGAAAAGTACGCTGCACAATAATTGTTTGATTTGCACCATATATAAATGACAAGAAAACGCAATCAATTGAGAGATTAACCTTTTCATAAGAAACAACAGGTATATTGAGTTGCAATATAAACACTGTACATGAAATGAAGTGAGATACTTAAAAATATCACTTATTTATATATGACAGTTGTTTTCCAGTCGTTTGATTCGTTTGATATATTTTTGCATTTGATAAGAGACTTTCTGAGGTAAATTTTTCGGCAATTTTGTTGTTTTCATTGTTAGGAAATCAGTATCCTATTACATGTACATCAAATTCTTGTAGTTGTGTGATTTGTGTGATGTCTGTGTTTATTGAAATTCAAAATATATCTCTTTGCTGGCCCTTCTTTATCAGCACTGGGACCTACCGAAGAAATCAGAGGCAAAACAGGTAAATCCATGTTATTGTTAACAGTTCTTTTATATAAACAATTGATATACATCCATTACGTTTAGCATCTCGAACGGATGACTGTCTGAAACTGGTAATGAAATAAGGAAAGGCATTGTTTATTTTGGTAAACAACAACATGGTCCATTAAATAAAACGAAACTGATATTTGCATTTATTTTTCTTATTAAAAAGTCATCATGAACTAAAGAGCGTCAGATGAAGTTTTGTCAAAATTTCCAAAAGAATATGCATATATATGTATGTATAGCTGATTTGTCATTGAAAAGAATACAAGTGCTTTCATTAACCCGTTTTAAGTTGTAACTACGTTAAAATTAATTTTTTTGTATTGGTTGTGTTATCCTTCCATCTTTTAATAGGCATCGATGACAGTAAACTACCGATACTATCGATTATAGGCATCAGCACAGTTTTGATACTAATAGTATTTGTCTCTCTCAGTTATGTTTGCTGGAAATATAAAGTACCTTGCAAGAAGAGAAAACAAGAAGAAGATCCATCCAACACAGAAACCAGTTTCATCCATGCAGAAGAAAACTAAGTTTATTTCCTAAATCAGAGCGGATAGTTTGAAATAGTTTACAAAGACAGCAAAAAACACTGGACTGAACTATTGTTTTATATTTGTTTGCTTATGTGTTTGTTGTAAAACAAATCGTCAGTTTATTAAATTTTGCAGTTAGTTGTCAAGACTCGATTAAAGGACACATACTTCATTTATCGAACAACTCATTGAAATTATTAAAAAAATAAGCTCGTTTCATTCTCAAATCTTTGATAATTTATAAAAGTGAAACTGTGGCATATTATGGGAAGGTTCAAATTCATGAAGTATATAATTCATTCATTTTACTTATGAGAGTATCTCAACATTCACACATTGTTAGGTGCTCTTTCAAAATCAAAAGAATTATAAAAACAAACATGACAGGTGGTGTTTGCCGCTGACATGCTTTTTAAGATACAAGATTAGAAAATCACTTGTATAAGGAATACATACAACGAAATATACTAACATGTACGAGGAGAGAAAATAATACTAGAAATTGAAATTTTACAGAATATATTTAACGATATCTTTAATCGAATATTTATTGAAAAAAAGATCAAAGAGAAGGGAAAACATCCAGATCGATGTCTTGTTTTATGGAAAAATTTGGTTCTTTTTTATAACTTTTCCGGACTTCATACAGGAACCTCTTAGGAAGAAAGATAAGCAGTGAGCAATATCCTTTAACTCTACTATCGCTATATAGACGATGTTCTTTCACTAAATAATTCAAGATTTGATGACTATGTTGAACCCATCTATCCCATCAAATAAGGGTGCAATCAACAGTTTTTTCTATGACGTCATATTTTGAGGGACCATGTATAAGTGACCCTTAGTGGTGGACTGATTAATAAAGATACTTGTATAAAACTAGATATCACTGGAATCAGATTGTTCTCTGGTTTATAATGGAATAAAAAAAAGTGTACTTTTAATGGTATAAAAAAGTTTTATCCAGAGAAACTAGGAAAAACATTGCCAAATTTAAGCTTAAAAAACCTGAAATCAGGTCATGTGCACACCCCGGAAGACATGATACCTGCACATTTTTCATAATCAAAATTGCATGAATTTCATAGATTTTTACCTGGTCTTTCAAAAAATTCATGCTTCAGGGTACGTTCGCCTGCTCCGAAAAGAGCTACATTGGCTGCAAATAAGTTTTCAATTTTCACTGCCAAAAAAACAGACTGTTTACAGTGTTGTCTCCCCTCAAAACATGTATATTTAATCTAATTTTTAAAATTAGTTTAATCATTCAACCTGCTTTAATTGAAGTTAATTAACATATCTTTCAAACCAATTACAAAAAACAGGATACTTTTTCACCAATTATGTAGATAAAAAGGGATTTCCCTCCATGTCTATTTTTAGTTGGGGAATAACCCTAGTTTTTTTTATACGAAACTGTTTATAGCACCCTAAGGGTTAAAAGATACAACAGATACAGTTTAGTCGGCCTCATATCTTGACTTACATCTTGAAATTGACAATGAGGGTCGGTTGAAAACAAAACACTATAACAAAAGAGATGATTTCAGCTTTTCAATTGTGAACTTTCCATTTCTAAGTATCAACATTCCAGCAGCACCTGCATACGGGGTATATATCTCCCAATTGATACGATATTCCCGTGCTTGCATTTCCTATCATGATTTTCTTGATAGAGGGTGGGTGCTCACATGGAAGCTATTAAACCAAGAGTTCCAAATGATGAATTTGAAATCATCCCATCGTAAATTTTACGGATTTGTTATAACATATGCAACACGACGGATGCCACATGTGGAGCAGGATCTGCTCACCCTTTCGGAGCACCTGAAATCAACCCTTGATTGCCGCAGGTGAAGAATGACAATAATCCAAAATTTCCCCGGAGGAAACATTGGCTCATGCCAGTCTTTCCCCCGTGAGAAAAACTGACATGGGGGAACAATGGCTATATGACACCGTAACCTTTGCAAGTCATCAATGACCTAACGAATATCCAATGGAATTGTTGTTATATCGTCTTATAATGCTGGAAAAATCAATCAGATTGACACAGGTTTGGATATCACTTTTTTCGTATCACACTCCGCGCAGTATTCAAACACAAACACATTTTCTATAATTCATATTATATGAAAAACAGAAACCATACCCTCGAAACATAAGCAGAACGATATTTTTATTTATTTACCTTTACCCAGAAAAATACACTAGAGACGTCACTAATATAACATGTATAAACATTATGATAATATAAAATGTTGTTAAATGAGGTACGATTATCACCATGATCACTGATACAGTTTATAAAAAATACATAGCTGAGATAAAGATATAGCAGATTGTTACCCGAAGAAAACATTGTCAACAGCGGCAATGCCAAGGTTGACAATGTCTTTTTCAGGGTAAAAATCTGCTATATCACCCTTTCAGTTATATGTTATTTACTTTTATAAACATGTGATAATACTGAACATTCTGTTATTCCTGTCTTTTCTCTTTTCCCCTTTTCTTTCAGCTCTACAATTTAAATGGAAATATAACCGATACAATGATACACATATGCTTTTTGAAATAGAAAATGTGTAGCATAATATTGAATTAGATCATTCTATCAAACAACAACACGGACGATTATTGAATGACATATTCTTTAAAATAGTGTCAGTGTGGGCGGAAATAATGTTTTTGTCGTAGCAAATCAAAAATATCCTTGATAAATGAATGCATTTGATGATTTCCATTTACAAATTTTAACGTCTATGTGGAAGTATCAACTGTATATATTATAGTTAATTGAAGTTGTCTAATTGAAATGGATTTCCTGTTATTTTATTTCAAACATTTTATTTAATCATTAATATATTCGAACAGATTCCATGACTAAATAATCATTGTTTAATAAGATGGATTATGATTTCTGTAAACACATTTTGCTTTTTTGTGTTCTTAGTGTTTCGGGTGTTTCGAAAGAAGAGTGCCAAAAGGAAGTATGGTAAAGTAAAAATTATCGTTATCATTTGCAACTTATTAGCCAATGATAACAATTATATTAAAACTAACTGTCTCCGTGTTCAAACCATTCGTCATCGGGCAACACTAACTTCATCTAATTTCAGCTGCTTTAACACTTGCATTCAAATAAGCAGCATGATTGTTAGCCCTTGTTCTCGAGCGCATGTGTCAATTTTGTATTGTTACTTTAAGAAATCAGTTTAAAAAAAATGAAACACAAAATACTGATAATTTCGTATTGTTTCCAATCATTTGAGATAAGATGCATTGTTCATCTCCTGATCTCGGAAACTTGGGGTTGGACGTCTTTTGTTTTTCCTATTCTTTTTTTTTCTAATCTTTTAATTTGATATATTAATCTTTGATTTTTTAACTTATTTTAACTTATTTATGTGTTTCTGCTCTGAGCCATACGCTGTATATACCAATAACAGTTGTTTATTTATAATGTCCCTCTATTCTTAAAAGAGGGACGAAAGATACCAGAGGGTCAGTCAAACTCATAAATCGAAAATAAACTGACAATGCCATGGCTAAAAATGAAAAAGACAAACAGACAAACAATAGTACACATGACACAACATAGAAAACTAAAGAATAAGCAACACGAACCCCACCAAAACCTAGGGGGATCTCATGTGCTTTGGAAGGGTAAGCAGATCCTGCTCTACATGTGGCACTCGCCGTGTTGCTTATGTGATAACAAATCCAGTAAATAGTCTAATTCGGTAGTTCACATTCATGAAAGGGAAGGGGATTGAAGTTACGACGTAAGGGCGTGAACATGGACGTTGAAGACATCATTTATAATCTCATTTTATTAATTTCCAATTGATAAGAGCTAGCACTCATTTAAGAAGTGAAAAAGTCTGTTCATGTTAAAATGAGATTTTTAATGAGTTTCACTCCCCGCCAGGAGTGAATTTATAAATGTGATAATCTGAAGGGTTCGTTATTTGTGTTTTGTGAGTTGTCTCATTGGAATTCATACCACTTCTTCCTATATCTATTAGTTAAGAACACATATAATAATGAATAAAGTGATATAAAAAGTATGTAAAAAAAGAAAATGAGATTGCTTATTTATGAGTATCATGTTCATTTCTGTTGTTCTTTCATATTTTATTTTATTTCAGGCGTGAGAATAAACAAATGTACGAATACGAAACGGGATACTGTGCATACTACGAAATTAGTAATGGAACATGCATAGGTAATAATTTTACATAGTTGTGGTTCTTGCGACCTAAACACCATGATATGGAGAACGCTGTGATAGGCTTATTAATTTTTCAGTTTTGTTATCTATCATACTATTGGTTGTACATTTACATTTTGAGTATTGATCGTTTGGTTTTGTTTGCATTTAAATTTTGTAAAAATTCTAAAAGTATAAGAATGACATACAGAAAGTGTTTTATTCACATGTATATTAGATTGTGTGTATTTATGGCGTTGTCCACAAATTTACCTGAAGTAAATACAAATGAAAATGTTAGAAACAGGATTATGCATAAAGATATAGACAACAAACGACACAAAACAGAATATACATCTTTCGATTGATAAACGGTCCTCAACAATCAGAATATAGTAAAAATATATAAACTAAATCAAGACTTTAAAAGTTATGCATAGACATTAGATGAATCAATGATCTGTTATCAAATTAAATTTCGTTGCGATGAAGACATTATATCATTCAAAACAGTAACATCCGAGGTTGCCAATGCGAAATAATTAAATGTGTAGGTGGTGATGGTATATATATATTTTTTATAAATTAATCATGTTTTTTAATTTTGTAATCGATAAGTTGGTATTGTTGAGTCAGAAAAGTTTCCTGTATTGATAGTGGTCTATCCTAGACTTGTAAACACAATAATTATGTAAATATATCAATAATCCGAATTACGCTAACCAGATATTGCTATATTTTTTATATATATGATTGTTAAATGTTCTGAAATATGAAATAGTTATTTTTAAAATAACATGTTATAATTTTCCAAGCGATTTAAATAACAACAGAAATGTTTTAGTTTTTATAATTATAGAAAGAAGGATTATTACGAAACAAAAAAAATTTGATATTCATTTTTAAATACATAACATTTGCCATATTATTATGGACTTTCCGATTGGATTTTCCTCTAAGTTCAGTATTTTTGTGATTTTACTTTTTTTATAGGCTGACAACTATCGGTAGGCATTCACAGACTATTTGAAATTTCAAATGAAATGCCTCATTCATGACTCTACGTACCCTGTATGCAAATGTCACTAAATTACATGGAAAACAAACTCTAAACTTGATAACATTTGTTATGGTAAAATTGTAAATATGAATTTAATATTAATAATTCAATGTTAATTTAAGCCTTCATGATAATTTATCATTGAACAGAAAGTGCAGATATAGTTAAACAATACGCCCAACCTGATTGACAATCGCATAGAACATCAATTCATAATTTGTCATCAATGCTTTAAATAATGAGTTACTTAATGCATAAATGTATCATTCTTTAGCTACGTATATATATATATTTATATATTTTGTTTGATGTTTAATCTAAGTTTCTTTTGTATAATTCGCAGTTAAGTAAGACGTCCTTAATCACTGAACTAGTAACATATTTTTTTAAGGTTCAATGTAAATATTTAAATATCATATGAACTTGCTACAGCCTGAATATTTAAGTTGTGTTTATTACTTTATGATAAGTTGATTTCATTAGAAAATTGATGTAGACATATTTAGTTGTTGTTTTAAATCTATAATACAAGAACGCAAAAATGTTCCTGTCTTGGCGTATTTGATTTTTTTTACATTTTATTTTATATTACTTGGACAAACACTATTTGTTTCGTGGGTCTGGAGTATTTTAATTTGTCCAAGAGCTACTGTATGCAATATGTCAATAGAAATTCCTAAAATAACAATTAAATTATGTTTGATAATACGATGAAAGGTGGAAATTTTCTTGGTAACGTACATGTATTTGAATACTGTAAAATGCATAAAATCAATCGGAAAATTGAATCCACTATTATTTCCTAAACAGAATACTATAAATAAGTTCCATTTTTTTTCTAGTTTGACAACGAAGTAGTTTGTGCATTTCATTTTTTCAAGATAAGATATAATAGTTTCATAGTTTATCTAAAAGGTAACAGTAAAAAAAAAGGAGACAATATTATTCAGAGATATTAAAAGTGCCATGTACTTTCGTTTATTTCATAATAGATTTCATCACGCCTTTTCAATCATTTGCAGGTTTGTAACAAATTACACATTATCTATTTAATCAATGTTTTGATTATATTTCTTTATAGAAATATGTTTTATCAATGATCAAATACTGTCTGTACATATAAGTCGGGTGTCATTTTCGGAAAACAACACTTAGTCCTTTACTTTATGCACCCAACTAATATATAGCTGATTTTTTGGCCCAGTCGTAAAAAAAATCATACGGTGCATTTTTTTTTATCAAAATGGAATTGAAGTTGAGAAATATTTTCAAAATAACAATTTACCACCTGTGTTTGAACGTTAGTTAATAGCTTTAAATGTCATCTTCTTCAAATACAGCGTACAGATTTGATGTGTATGACAAATATAAGTATAACCAAACAATTAGAAGAAAAAAATATTCTGTTTTTTTCGAAGAAAAGGTTATTTTTTACACAATTTTATAATTCATTTCATACACCTACCCCTTCGTAAAGTAAAGGTAGCCCTACTCATAACATACGTGATTCTCTTGGTGTCATTGTTTACTTTAATTAACCGAAAACATTCTTTATAATAGTGACTGTTATTCAAAAAAATTTCATCCATTTAGCGTAACTATGCAATTTCAAATTGTTTTTTGTTTACTTTGTTTAATATAATTATAGTTTTGCTCCGATTTGAAACTACATACGCGACATGTAAATAAATATTATGCTCGTTTTTGTATTTTCGTTTCTTTTATAGACAGCACAGCGGATTCACTAAGAAGAACACTGCCTAACCACTTTATCGACGACTGTTATCGTTATAATGTTTTTTTTCTCTATTAGATACATAAATAGTTTTAAAACAATAGTACTAGTTTCTTGATACACAATACCTGTAGACAAACTTATTTTCGCGGATACTTTTTTCGCGTTTTTCCCTTTCTACTTCACTTCGCGGCTATTCATTTTTTTACCAGATGTGACAGGTTATGTTTTACATTTATGGGCGATTTATTTTGTCTACATGTGATAGCCTCAAAAATAAAGCGCTCGCGAAAATAAGTTGGGTTAAGCTTGACAGTATTAACAAAGCGTAGCAACTGTATTCTTTGTTTATATAACCTGATATATTACTTGACTGAGAAGAGCTTAAGTGGTTCCTTTATCATTGACCAGCATCTAAAGATAAGTTGTTTGGGGACAAATTTATGAATATATTGTTCAGTTATGTCATTGATCCGATTAGGGGGAAGGGGGCACATTTTAAATTGTACCTCGACTTTTATAAATTAATTTATTGGACAGTAAGAATGATTTTCTTTCAATAATTTACTGTAGAGGCCGTCGGTTGCTGAATCTTTGACTCTCAAAACTTTGACACATTGCAGACTATACCCATTGACTGAGCGGAAAGTATCTTTTTGATTCTGCTATGATTCGTTATAGAGAATGATATACTGGAACTAGCAGATGTGCATAAATAGTAAATTTACAAAGCGGTAACACAATCACGCGTAAATTATAGAGAATTTTTTAAACCTTAATACTATGATCATTTTTGAAAAAGGAAAATAGGGTGCACATATTCTAATTTTATATCTATATTTGTAAAGCACTATTCATATAAATATCTCAGTTGGAAATGGTTTAAACAGAATAATACATTAGACAATACTGAGTTAATGCACATATAAATGCTTTAAATTTTAAACTATTCTATGAAGTCCACATCATTAGCTCAGTTCTTTTGTTTTTCCGTTTAGATGACATTGATAGGTATTTAGGAATCTATGATGATTGCAACGGCAAAAAAATCCTTATCCCAAATATATTGAAATAGAATGTCCTCATGCAAAACAAAAAACGTTAGCTCAGCCCGAACATATGAAATAACATTGGGAATATAATTTTCGATCCTTTCTAGTTATTGAACTCGAAATGTATAATGCTTGCGTTAATTTTATCAAATATTTTAACATCGCAGTTCTACACTGCATTTTATCACTTGTTAAAGCTATTACGAAGCGATCATAGTGTGTGTATACATAGTTATAATTATTAACAACAACAATGTCTCATTGACATCATTCCACATATACTTATATCTTTATTTATGACATTATAGTATCTTAAAAAACACATATAAAAGCAGAACTCGCTTAATGAAATGTTACATGAATCATAGATGCATACGTAGCAGAGACGCAATATATAAGCAAATTTACAGATCTAACATTGTTGGGTTGATGGTTAGACGAGTTGTATATACATAATGTACACAGCCATTGCTGGTGATCCGATGGATAAATCTGTTGTAGAGTTGTCACTGACTCAGAAGTACTTATAAATATAATTATTTTCTGTGACTGTATCTTGCATTAATTTGTAGGATCCTTTACTATAGATAATTGAGCTGATCTGTAACAATAATATCTCCATGCCTTATATATCATGCACTGTAATACGCCGCTAGAATTAAAACTGACGAGAAAAGGTAACACACAGCCATCGAAAGCTTTATTATTGTGAAGCCCAGGTGGTCGTGTGGTCTAGCGGGACGGCTACAGTGCAGGCGATTTGGTGTCACGATATCTCAGTAGCATGGGTTCGAATCCCGGCGAGGGAAGAACAAAAAATTTGCAAAAAATCGCCTGCACTGCAGCCGTCCCGCTAGACCACACGACCACCTGGGCTCTCTCTCTCTCTCTATACATATATATATATATGCACGAGTCTAAATTGAAAACTACGTTCAAACCCATGATTGCGTTGGATAAAAACCGCATTTTTTATACGTGTGCATGTAAAACAAATTTCATTGTAAAAAAAGCACAAACAACATTTTCCAAAAGACCAAAAAAGTGAAAAAGAAAACAAAACGCATTTGACTATCAGGTCGAACAACTGATGTTCTTTAACCCTGCTGACTGCCATTGGCGATTGCCAAATAAAATTGATCACAAGATGTAATAAAATGGATCTTAATATAAATTTAATACTAAACAGAAATATTTTTTTTATATATATATATCTTGATCAAGACGACATCCCAAAAGAAATTGCTACGACTATAGCCTATTTGCAATTCAATTTGGGTACTAGTTATGTTTAGATGTTTGTTTGTACATTTTATTATGACAGTAAAAATAAATATGGATCTTTCAATTATTCATTCCTTTTTTGGAACATCTTCTCTCTTGAACTAAAAACTAAGAACTCACCTTTGCAGCTGATAGGTATAGCAAGATGTGGTATGAGTGCCAATGAGACAACTTTCCATCCAAATAACAATTTATAAAAGTAAACCAGTGTAGGTGAAGGTACGGACTTCTTGCCAAAAAAACCACGATCATTTGTGTACATTGTAAGGTTAATATGTTATCTTTATATCTTTTGATAGACGACATAGATTACGTCCACATGATCGGATCCATTTGCATTCTTTTGATATTGCTTCTTCTACTGTCATTAGTAATCTTCTGTCTGACTTGTATTTGTTGGAAATATGAATTATCTTGCAAAAAGAGAGAACGAAGATCAGTTCACACAATCTTAACACATCCGAACGAATCTGGAAATAATCCGCCTCAAGGAGAGACTCATCAGTATGATGAAGTAGATGATGTATTTTTGAATCGGGAATCTTCAGTAAATGATGGACATGACGTGAGAAACAGTGGGAGTACGACTGGGGGTAGCGGTATTTGTGGAGTAGACGGTGACGGTTATTTGAATCCCTACCATGCGTTAAACGCAATAGAAATTACAATAGGACAGAGGGCAAGTTCAGAACAATCAAGCAGAGGAACCAGTTACGTACAGGCACAGGAAAATACAGTTTATTTTCAAACATCAGAATAAATATTCTGAAATAGTTAATTCAGTTAGTAAAAAACATACTGAACTAATTTACCATGTTAAGTTTGTTTTTATTTGTATATGCTGCAACAATTGTTTTCTTCTTAAATCCTGCAGATAATTTTCAAAATATGGTGAAAGGGCGGTATCAACTTTTTTTATATGTTAACAATTTGTTGAAAATATAAAAATAAACTCATTTCAGTCTATAATTTGTATCTTCAAATAACTAATAATCTATTACTTAGAATATTGGACAGGGTGTGCTGGATATTAAGAAAACTTGCAAAAAATGGCGATAAAGTATATAATTACAATAATTAGAATATAACCATCATCAATTTATAAACTGATATAGGAAGATGCGGTATAAGTGCCAATGCGACAATTCTCCATTATTATTACAATTTTGTCAGAAAAAAACATTACAGGTCAAGGTACGGTCTTCAACACGGAACCTTGGCTCCCCTCGAATAACACGCTATCAAGGGCACACAAATAATTAGTGTACAACCATTCAAACAAGAAAACCAGCGGTCTTATCTATATAATATACAAGGAACGAGAAACACTTATGAACCAAATCTACAAACGACAACTAAAGAAAGACACACCATGCATAAATTATAAATCGAAATAGCTTAACTCAATTAAAAGAAATATTTACATAAGTGAACATACACTGAACGAATAAATTTGATGTATGACACAATGTAAATACAGATGGGTGAATAAATGAAGGCTGTTATGATTACAGTTTTGTGTTGTCTCCGGTTTGAACTAAACAAAAAAAATATTTTATGATCAAAATGTTATTTGTAAAGAATATCCTGCACTGGCTTTTCAAGCTGCGATTTGGGTAAATTTTACCCTTAGATAGAATAAATATGAGACAGATTTCCTGAAAAAAGAAAATTAGAAAATAGAGTTTTTAAAGAACATTCGTTGCAATACCTTTTAGATGAGTACTTAGAAGCACGAAAGAACATATAAAAGATTTTATTTTTTATACTTCATGCAAAAAAAGTGGTTCATTTTAAACAACAATACCAATTTATTATCACTCCAACACTAAAGGAACTGAAAGGTAAACACAACAACGAAACAACAATTGAATCGTAAGCAGTCAATGAACTAAAGCCAACCACTGCCTCTTGATCCCATGATTACTTTTCATATACATGTAGACTTCCTCCTCGTTATAATTGATTCATCATTACTATTAATTGTTTTGATTTACTATGAAATAGTAGTTAAAGTAAAAATGAAGCACTGTTGTGACCTTAATTCTTAAAAGTTCACAAATCAAAATGAAACAAAAATGGCAAAATCAAAAGTTCAAACACATCTAACGACCGGAAAACAACTGTCGTATTCCTAACAGGATTCAGGCGTATCTTGTATCGAAAATAGTATACGTCACATAATATCTGATTCATTATAATACATTTATAAAAAAAAACCTAAATATTTTCGTATTTTATGCCCCACTACGATAGTAGAGGGGCAATATGTTTTCTGGTCAGTGGTTCCGTTCGGTTCGTTTGTTTGCTTGTGTTTCTGTTTGTCCGTTCGTTCATTTGTTCGTTCGTTCGTCTGTCTATCTTGTTTTAGGTTAAACTATTTAGTCAAGGTAGTTTTGGATGAAGTTGAAGTCCAATCAACTTGAAATTTAGTACACACGTTCCCTATGATATTATTCTCCTAAGTTTAATGTCAAATAAGAGTTTAGATCATAATTTCACGGTCCACTGAACACAGAACATAAAAGTACAAGTGGGGCATCCGTATACTATTGACACATTCTAGCATTAGTTTGTTTATAAATAACACCTTTAGTGTAAAGAATATTATTTATAAACATCTAAATTATACAAAAAAAAAAAAGATTTGATAAAATAAAAAATCTATTTACATATTTTTTTCCAAGGGTAAATTTGTGAAAATGTAAGTATATACTCGTTGTCAATAGTGATGGACAAATTGGAACATATCAGAAATATTGATTTTAAAAATTGTACGCACTTGTCGGCCATTCATTTATACGCCTGGATAGAAAGTTACGGAACTATAGCGCAATTTAAAATATATACATGTAATATACATTGAACATAAAAAAGAAACATACATTTTGTGTAAATTGGGGTAATAGTTTAGTAAATAGACTAGTCCACGTATGCCAAAAGTATGTAATCCTCGAATGTCAATATACTATTGTATACCAAAAGGAGAAGAGAACCAATTTGATTGAAATGCAGGTCGATATATAACTTGCTTTGGTTCATCGAAGTTATGTACATAGTAAAATCACATATTTATATTTTAATAAGATTGTTCTCGAATAAAGGAAGAAATTCGTCATCATCACAATTGTTCCTACATGCAAATTATATATATTTCACTGGACGTACACTTATTATCCCCAAGGGATGTGAATATTTTCCAGGAAAACTATTGAGTATCAAAGTTTCAAATCAATTTCGGGATTTTTTTTATTTCTTGATATTCAATAACAGAAATTTAAAGAATAAACTGCTGTCCGCTTTCGGGGTATTCTTGCCAGTTAAATCAGACTTATAATTACATTCAAAATTATGGAAAGATGACATTAAAATTCTTTCTGTCTTTTTTTAAACATCGTTGATTAAATAGCTAAAGTATTGTGTGTTGTGAGACTAAGACTATTTTAATCAGGACATTCCTGATTATGTATAAATTTTGTTGATGTTTTTCACACCTGAAAATTGAATCATCAAAGTTAGTAGCCTTTGATCTCGAATCTATTGGTAACTGATTAATGTGTTTTTATAGACTAGCTTAAATCATTATCCAAATAATATAATCTATATGTTATAATCCCTTCCTACCTTACCGAGATTTAATGCCAAGCGGTATACATATTACTGGTACTAATTAAGTCATTAAATGAATAATAGATTACAATAATTAATCATAAATGCGCAAAGATTTAAAAACAAAAGTATTTTCTTTTTATTCGTACATATTCTATTCAGCTTTGGTAAAGTTATCTTCTGATAGTTTCAGATATTAATTAATACATGGCTTTCAAAAGTCTAAATTTAAGTGTTCTCGTGCTTTTTTTTGCCTAATAAGGACAAACAAAATGCTTTGGTTAAGCTAATTCTAATTTTCCCCTTTTTTGAGACATAAATAAAGGACAAGAGGTGTATATCATTTCATTCTGACACATGAATTTAGTTTCCCGACGTTAACCGAAAATTGTTTATTTCTTAGTAAATTAACTTATTTTAATTCAAATGAATAATAACATCAAATATAATTAAATAATTCCTCGGCGATCTATTTTTATTTGCACCCAACTTGAATATGTATTTTAAATGTGTTTAGTAAATGCTACCTCTTGTTTTATAATCCACTGATCCTCATAGACAGTCACACCTTGCAATGTGTGCCCTAGAGACCTGGTTAAATACCGAAGTGCAAATAACATATTACTTTTTAAAAAGCCCTCCACGAGTATTGGCACAGAACCGTGAATACACATATCGTATAAACCTTGCCATAGCGGAAATAGTTAAAGGTCAAGAAGAGTACACCAAAATATTGTCTTTTCAGATTAATGTACTTTAAATTGTTCACCTTATCAGTCCGAAAAGCATTAATTAAAAAATATATATAACTTTTTGTGTTGTCTACAAAAATAAATCGAATATATACCATGCATACGTTTAACATAGAAAATCTATCTCATGAATGTGTACAACTGCACGTCTGTGCGTTTTATCTTCTTATTATCGGATGGTTATTAGATATAGCATTAGTTTTCGGCGGGCTTACGATTACGTTAAAATATGATTAAAAAACCAAGACTTTTAATGATTGTATTTTAAATCCCGGCATGCATAAACCAGGAGAAAAAGGTCACGACCTACATGAAGTAGTTAATATTTTTTCAATAATTATTGAATTTCTACTTTATTACTGCACATATAGCGAAAATGTTTTGGAAGATATATATTATGTCACAATGAACATATTTAAACAAAAAGTAAAAAATCGAGAATTTTCCCTTTAAACATGTTCGTCTTGTTCGTCTTGTTCGTTTATTATAAACTTTACAGTGTTATTTTATAACAAGTGAACCATTTATAGTCAGACAATTTGTTTCCTGTACGCCGATACAGATTTTTTTTCAATGGTTTATATGTTGAATGAACCTTAAATATTTTCGTCATTTACTTCTCTCGTTCAACAAAGATGAATGACTTAGTAAACGGAAAGGAGCATGACATTGATGAGTTGCAACGTATGAGTATTGTTTTGTTTTGTGCACATACTGATTGCCGATACTTTGAATGTTTCAATATTTATAATGAAATGAAATGATTTTCTTTTTCGTTTTACACTCTTCGCTTTCAAACTTTATACTTAGTCAGACAATTTGAAAATATGAACTTTAACGAGCGAGTGCATTCACTCTATTCGTGTTTGTTCCTTGACATGACAATACGCTCAACTTAATTTTTCAAACCTGGGAAGTAGTGTAACAGCCATTAATATTTGCATAAAAAAGTTAGAAATGCCTTGAATAATCAGATTGGTATGAAGATACAAAGGCACAAAACAAAATTCTGCGCCAAGAGTACTCGTAGACACAAAATGCAAGTTTAAAATCAAGAACAGTCTCGGCGGTCTTACGATAGCGTGTTCAATTCGAGTGCAGAAGATCTTTAATTCGAACACCGTCCGGGTCAAACGTAAGACATAACAAATGGTATTTGCTGTATCTCCATTTAGCACGCAGAATTAAGGAGTAAGAGCAAAGACTGGTCAACTTGGACTCAAATTCATACTACATTACCATGTTACCAAAACACTTTACTGCTACGAAAATATTTCCTGGTTAAGCCAAAACAAATTCACAAATATTTTACATGTTATATCTTTATGAATGTATAGCAATGATTATATTCATTAATTTAATGTTAATGTTGAATACAGTGGAATCTTTGCATGGAGCAAAATGTGCACAAATTAGCAGGTAAATCATCAAATAAATTTGAAACTAAAACGATTTGTTAAAAATATTCATATTTTTTTAAAAACATGTATGTCCTACATGTATGTTAAATTAAGAAAAAATTATTTCGGACAACTTTCTGTAGTATAATATGTTATAAGTTATTTGAGAAAATACACGTTTTCTTAAAATGTCCTGTATACCAAGTCAGAAAAATGTTGTGCTTTCTGTGTGTGTTGCATTGTCGTTTGTTTTTTTGTTGCACTTCATTGTTTCTGTTTTTTCATTGTTTTCCTCTTATAGTTAATGTGATTCCCTTGGTTTCAGTTTGTAAACCGTATTTGTTTTCTTTTAATCGATTAATGACGTTCGAACAGCGGTATACTACTATTGCCTTTATTGATACGTGGAATAAAATGTTATGATGTATATTCACTCTTTGAAATTAAGATTTGAATTGTTGGAGCACACAGTATTATATGTTATTGATACATCAGTTTCCTATTTTCATGCGTTTATCAGACAATGGTATGAGCTTTGGTTAATTTGTAAACGTGTTATACCGATTTAAGTTACGTCTTGTATACCTTTCTTTAACTTGTCTGGTGCCTACATAAAATATGTACCATATAGATACAATCATTTCTGAGTTTCATGTAATATAGAGTTCACACATTGAAACTATCTTTATATTCCCTTGATCAATGGTCAAAACTATAGAAAAAAAACAGGCAGTCGAAAGAATGATTAAGAAATATTGACTAGAATTACAAGTTAACGTAGATTGTTGATTATCATTTCCGAATCCATTACATTCTATAAATTCTCTACTTCTTTATTTACTTTGTTTTCAGTTCAATTATTTGGATCATTCATGGTTTAACAAGTTAAACTGATTGTTGTTTAAATGTAAAATGAAACAGACTCGAATGTCGAAATTTAAATTCCTATAGTAAACCAATAATGAACGAAAGTAGCTGCATCACAGATAGATAAATATAAGAGCTTTCAGAATATGAAGAAAAGCTAAAGAGAAGATACTAAGGGAACAAAAGTAAATCTAAAATGGCCAATAGCCAAAAATAAAATCGATGAAAGGAAAAAACAATAACAATAAAACATGACATAGAAGACTGATCTACATGAACCGCGTCCAAAACCTGGGGTCAAATTAAGTTGTCCCGTGATAAGTAGCTGTCGGTAATGTTACAATCTATGAAAAACAGATTGGTCTGTTCATGGATGGTTGAACAAATTCGTTATCATACATGACAAGGTTTACAACTTGAGCTCCTTTATTGCAATTCCATACATGCTTTGTAATATCAAATAAAGCTAGTGATTGTCATTTCATTTTAAACATTTAACCTTACCCTGACTTGAGATGAAAAAAATAACATACATACCTTTAATATCATCTTAGCGCATAGTGTATCTCGAAAGGGTGGTCGTAAAACAACAGGAAATTATGATTTAATCGACACGACAACTTTACCATCCTATTCTTAATTATCTCACATATTATTTTATTGTATAAAAGAAACTTTCAACACGGGGTATCATCGTTCCAAAGTCCTGAAGCTCTCGTTTCATAACAACGTTTGACAAATATTGCGATAATTATTATGGCAACTTTGTAACAGCTATATTTAGGACGTTTCTTAAAAATTTAGAACACATAACACATAAATGCACTTACCATTTCAAGGCATGCTAGTAGTTAATAATGGAAACGTGTCTTCATTTTTTAAAATAGGTATCACAATAACTAATCGAGTAAAACTGGTGTGTTTCAACCATGGAATTTCATCTGTGTAACACACATCTGCATTGTATTTTACATTGTCCACTGTGGGTACTGTGATTAGATCTCCTAAATTTTTGTATATATGCATTGTCCTTCTATTCTCTATTTTAATGAAATAAATTAGGTGCAATCGTTACATTCTTGTTAAATCTCCAGGAGTTCACCACCGCAGAAAGGTTAGTTAAACTCATAAAAAGTGTTTACATTACTAAAACAAGACATGATTTACACTATATAGGTATATAGACTTGATTATAAATTCAGTATTTTGAGTTTTGTTGTAGTCAAAGTAAACTTCTCGAGGTCAACAAAACCTTTTTTTTTATACAATAGTTATGATGAACCTGGAAAATCCTAAACATCCCTTTTTGTCTTTAAATATGTACTTTTGTACCTATCATTGAATTTTTGCTTTTAAATTAGTTCCTTGGCTTGTTTATTAAGGAATAACTAATTGAAGATTTCAAATAGAGAAAAATATTCAAAGAGTGACCGAAAAACACATTAATTCATGAATGTGAGTAGGGCATGGGTCAATTATCAATTTGGGGACGAGTTGAATATTTTCCATATTTGACATTTTTTTTTATCATTTATTCTTTTTATTACATTGGCAAAGTTTTTTTCCCTGAAATTGAAGAAGAAAATGTTAGGAACTATGTTTTTTTCAAGCCGGCCAAATTCTCCACCCAAATTTATCCTCTTGCTACAGAGAAGTAAAATCACAAAAACATTGAACTCCGAGAAAAATTCAAAACGGAAAGTCCCTAATCAAATGGCAAAATCAAAAACGCAAACAGATCAAACGAATGGAAAATAACTGTCATATTTGTGACTTAGTACAGTCATTTTCTTTTGAAGAAAATGATGGATTGAACCTGGTTTTATAGCGCTAAATCACTCAAATGATAGTCGCCCCAAATTCCATTATATTGACAACGATGCGTGAACAAAACAGACATAATAAGTAAAAATATCCAAAAAGTGGTACAGCAGTGAACACCGTGTCTTAATCTTAATCACAACAAAATCAGACAAATATATAACAAAGATGCATCAAAGAGCATATATCAGATTTAACAACTTCATTCATTGCTTACTTATTTTTGTACTTTATTTATGTATGTCAAATCAACCAATAAAGATTGAAAGATTTTTAGTACTGTAAATTCAGGAATTATTGTGCTGTTTTTATAATTGCAAAAAAAGCGACAGGGTTATAATCGCAATAGTAAGACAGTAGATTTCTGACGTAAAGCCTTACAACTTTTACAAAATGGACGAAGAAATTTGTACTATATCTCGATTTTCAAAGAATATTTCTTTACATAGCCTAGTTGTTGGAGTCGTTTGAAGCATTATATCTTTCTATATAATTGTAGAACTGAAATACAACGATGGTTTTGTTGCGATAATCATGAAGAGGTTAATGGTACTTGTATAGGTAAGTCATTATTTTTACATAAGATTTTACGAGGTCAGAACTAGTGAATAAGGCTATATATTAAATTAAAGTGATTGCAAATATTTTCTTTACAATTGAGAATGGAAATGGGGAATGTGTCATAGAGAAACCAACACGACCATAGAGCAGACACCAGCCGATGGCCACCAATGGTCTTTAATACAGTGAGAAAGTCCCGCACCCGTAAGTGTTCTTCAGCTGGCCCCTAAAATGATATGTATACTAGTTAAGTGATAGTGAACGTCATAGTAAACTCCGAATTATACACAAGAAACTAAAATTAGCATTGAGATCTCAATCCTCCCATCTACCATGTATACCTCTAGCCTACTTTATTTCATATCAAAATTATCTAAGCTTTATTTTATGTTTTTCTCATTCGGACTTGCACTTATGTGTATTCGATTCAATAAAAGATATTTCGATTTTCAAAGTAAATTGACTGTAAAATAACAATTCCTTTTGGATACTATAAACAAGCTCAAAAGAATGAGGATCATTTGATTTAAATGTCGATATTTTAGAGTTGTTACGTGCTGTTTACGGATTAAAACGATTTATATCCGGCATCATTTCATTTTTTGTTATGAGTTGCCAATTAATGCTACCATGAATAACTATGAATTATGTACATGTATGGTCTTGTTTTGTTATGGATTGTTCCAAGCATCTGCTGGAATGTAAGTTCTTTTTGAAGCTACATTTGTTATACGCGTTTGTTACGAAATGTTACGAATTGCTACGAATAAGTTGGGACTATTTACAAATCCTAGCAATTTTGAAGGTTTTGTACATTTCATCAAATTGAAAACAAAACTAAAGAAAACGTAGAGTAGATTTATATATTTGTAAAGTAATCGTAATTACACCTTAAGTTCTTCTAATAACTAGTAACAATTCGTTAAGACATCTTAACGCAATCCAACTGTTATCGTAAATAACACGTTAACAGTCGTAGTAATCCGTAAGTAATATGTAAGTTATCTGTAAACAAATTCTGAAGCAACCATAACAAATCGTAAAATCAAATGTTACGAGTCATTTATGGATTGTTGTTAGCAGTTTACGGATAGGTACGTTTTGGTGCAAATGGTTTACGATTTGTTTACGATACATGTACTAGTACTAACGGATTGATCGATTCATCTACGGAAAACATAATCCGTGGACAATTGTTAGAAGGTTTTGGACAGGTAAAAAATGTGCCTTCCTTTATGGATCGTTAAGAGTGTTTGCGAGTTGTGATGACTTTTTGTGGGATACGAGCGAGTTATTCAATGATGCACTTAAATATCCTTAATGCATAATGGTTTCCGCAAATACCAAAAAAAAATGTATTGCTCACCAATGTTCTACTATGTATAAGAAGAATCAGGGACAGGGGTAACTGTAATCTACAGTTTTCAAGCATTCGACAGTAATATGTAATTGACAAAATTTTCGATTAATGCAATTATCGGTTATTGTTCTATTGAATTTTAATAACTTAAATACAATAGTTTGATGAAATATAACATATTAAAATGATTATAGGCAAATGCGTGTATTCATCAATTTATAGTACACTACCAATAATTTACCCGTACTTTTTTGGTACATTTCTACCCTCGTGCATATCAGTACTGTTAGGAAAGACTGAAAACTTATAATGTTATACTTTCAATGAAATCAGTACTGATTTTGTCAGTACTGTTTCAGTACTGATTTTGACAGTACTGTTTTAGTACTGATTTTGACAGTACTGTTTCAGTACTGATTTTGACAGTACTGTTTCAGTACTGATTTTGACAGTACTGTTTTAGTACTGATTTTGACAGTACTGTTTCAGTACTGATTTTATCAGTACTTTTTCAGTACTGATTTTGACAGTACTGTTTCAGTACTGGTTTTGTCAGTACTGTTTCAGTACTGATTTTAACAGTACTGTTTCAGTACTGATTTTGTCAGTACTGTTTCAGTACTGATGTTGACAGTACTATTTCGGTATTGTTATTTTCAGTACTGTTTCAGTAGATTTGGTGTTGTTAATCTTTAAAACTTGAATGTGTATTGTTTCAAAAAATATTTGGAACTGAAAACTTTTAAACTCGGTAAGTATAGTATGCTATATAATAATTTGTGGCATATTTTGTATCTTTTCTAGATATCTCTGATTAAGTGTTTATCATTAGAGAAGTTTTTACAATGTGCATCTCAGTACAGTTGGTATCCAAATATAGGTTTGATAATTCTGTGACAATATTATTATTATCCTTTTTTAGCTGGTTACGTTTTTCTCTTAGACTATATCACTCTGCTGCGCAGATTTTTTTTAGCGACGTGAACATGACCAAGGAAAATTATCAAGCTTACTCTCGTCTATCGAAATACTATTGAAGCGAAGGAGAACACAACAGAAATGAAGCAAGATAAGCAGT
The DNA here is from genome assembly GCA_019925275.1 of Mytilus edulis. Lineage (NCBI taxonomy): Eukaryota > Metazoa > Mollusca > Bivalvia > Mytilida > Mytilidae > Mytilus > Mytilus edulis. The sequence continues at coordinate 68,824,533 of CM034361.1, read as the reverse complement.
TTATCGGATTTTACCCATTAGGAGCACCTGAATTCACTCCCGGTTTTTAATGGTGTTCGTATTGTCTTTTATGTATTTTTCAAAGTGTTGTTGTAAATGCCCTTTTGTTTTGTGATTCTTTGCTTACTTCTTGATTTTGGTTGTGACTGTCTTTCAGTGTTTATAAAAATAATACGCATTAGGAGCGCCTAAATTCACTCCCGGTTTTTAATGGAGTTCGTGTTGTTTTTATATAAGTATTTTTCAATGTGTTGTTGTAAATGCCCTTTCGTTTTGTGATTCTTTGCTTACTTCTTGATTTTGATTGTGACTGTCTTTCAGTGTTAATAAAAATAATACGCACTCGACATCAGGAAGATTCACACTGTGGGTCGAGGCTGATATTTTACAGTATCAATTGTATAATAGCGCATAATTTATATATATATCAAACAAGATTAGAATCTTCAATACTGTTCATTTTTTGGAATTTTGCTATTGCTTAAAATATGTTGTAATTAATGCAGTTATATGTTACTATGTTAGGCAATGCATTATAATCAACACAAAACAATGTCTCGATTACCTTATTTTTAATCATAACTGGAATTTCTTTAATTTATCATAACCATTTTTTAATATATAATAAAATATTCAATGTCATACCAACATGTGAAGTTTGTGGCAAAAATCTCTGTCATTTTCATGCCCCTTGGTTATTTTATGACCCTTTAAAGCTCATAAATAAAACAATCAAAGAAACAATTAATTTTGCATGTATCATGTTTCATTGCTCTCCCCCTATGCCATCTTTTCTTTGGAATGCTATATTGAATGTAAGTTTCCTGGCTCTTTTCCTCAATTAAGTCCCTGATATGATGTGTCTTTTTACATGTACAGTGGTAATTCAAGAGGACACTTTAGTTCTAATATGAGCTCATTATAAGCATCCACCTTTAATGTTTTGGTACTTGTACGAAACTCAGGATTCAATGGTTCATGATTAAATGTTGGTTTTTTTTCTTCTGATGAGTGCCATATTGTCTAGATACATCATTTTGTTTATAGGTCTTCAATTTTCACATCGAACATTCCCATGTCTGCTCCTGTCTCCATTGCTGTTAATCATTCTGAGGAAAGAAAATGTAATGATTTTATAAATAATAAAATTGAGAATGGATATGGGGAATGTGTCAAAGAGAACAACCCGACCAAAAAAAAAAAAAAACAACAGCAGAAGGTCACCAACAGGTCTAGGCTACAATAAATTATCTTATGTTAAAACTTTCCTCATTTCTGTGTTATGTAAAAATAAAAAAGAATGCACAATTATGGAAGGGAATGGTATGACATCAACAATTACTTATTACTTTATATACTACCATAAGTCCCGTGAGTAATCACTAATGGACTGGACTTCTGATACTACATGTATATATAATATTGTAATCAATCAAAGTTGAAATTTGTTTCTAAATAAAAAAAAGAGGAAAATATGATAATTTAGTTCATCATCATCAAAGTATTGGTGTTTGCCAGTGGCAAGTATTTCATACATGTGTAGTTTTAACCATCGGTCTATGTATGTGCTCTTTATAATAAGATCCGTGAAACAACGACGAAAGACATTTAAATATATACTAACTACTTTATACAAAAGTACATTAATGTTTAATAGATTGAAGTGCAAATTTAATTTAATTGAAAATTTAGCGTACATAGTCATATATGTAGCACCTAGCCAGAGATGTTATACATCTATCTATGGTAGCACACAGAAACGTGTCCGATTCCTCAAAAACGCGTCAATGATTTGATAAACATGTCAAATTGCACTGGCGAAACAACTTCTGCGGGACGCCGGTCGAGCAGTCATAGACATACATTTTGTAAAAAGACATTTATAGGCATCACCGGATAATATTAAAACAATAAAATTTACTTACTATTTATAAACGATGATTTAAACTTTACAAAACTTATTAAATGCAATGTTAATGGTTTTTTTTCTAAATACGCATGACATATTTGCCACTGGACATTAAGTAATCAATAGTTAATTATGTGTTGTAAACTTAGCCTGCAGCTATGCTTGTTATGAATTACCTATGCTGAACAAACTAATGTTTATCAATGACATACAGTAAACGTGGTCAAGCACCGGGAAGAAAATACAATATAAAATGTACATGATGTATTAGTTAAATCTAAATTGTGAAGTACCTCTGTCTGAACTTTATAATAATAATAATCATATTGATAAAGAAAATCATAAATTGAAGCGCTTCAAATAAAAACTTTTTATTGTGCATTTTTTTTTAAACCAGACCTATAGTCTGTGTCTGCAAGCAGAAGAAAGCGTGCACAGTGTAGCATACCTTGGACATTTGTCTGTACGGATTACTAAACCTTTCCTACAGATTTTTTTTTGGCACCTGCTTCGACTTTTTTTTCTAATCAATTAAAATCCAACCGAACAATACGGGTTCTATCGTATCCCACACCATTGATATTGAATTGCGTTTTTACTTTACAGAGTATCATTGGGGGTGTATGAGTTTTGAAATATTCTGGCTTTTTTAACCGGACACATTCTTAAATTATCGGACACGTTTTTGAGATTGCAACAATACACACAAGGTTATTGTCTTAAGTCAGGAGTTTGGTATTCAGTAGTTGGTTTTCAAGTTTGAATGGTTTTACATTAGTCACTTTTGGGGCCCTTTACACCTTGCTGTTCGGTGAGAGCTCATGCAGGCATGGCGTTGAAGACCGTACTTTGACCTATAATGGTTTACTTCTACATATTACGACTTATATGAACAGGAGACTTTTCTCATTGGCAGTTATACCACATCTTCTTATATATTAATACAACACTGAGCCACCCAACCCATCCACCCCAATTACTTGTTTATGAGGGCTGCCTAGAGTCAGAGGTGGATTTAGGGGGGCAGAGGAGCCCCCCTTTTTGGAAAAAAATTGGTTGCTTATATAGGGGAATCATTGAAGCGTGACTGGAGCTGGCCCCCTCTTAGGTCAGTCAGTGGGCCCCCACTTATGTAAATTTCTGGATCCGCCACTGAGAGTGGTTACACCGGGCCAAAAATGCATCGGACTGAAACAACATACTGGTTGTGTGTACACTGACAATCAAATTAAAATTAAAAAAATGTATAAAATATTGTAAAAAATAATTTTTCATTTGAGTGCATTTACGTAACAATAACACAATGTAACCGTAGACATAAATATCATTGTTACACTCGTAAGTATTCTATGTAGTTCCTTAGTCAACCCTAGGTCTGCATTCCGGCGATATAGCCTATAAACTTCATTGTAACAATAACTTTTTTACGACTGTTACATTTCAATGTAACCATAGCCAGTACCAAAATAAAATAGAAATTTAAATATTTCACAGACATCTTTATTTACAACATAAAAATAGGAAGACTGTTGAATGATTTTCAGTGGCGGATTCAGAGGGGGCGTAGAGGGGGTACGCCCCGCCCCCCCCTTTTTGCTCGGACTTTTTTTTTTTTTTTTTTTTTGGTAAAATGATTAATCAGACTAGACTTCGTGAACTTTGCCATTTCCCGAGTATTTAATTTTTATACGACAATTCTTTACTTATAAAGACATTTTTCGCTGGCCGGTATTTACTGATTGTCAAAGTCATGTGATTTGCTATGGTGGAGTTGACCAGTGCGTTGAAAAAACGGCACTCGGTCATTTTGAAATTAAAATTACAGTAATACACATTGCTTAGGCTGAGGTTGTCATGACAATCAGGAAACCTTCAAAGCGACACAGGATAGCACAAGAACGTATTGACTTCTATTTCACTATTCCACTAAACAGAAAGTTATGGTAAATACTCTAGATCTATAGACTATTACACTCTCATGAAAAAAAAGTTCCACAATATTATTTACCTACGAAAACATGTTTAACAAATTAATGATCCCTAGTCAGTATAAGCTCTAGAAAAATTTCAAGTCTCAGGTACGAACCATTTGATTTGAGGAGGCAGTCTGAGATATTTAAGAGAAAAAAAAATGACTCTGATTCTTGCCTTAAACAAAAATTTTGGCCGTATCTTGATTGAAAACAATAGTCTTGTCCACTTTTTTGCTATTAAAAACTAAAATTTCCAACAAAAATATTTAGCATGAAATGAACATGATGAATAAAAACGGGCGTATTTTTTTGTGGCCGGGGTTTGCATGTCTGACTGGAATGTCTGTTTTGCCGGACTTATATATATTGAATACTTTTTTCAAGACCAGACTGCATGCAACCTGCCTACTGAATGTGACTTTTATGTCTCCATTTGTTGACCGTCATTCATAACTTCGTTGTCATTTCAGACACTTTCGTAGTCTTTAGTGGATTTGGAACCCCTCACTTCGGTTCCCTAAGTTATGTTGGGTGAAACATATCAATCAAACATTTTGATAAAAACTGCTTGTTTGTCTTTTTTAACTCGTGTCGGTCGTATTGTAAATTTCATCTAATTTCCATGTCTATTTTTTACTGACAAGTCCTACATCAAATATATCAGTACATAGCTTTGGATCAATACTATCATTTTATGATAGACAATTAATAGGGAGAATACAGCATAAAAAAAAAGGTCCCAAAAATTTCCGACTCGCTCCGCTCGGCAAAATTTAATATCTTCACCCCCCTTCCAAAAATCTGGGATCCGCCCCTGATTTTTACCACATCAAATGCACAATGAGCAAACCCATATATCGCATTGCCCAGATCGCATAGTATGCTAAAAAAATATTTAAAAAAACCAGAAGTAACAGAAATGTTGTTGTTAAATCATTTCAAACGAGATCACTTATATATATAAAAATATACATATATGCAGCAACAAACACAGCAGTCAATGTGGCGAGATGAAATAATTTTGTAGGCACCTAGGACTTATATATTAAAATGTTTCCCAAATTAAATGAAGCATTGGGCCCTATATAAAAAAATCCTGTCAAAATAGGAAACACATTTTTAAAAGGGGGTTCCAAATCTGGAGATAGGGTTTCTAAATAGATTTCCCTTTTCAAATTTATGCATTTATCGTTAAAAAGGGGTCCAACCTTCGGACCCTCCCCCTTCTTACGCCGAGGGGTTTACCGCACCTCCCTTTATCCAATCATATGTTTAGAAAGTCAGGCTGATCATTTCACAAATATCAATTTGACAAATATTAATACTATAATCTATTTAATAAGGTTTGGTAAAGAAGTAATAATATGTATATCCAAAACAACCCGCGATTTTATACCTATTTTGACATTTACAGAAAGTTCTGTAACCAGAGGCGGATCCACCCATTGTTTTAAAAGAGGGTTCCAAACACAGGCACTTGTTTCTATCCATACGAAGGTCGACTATCCATAGTCGACCTTCGTATGGATAGAAACAAGTGCCTGTGGTTCCAAAAACTCGGGATAAAAGGAAAAAGGGGGGTTCCAACTCAGTCGCCTAAAGATTTCATAATTATAGCGAAAAAATGGGGGAAACACAGTGGGGGGAAATAAAATATTTTAAGTAGTATTACATAGAATAATGCATTGAACGTCCAAAATAATTTGGTGTTCACACCCCGGATAGCTGCGGAACCGTAGCTCTTAGGTCCTTATGTTATTTTTTGACTATTTGCGGACCATATGGTCCGCAAATAATATGGTCCGCAAATAGTCAAAAAATAACATAAGGACCTAAGAGCTACGGTTCCGCAGCTAACCCCCGGAACCCCAAGGGTCCGCCACTGTGTAACGCGTATTCTGCTTTTTTAACTAACGTAATATGTTTTGAATTAGCTATGCTACACTTTTCGAAGTTTTAAAATATACAATGTACTACTATACCTTGATCTACCTTCAATCCCATTGTGGTATTCAATCCAGAAGAAGTTTGAACTGTTGAACTGTTGAAATGTCAGTGCGAGTGCAAAAATAACGTTTGTAAACAATGAATGACGTCATGTGTAAATCCAATCACATAAACGTTTTACAATAGGCAATTGTATGTTCCATATTGACGCTCTTTTGTGATTACGATAATAACATCAACGGCAAAATTTGAGACAACAGTAGATCAGCCGGGAAGGATAGGATACAGAAATACAGCAGAGAAAATATCGGTTTACCAGCCACTTGCAGAAAGTCTTAAAGTTACAGAAAGAGACGATTGTTACGACACGTCAGAGATGGCGGATCCTTTTCGAATCATCTACGGATTGCTATTGTTCATGTATGTTTTACAAGTCAAATGTATGTCTTCTTCCATCACAAGTTTTATTCCGTGAGCATCCTGTCAGATCATATATTTTGCCGGAATCAACATTCTGTATACTGTGTCAACAGAATACAGAATGTTGATTCTGTATTCTGTTGACACAACATTCTATATTCTGTTGACACAACATTCTATATTCTGTTGACATTTTTACAAAAACAATGTCTTTCCCTTCAAGACTTTAGTTCAAATTTATATTTACATATATATTTGTTTATAAAAAAAGATGCCGTATTATTGCCAACGACACAACAACAACAGCAACAACATATATTTTATTTGCCAATCATGGCACCCAAAATGAGCGGAATAAGCACAACTCTCCACAACAGATCAGATGACCAGAAATTAACAAATATAGGTCACCATACGGCCATCAATAATGAGCAAAGCCATATCGCATAGTCAGCTAAAAAAAGGCACCAAATGACAAATGTCAACGAATTCAAACAAGAAAACTAACGTTCTTATTCATGTACAAACATGAACGAACAATGAATATGTAACACACCAACAAACAACAACCACTGAATTACAGGCTCCTGACTTCGGACAGGAACATATATACAGAATTTGGTGCGGTTAAACATGCTAGGGTCTTCCCCCTAAACCGTGAACAGAGTTGTAACAGTACTACATAACAACAAACTATAAAATTCAGTTGAAAAAGGTTTATTTAACTTTAAATAACTGATGAATGCAAATAGAAATACATCTCAGTAACAAAAACATAATGGACGTTACCGTTATTAAATATGGATTATATATGGATTAAGTCCTTTAACCCAGACCGTTATTAGAAACTTTTAAGATACTTCATACTTTGATTACATTACCATAAACAGAAACATATATATTCCATATCATATCTCAACATACATGTTAATTCAAAGAAAATTAACCAAATTTCTGCAAAGGAGCAGGCTTACCCCCATGGGACAAAAAAATATACTCCCATTATAATCACTGACAGTAAGGGGTATAACCTAGAATCCCAAGCATCAACAACAACTGAGCGTGATATAACTTGGTTCTGTAGAAAAGGTGCTAGAATTAGAGAGTGTAGAGAGTGGCTGGAGAGCTCCATAGAAACCCTAATACAAGAAGAGGGCAACATATGGGTATATGTATGGGCTGGTACTTGTGACTTTACTATAAAAAACGGGCGATACATATCTTTAAGAACCCATGACGATTCAGTTGTAGATGATATAATAGCCGAAACTAATCTAATTACTCAATGCATCGAAGCACACCCAGGGTCTAAAGTGACGATACTAGAAATACCTTTATATTCCATTGTCAATTGGAATTGGGCTGCAGGAATAAGTAAAAATCAGATTCAAAGTTTTTATCAACACAACAAAGACTTAGAAGAACAAATAGTCAGTGTTAACAGAAAAATCAGAGAAGTTAACACAAGCAATATCTCCTACTCTCCAAAGTTTAGCTCTGATCTTACATTAATACAAAAGCACAGGAAAGGTGATCGCCACAGAGTGACAAGACGGGTGCAGCATAGGTTTGAACTGTACTTTGATGGTGTACACCCAAGACAGCTACTGTCGAAAGTTTGGCTAAGAAAAATTGAACAACAAATAATTAAGGACTGTTGGGAAACTTCTAATTGAACAACCTGCGTACCTACATTGTACAATACAGTAAGCGTGGGTTACGCCACACTATGCTGTATAATATATTTTAGATACAACCAATAAATACAACAATTAGTTAAGCTGTTTATTTATCTATAGCAAGCGTGGGTTACGCCACACTAAATTGGTACACGTTCAAAACTGAAATTAACATCTGCATCTACACTTGAATGATATTAGCGCTATATATATATATGTGTACATAGTTTTTAATCTACCAACAGGAGTTTGGCCAATAGATACTTTTGCTGTACATAGTTTTTAATTTACCAACAGGAGTTTGGCCAATAGATACTTTTGCTGTAAGCTATATGCAATGCTACGAATTACCTGGAATTATATTCCCTATTAACACTTTAGAGCAGTGAGCGTAGGTTTCACTACACTATACTGCAAAACAATAGAACTGGTGCAACAACAAAAAAAACCCAACAACAACAAAACAACAACATATAGTAAGCGTGGGTTACGCCACACTTAACTGAATCAAATTACTCTACTTTGAAATAAGTGAATTATCAGAATGGCCTTAGTTACAAATAGCAGTGAAAAAATAATTGTTGATCCAAAAACTATACAGGATAACGCAAAGGATAACAACCATGTCAATCAAGTACAAAATCAAACTAAAACTAAAACATACTCTCTTGATATAGATAAAGTACTACAAAACAAACTAGAATCAGCAAAGAGGACTGAAATCTCATATAAAATGACTAGTGGAGGGCTCACTGTTACATTAGATCTAGCAACATTTGAGTTATTTATTGCTGCAATATCCAGCTATTATCAATGTTATCCACTTTCAGCAGGTGAAATTACATTTCAATCTGAACATGATAGAAGAGGTGTATTAGTTCAAAAAACATTTAAGGTTCAACTAAAAAGCAACCAATCCTATACCATAAATGCCTATACAACAAAAGCTACCTTACTGATTAATGGAAAATCTATAACTCATTTTATTGAAAATGAATTACCAACAATCCACGGCATGATATGCAATACCTATGTAAATAACCAACAAATGAATACTAGCACTATTAATAAATTGCTGGAAGAACAATTGCAATACATATTGGATAACAGATCAACCAATAACAACATGAAAGCTAGATGTAGAAAATGCAATAGAAATGTTATCTCAAGGGCTGTACAGTGCAACAGTTGCCAAATGTGGGTGCACTACAGGTGTGAAGGTCTTAGGCCGATTGATATTGACAAAATTGAAAGTAATAACAATACGTCATACACATGTTCATCCTGTCCAAATCCAACTAGCACTGCTATTGAAAACATTTGTTCAAGTACATCACCCCAAATCAACAGTCGTGAAATTGACAACATTAGCGCTAGCATGATAAATACAACACAAAAATGTCTAGCCTTGGTAAATTCACAAATGCCAACTAGTGCAGAGATACTGCTGAATGAAGAAAGATCCATGCAAATATGCTCTAATTGTGACAATGATATACAAGAATCTGATGAAACTGTTTGTGATAGCTGTAACAATGTTGTACACTTAACATGCATAGCTACAAACTGCACAACACAAAAATGTCAAGCATGCTTTGGCCTAGAAATACAAGATCAACAAGTTGAGAAAGCCTCAAGCTATGATACATCAAAAGAACTTGATAATGATCATGACGATACAATCATGAAAACACCATATGTTGTACAAACTGAAACTTCATCAATCTGTATTGACAATAAAATGACAGTAGAAAAAGAACAAGTAGAAAATATTTCAAGAACAAAAAAATCAAAAAAGAACTTAAATACAAACAGCAAACCTCAAGACGGCACAATTGTTGAACAAAGTACAAGATCTAATAACAAAACAGAAGATGTGTGTATAAACCAGAGCAAAACAACTGATGACGCACAAATAAAATTTAAAGATTTAAGACAACTTGAGTTAAAGCTGAAGAAACGAGAAGATGACATCCGATTGAGGGAAATGAGAAATTCAGAACTTAACGCTGAAAATATCCGCCTTCAATCCACCATGCTCATGCAAGAAACTAAAATAAAAGAATTGGAAAACTCAATAAGAATTCTTAACAGAAAAATAGTTGTACTAGAAGATACTGAGTCTGAATCCAAAAGAACAGATGCCAACTCACCAGTACAAAACTGCTGTCACCAGAAATGTGTCACTGAAACAGATGATTTGCTACTAGCTATGCGTGAAAGAATGACAAAGTTAATACTGCAGAAGGTGGATGCTCAAATAAACCAACTTGAAAGTGAACAAATACCTATACAGTCAACCGTATCAAACGATATGCTGCCAAAAGGTAATACAAATGAAACACTTGTAAAGGAACATGTGTATACCAACACAAGTACAGAACATAGAGGCACTGTTAGAAATTCTGAGGCTATTCCTCTGGCAATGAATGTCATACATCAGTCTCCACAGTATCATGTCTCTCATCCACCACCGACAATAAATGGCGCACATCAGCCTCCGCAGTATCATGTCTCTCATCCACCTCCAGCAATAAATGTTGTACATCAGCCTCCTCTGAGTCGTGTATCTCAACCATCGCAATATCAATATTACACAGCAAGTAATAAAGAAGGGAATGCAATGCAACAACATCCACCCTCTTTAATGAACAACTCGAATATGTTTACCTCGGGTATGATAAACTTGCAAGACAGAACGAAACTTGTTCATGGTTGTCCAATTTTATACACACCTACCGAGATGCCCAGGCCAGGATTAAACAATTATAGGGATCAAAATTTTTTTCATCAGGAAAGACTCTTACACAACGGAAGTTAGCACCAGCAATAATGAGAAATGTAAATAGCGATTTTAAAGTTTACCACTTAAACATTTTATCTTTTAACTGTAAAAATATCAAAACCTGTGATCCATTATTCTCTGAAATTCTTTTTAACTATGATATTGTGTTGCTGCAAGAACACTGGCTATTCGACTGTCAGCTACCACTTTTAGATAATGTTCATATTGATTTTAATGGTATTGGAAAAGCAGTTGATTCTGATGATCCGCTACCACCTACCCACTTACCAAGAGGATACGGGGGGGTTTGTATATTATGGAAAAAGACCATCGATCACAAAATCACTAAGGTAGACTGTACTAATAACAGAATTCAATGTATTGAAATAACAAATACATGTGGTAAAGACATTCTGGTGATTTGCGTTTATATGCCATGCAAGGATAATAGAGTTGAAAAATTGATTGAATTTCTAGATTGTACTGAACAACTTCACTCGCTCTGCTCTCAATACAATAATACACATCATATTGTTATAGGTGGTGATATAAATGAAAATATAATTGATAAAAGTGAATCAAAACGCTACGAGGCAGTCAGAACATTAATGGATGACCACTGCTTATATACAAAAGATCTGGGCCGAACATTCATAAACTATAAGCATGAAGAAATATCCTCAATTGACTACATATTTCTAGATAAAGAGCTGTTTGAGAACAATTCCAGTTATCTTAAACTTGACTCCTGTAGTTCTTTAGTCTCTGATCATTATCCTATAACCTGCAGACTAAATGTCAAAATAGAACATAGGCAACAAAGTACAAAAATATTGCCTACTAATAGGAAAATTAAATGGAGTACTATTGACGTGAATCTATATGAGGAAAATGTTAACAAGTCACTAACAGCTATTTCAAGTGAGATTCAATCGGGTCAGGAGCTAACTAAAGTTATAACACAAGTTAATACCATTATGAAAAATGCAGCAATAGAATCAGCACCTAGAGCCAAGGTATACAACCGAAAGAAACAAAAACCTAAGATAAGATCCTTTAAAACAAATCAAGCGAGTAAAAGATGTAAAGAAGCTTTTGCAAAATGGAAAGCAAATGAAAGACCAACATCACCGAACAACAAAATATACTGTGATATGAAATTTGCGAAATACGAACTTCGAAAAACATGTAGAATAGAGATAGCGATAAAAGTACTCAACGATAGACAAGAAATTCTAGATGCTAGAACTAAACATGATCAAGTATTTTACAAGTTGCTTGGTAAAAAAAAAGGAAAGCTGAAGAATTGTATATCTGAACTTAATGTACAAGATAATATATATAAATCTGACAATGAAATTATAGTTGGATGGAAACAGCATTTCAATAAATTAGCTCAACCAGCAAATGATCCTGAATATGACGACGAATATTACAAACAGCTAGCATTAGATCTAGACAATATAATTGATATATGTAACAATCAAACTAATACCATCTCTGTAACTGAAAAAGATGTTCAAGATGCCATAAATGGGTTGAAAATAAACAAATCTCCAGACATTTACAGCATATCCTCTGAAAATATCAAATATGGTGGTGATAAGCTGCAAACAGTTATAAAAAATATGATAGTATCATCATTCAAATTAGGAGTAATACCTGAAATACTCAAAATGGGTCTCCTCACTCCTGTATTCAAGAACAAAGGAAGTAACAAGAACGCCACTAACTATAGAGGGATAACTATCATGCCAATACTGCTGAAACTAATTGAGTCTGTAGCAAAGGCTAAGGTCCAACCTAAAATATTGAAGGAACAAAATAGACTACAAAGAGGATTTACTGTGAACTCAGCTCCAATGAACTGCTCCTTCTTTATAGAAGAATTTATCAGAGAGTGCAGGGATGCTGGTAAAATAATATATATAGCGCTTCTAGATGCTAAATCGGCATTTGATGTGGTAACGCATGAGAGTATCCTAAGAAAGCTATACATAGCAGGGGTAGAGGGGCTACTATGGAAACTTATACATAGTCTTCACATGGACTCTAGCAGTGTAGTCAAATTTAATGGTCTAATATCTGAACCATTCTCAATATGTCAAGGCGTAAAACAAGGTGGTATACTGAGCGCCGACCTATACAAGCTGTACATCAATAATCTCCTAACAGATATCGAGCACTCAGGATTGGGAGCAAAAATAGGATCCATTTGTTGCGCAGCTCCGACTTGTGCAGATGATGTGGCACTAATGAGCGACAACCCTGAGGAACTACAGGTACTTATTAACATGGCATACAACTACAGTCAAAGGGAGAGATATAAGCTTCAACCAGTGAAGAGTGTTATTCTGCCAGTCTATCCAAATCGTAGAAAACAACAAGAACCTTCCTTTCCATGGAGTATAGGTAACTCAATAATGCCAATAGTTAGCCAAACAACTCATATGGGGGTCTTACGCACATCAAAACCAGATGATCCTAATCCGTTGTATGAAAACGTGAAAAAAGCTAGACGAGCCATGTACAGTTTAATGCCAGCTGGTTTGCATGGGAAGAATGGACTGGACATACAATCCTTACTACATATATTTAACATCTATGTCATTCCTGTACTTCTGTACGGCCTGGAATTAGTAACTCCTACAGGAAAAAACTTGGATATTATTGACATATTCCACAAAAAATGCATTAAACAATTACTTTCTTTACCAACAAGTACAGCTACGCCCGCCATATATATTCTTTCTGGACAACTACCAATAGAGGGCCAAATACATAAAAAGATTTTATCATTATTTGGAAATATATCTAGACAACCACAAAATAGTTTAGAAAAACAAATTGCATATAGACAACTACTTATGAAAACAGATGATAGTAACAGCTGGTTTATTATTGTTAAAACGATTCTAGCGAAATACAACTTACCATCCGCCTTACATCTATTAGACAGTCAAATTCAAAAATTAAAATGGAAGACCATGGTAAATAAAGAAGTATCAAAGTATTGGAAACATTTTATAGAGGGTCATTGTAAGCTGTACCCCTCACTAAAGTATTTAAATAGTCAATATATACCAGGAAAGACACATGTATTAGTAAACCTATCTGCTAGTAATTCCATGCAAGAAGCTATGAGAATACCCGTAAAATTAAGAATAGCAACAGGAAGTTATATACTCATGGCTGACAGAACAAGGCATTCAAAAAACAAAGGACTATTGGCAACGTGTCCTTTGTGTCAAACATCAGATGAAACCTTGGAACATTTCTTACTACTCTGTCCTGCACTGTCGAACCAGAGAAAATCAATCTTAAGCAATATCCAACTGCTACATGAAAAGCTCAGTATTCAATTCAAACACAACGGTAGCGAAGTAGACCTTATCCAAGTGATAATTGATTCAAGCACAATTGGATTACTGGAACCCAGTTGTGACAATTCAATCCTAATGGACATAGAATTTCAATCAAGGAGGCTATGCTTTCTACTACACACAAGCAGGTCGAGAATTCTCAATGATATCGATCCAACATCAAGTTAGCTTAAAAGACACCGTGAGCGTGGGTTACGCCACACTCTACGGACACATCGATAAAGGAATCTCGACATTAATACAAAATGAGCGTGGTTTTCGCCACACTTGTTAACTCAACCATAGCCTATAATGCCTTCTAAAGCGTGGATCTCGCCACACTTTAATGAAACTATAATACTACAACTCAGCCCAATAAAGTCCTATGAAGCAGTAAGCGTGGGTACGTGGCCACACTACACTGTATACAGACACATCGATAAAGGAATCTCGACATTAATACAAAATGAGCGTGGTTTTCGCCACACTTGTTAACTCAACCATAGCCTATAATGCCTTCTAAAGCGTGGATCTCGCCACACTTTACTGAAGATGCTAAATATATATCGTTATCAGAGAATAAGCGTGGATCTCGCCACACTTTAATGAAACTATAATACTACAACTCAGCCCAATAAAGTCCTATGAAGCAGTAAGCGTGGGTACGTGGCCACACTACACTGTATACAGATAAAGGTTAACTATCCTAAATAAAATCAGCAAACATGCAGAAGAACGATTTATGCTGATCATATATATATATATACATGTAAATAAACTGTAAATATCGAGGAAGTATTTTAAATTTTAAATTTAATGACGTTGAACTAGCTCATATTTTTATGCCGATACATGTGTATATACAAAACATTTTAAATATTCCTTTTAATGATGATAGTTATCTACCTGTGTGACTTTTATATTTTAAAGATTAAGATATATGTACTTTCGAACTGGTGGTGGAATACTCATTGATTGAGGTGCTCCTTTATTGGAGGAAGTTATGCAATACAAGTTACAAGTTACTCAACAAAAAAGTCACTAAATACAGATCTGAGAGTACTTGCAGTTACTGACAGCTAGTTCAAAGCCACTAACAACTAATAACAAAAATCATGCATCTAACTTCAAAGACTTAGTTCATAGTTGTTTTTATATATCTGTTGATTATATTTAATCTTAGTTTTTTCCTTCTGTTAAAAGAGATTAAATAACAGACGCAATGTTCAACAAATTTGTTTAAAGATGGCAAATTTGTGTTACATTCGTTTAATTTATAATAATACACACAAACTAAAGAGACAGAAAGACAAAGTTTGCCTCCAACGACAAGCAAGAATAAACCAAGAAACAGAAAACAGACAATTTTCCAATGTCCTATTTGGCTGGCTTTCACATTATTCCCAATTTTGTTATAAAGTAGACAGAAGCAATGAAGAATCGATAATAGTGTGATGCTTGAATATGAAGAAAAGAGAATAACAGGCAAAATTAATAATAAAAAGTGAAAAATGATATAGAATATTACAGAATACAAAAATGAAGAAACCACTTCCAGACCAGAACCTTTTATAAGTTGCACATTTTTTATTTTTTTTGCCTTTTAAATCTTTCTGTTCGGACACCATATTGGTCCGACACCCCAATAGCCTGACGCCCTATTAGTCCAACGACCCATTGGACCGACACACGAATACTAGTAATCCGACACATAATTATTGAGCAATACTTTGTATGAATAATATTTATATTTTAAGAGGATAATCCCTATAGTTTAAAATGATCCTACTGAGATTCCTCAAAATAATAGCATATTAGAGTACATGTATTAAAAATTTGCTTAATGTCCAGTAGCAAATAATACATTCATGTTCAAAATAATTGTTAAATAAGTACAATAGGTAAGTCCTGTAAAAGATGTCATCTGGGGTGAAAGAAGGTCAATGAAACTTGGACTGCCACTGGACAACGAAAGCATATTGAAGGTGGACAGGAATTTGCCCTGCTGCATATTCAGACAAAAGGCCACCGATGGCCTCTCAATAGTTATAAACCTGCAGAGATCATGGCACTTTCTTTCTATACATGCTATATGAGGCATCCGATTAAAGGTAACCAATCTTACATTTGTTGAAAATTAAACATCCCGCACAACTTTACTACCAATGGTTTTAATGTTTAACTGTATCACATAAACATTATCCGTTGTGATGACTGACTTGCACTTCTGGTGACATTTTCTTAGTGAGAATGTGTTCACATATGGAACATATCTTGTCCTTATGTCCCACGTAAGTGTTATCAATAACTCCTGAACCACTTTACAGAATTTTGTAAATCATCGATACAATCTTTATCTCATGATGTATTTTTTCAAAGGACAATTTACAAAGTGTTACGTCCATAATTAATACCATAACATGCATGTTGGGAAAAACAACTTTTTATAAATGCATGCAAAGTATTTGATGTAGTATGATCTATTGTTATAGGTATCTAAAAATGGATCCCACCAGAACACAAAGACTAAGTCTATGAGGAAAATAAAGTTTTAGATCAACGACTAAAAATTGTCATGAACAGATAAAATATGAGATAGAGATAGAACTGGTATGAAAGGTGACAGTAGAACATTGAAATAATTTGAAAGGTAGGTATATATATAGTTTTACACTCAATTATGAATTTTTTAAAGTAAGTATTTGCAGTTATTCCTATAATTTTATTTCAATATCATGAAATGTTGTAGTGTGTTTATATGACAACAAACCAACAACGAGCAAGTTCAAAAAAATAAAGAGTAGAAAAACAATTCTTCAACAATTGAAAGATATCATTAAAGTTAACAAAGAAGTCTACGGGAAGTACATATCCGTACACACAACTTCTCATTTAACTGTTTCACAGATTGCATTGATATTGTGCTCGAATAATCAGATTATATTAATACATATGTGTTTTGTTGCCGATCCAAAGATGTCAGAGTGTTACAGCAGGACATAGTTGAACTTAGGAACCTAAAGGAAATATAAACAAAGATCTCTTTCTCTGTAACCGAATAACAGATTTAAAAGATAGTAATTTATTATAATGAGAATTTCCACTGGTACTTATAATGAAAAAAATCACAAAAAGAATACTTTTATTTAATTTTTGAATGAATGAATGAATGAATTTTATTTCTCATAAACTACAAGTTACATAGTTACAGAGAATATATAAACAATTACATAAAATATTGAAGCACATGTGAACAATACAAACATAAACATTAAATTACAAACTAACCAGGAGGAGTGACCCTCACATTTATAATTTTTATAAATCTACAAAGTTTTTCAAGAACAATATGATTATTAGAGCTCATTAATTGTTGATATTTATAAATATTTGGACGAAGAGTACAATAGTATGGTAACAACCTCTTTCTTTCTTGAGTAAGAGCATTACATGACATAACATAATGATATTCATCACCTACGTCACTTGATTCGCAAAGATGGCACAACCTATCATTTCTTGATATGTTATTCCACCTTCCCGTCTCGATAGGTAATCGGTGACTTCCACATCTAAATTTACACAATAAAAATTGATTATATATTGACAATTTGGAAAAATAGCTTTCTAATTTAATATCAGTTTTAAAAATTCTATAACATAAGCATTTAGGAGTAGTGTTAATTTCGCTTAGGCAATTCTGCAAAAACTGGTCTTTAAGTTTCAACTCAATACTTTTGATTACCCATTTATCTAACATTTGATTCGACCAGATATTTGACATTCCACAGGTATCAAAAACAGTTTTTACAAATGATATCCATTTACAGTTAAGACCATAGTTATGAAAATTAATATACAATAGTTTATATAAAAGACATGAAATTTTACTTTCTTTACCACATAGTAATCTACATAAGAAACTAACCATACGAACTTTGGCATTAACAATTACAGGATATCTACCCAATTCAGCATAGACAATACAGCTAGGTGTACTCTGTTTTAAATGTAGAACAAGCTTACCAAATTTTAAATGTACACGTTCTATCAAATCAAAATTTTCAAATCCCCAAATTTGCGAACCATAAAGAAGAATAGGTAAAACTATCTTATCAAACATGTCTAACTGACATTCTCTAGTCAAACTGTTTTGTCTACACTTTTTTAAAATACCATACATTGCTTTTGTAGCTTGTTCACAAATATATTTTCGGGTCTTTAAAAAAGAACCACTTCTAGCAAAAAATATACCGAGGTATTTATACTCGGTTACAGTTTCTAATTCTCTATTCTGTATAACAAATCTAATATTTTTGGGTTGTCTCCCTTTGGAGAATATAATAACTTTTGTCTTGTTAACATTTATTTTGAGTTGCCATTTTTCACAGTAATCATCAAATTCATTTAACATGTTTTGTAAATCTTCACTACTCTCGGAAAACAGTGTCATCCGCATATAATAACATAAATATTTTTAAAAATACTGTTAACTCGTGTTCGAGGTCATCACTAATAGAATTTACACCAAGTACATCTTTGCCTTCAAAAAAATGTTGTAAATCATTTAAAAATATTGCAAACAGAGCAGGGGAAAGATTTTCTCCCTGTCTTACACCCATTTCACAAGTAAATAACTCTGATTTCTCACCATTAAATATAATGCGTGATTTTACATTTTCGTACATATTTTGTATAATACGGAAAAATTTGCCATTTATATTATTCTCTAAAAGTTTAAATAATAAAAAAATTCTTTGTATAAAATCAAAAGCCTTTTCAAAATCGACAAAGGCACAGTAAAGTTTCTTCTTTCTTAATCTAAGTAACTCGAATAGTGCATATACTGAAAATAAATGATCAGTAGTTGAGTATCCATGTCTGAAACCTGCTTGATTTTCTAGTAAAATAGAGTACTCATCAAGGTAATCACACAATCTAGTGTTTAAAATAGAAGTAAAAATCTTACCAAGACATGACAAAAGAGTGATAGGACGGTAATTCTGTGGTTCGGCAGAGCTACCTTTGTTCTTAAAGACTGGTATGACATTACCTATAATCCATGCCTCGGGTAAAATACCCGAATCAAAAATAATATTGCATATGTATAAAATGATAAAAAGTTGTAGGATTGTCACTGAGACAACTATCCACCCAATTTGAGACGATGTGAATGTGAACAATAATATACAACTGTGCAGACTTCAACAATGAGAAAACCCATACCGTATTGTCGGCTACAAAAGACCATGACATAAACAATATATGAAACAATTTAATTCAGAAAAATTAACGACCTAATTTATAACAAAACAAATTAAAAATGTTAAAAGTGCAGCCCGTATTGAAAACATGGACATTTGCCATGAACCCAAACTTGGGACGCTAAAGTTCTTCTCCAAATCGTATAAGATCAGGCCCTGAAGTCATACAAAATTTTCTCAGTGCCGGAGAAAAAAAATCGTGGTCGAAAATTGAAATCCAGCATTTTGATTGGTTGATTTGTTGATTTTGGAGTTTGAGTAAATAACTGACTCGAAAGTTTAATGACTTCAAGGCCAGTTTTCAAGTAGGTAAATCAAACATTGTTCCATTTTTTTCTTTCATTTTTCTCCCTGTATAATATAAACCTTGTATAATTAACGTTATACCACCTTTAGCAATGCATGTACACTGATTCACATTATGTCATGGTTGACCTATGTTTAATCTTATTATTGGACTTTAACAAAATGATAAATGTTATAATCCAATTTTTCCTTTCCAGAAACAAGTTGGCAAAGATATATATCACATGCATAGGAAGAGCAATGGAAAATGACATTGAAGCAGAATTATGAAACAGTTATTTAAAAAAAAACATTAAATTGAGAGAGAGAAAACACATTTTTTTTACTTTTTAATGCTGTTCATTCTTAAGATTACTGTTTATTGTATTTCGATGGAAGTTATTGCAGTTGATAAGAAGATAGAACAAAAATTTGAGTTCTTCAGCTTGTTTTTTATTCAGTCAATAAAAATTAATTTTGAAAAGCAAACCATATATGTTCAAAAATCAAAAAGGTTAATTATGTACCAAATGACCTCCGTCAGACATTAATCAGTCTGTTGGAAATCTTTCTTTAAATTTTTATGCTATTTTACAAAATGTACATTTGTTTGTATGTCTGTAAGATTCAAATCAATCAGAGATTTCTGAGGAAGTACAAACCAAGAGTTTCTGAAAGTCATCAGTCCTCATGTGAACATGCTATACTGAGTAATGTAGTGCTTACCCTTTCAACTCCCCGTTAACGGGATGCCTAAATATTGTAACACCAAATTTCATATATTCTTTTCGTAAAATACGCTCTGCAGTTTTATAAGAAAGAGTACAAGAGTTGTGCATACATGTATCTAAGTTACTATTCACAATACACTCATTACAAGTGAATGAAATTGCATGATTAAGGTATACAAAAAAAAAAAGAAATCTGTCAATAAATGTATTCAACCATTAAAAATTTGTAAGGGTTCCGCGGAACCCAGTGTCTCGCCTACTTTTGCTGTAAATCACAGGCTTAACAAAAATGAGGAAAAAAATCAATAAAAATATTCCTCTTGATACAATCTTTTGATTGTAAGAAGCTACCATGTACTGTCCAAGTTTGCTAAAAATCCAGCATAGTTTATGAATCTAATAAATGCTTTAAAAACTTTAACTGCAGACTTTACAGGTATGTAATGTTAACTGGAAGATAATCTAAGTCCATTTAAAAGTAAAATATGGAAAAAGTGGATTTTTTTTCCTTCAAATTTACTTCTGGATACTATCTTATGATTATAAAAAAGCTTCTGTTCAAGTTTGGTACAACCCAGGATAGTTTAAGAAAGTTATTTAAATTTTAAAAACTTTTACCACAGAGTGAATGTAATGTTTCACTGCAGAAAAACTAAGTCCATTCAAAAGTAAAATACGGAAAAAATGGATTTATTTTTTTGTAAAATTTGCTTCTGGATACTATCTTATGATCATAAACAAGCTTCTGTCTTAGTTTGGTACAAAACAAGGATAGTTTAAGAAAGTTATTAAAATTCTAAAAACTTTATCCACAAATTTAAAGTGAATGTAATGTTTCCCCGCAGAACAAACTAAGTCCATTTAAAAGATAAATACGGAAAAAATGGAATTTTATTTTTACAAAATTTACTTCTGGATACTATCTTATGATCATAAACAAGCTTCTGTCCAAGTTTGGTACAAACCCAGGATAGTTTAAGAAAGTTAATAAAATTCTAAAAACTTTAACCACAGAGTGAATGTAATGTTTCCCCGCAGAAAAAACTAAGTCCATTTAAAAGATAAATACGGAAAAAATGGAATTTTATTTTTACAAAATTTACTTCTGGATACTATCTTATGATCATAAACAAGCTTCTGTCCAAGTTTGGTAGAAATCCAGTATAGTTTAAGAAAGTTATTAAAATTTCAAAAACTTTAACCACAGAGTGAATATTTGTGGACGCCGCCGACGACGACACTGACGACGACGGAAAGTAGGATCGCTTAGTCTCGCTTTTTCGACTAAAGTCGAAGGCTCGACAAAAATCTTACAATGAGCATATGATTGGAAATTTATTTATGAGAAGTTAGACTAAAAAAAGTTGTCGTATTCTGAATATTCGATCAGCTCACAGTAAAAGGAGAAAAACATACGCTGTTCAGTCTGAAGGTACCTGTTCATGTAGGGGGACACGTCTTGTAGCAGATTCTCTCCTTGCGGTGAACTAGCATGTTAAAAAGGAGCTCAGTGCATTATTGATCTAGTTCTGTACAAACTATGTTAATTACATTGTATTTATATCTGAGTATCATGTCCTCTTTCTGCACTTAACTTGCCACTGGATCACATAACATCAATCCATCCACCCATCTTCTCAAAAGTAATATATCGAGTTCCACTGTTCAATATGTTCTGATTTGACTCAAGCAAGATATAAATACATGTAATATGGTATTGTCAAATAGAAGTATTAATAAGTATTAAAAACATAAACCTTGTAGACCACACAAGATGCAATTCTGACAATAAATATGACATAAAGCCAGAATATTTAAAAAAAAAAAAGAAGCTAAAGTAACTGTCGAAGAGCTGGATCTAAAGCTGAACCACTTCAGGACAACAAAAATCAGAGAAATAAAAAAAAAACATAACGAAAACATTTACATGTCACGATATAGAAAATGAATGGAAATGGGGTAAGTGTCAAAGAGAACAATTAACCCACCCCAAATATACAAAACAACTAGTCATCACTATACAGATAGTCTGATTTAAAAAATGAAACAGTACTGAAGAAATTAGTAACGAAACACTACTTACGAAATCAGTACTGAATCATTACTGACGAAATCAGTACTGAATCATTACTGACGAAATCAGTACTGTCTGAAACAGTACTGTCAAAATCAGTACTTAAACAGTACTGTCAAAATCAGTACTAAAACAGTACTGTCAAAATCAGTACTGAAACAGTACTGTCAAAATCAGTACTAAAACAGTACTGTCAAAATCAGTACTGAAACAGTACTGACAAAATCAGTACTAAAACAGTACTGTCAAAATCAGTACTAAAACAGTACTGTCAAAATCAGTACTGAAACAGTACTGTCAAAATCAGTACTGAAACAGTACTGACAAAATCAGTACTGAAACAGTAGTGACAAAATCAGTACTAAAACAGTACTGTCAAAATCAGTACTGAAACAGTACTGTCAAAATCAGTACTGATTTCATTGAAAGTATAACATTATAAGTTTTCAGTCTTTCCTTGCAGTACTGATATGCACGAGGGTAGAAATGTACCAAAAAAGTATGGGTAAATTATTGGTAGTGTACAGATCAAATAGAATGTTTTGAATATGACTCCAGAGTACTTTCAATTACCGTGTTTAAATATGTTGACTCACGCAACATGATATTCAACCAGATCTCCAAACACAATATTTTACTGTATTTCCACATGTTCCAGTTTTAAAAAATTACTTGCAATGATTATTTATGCGTTGATGCCATTTATATTAAAAAAAAAACCACATTGTATCAAAAACGTAGAAAATAGTTTTACGCAAGATTATACAATCATACATCACAGAAATACAACACTACTGATCTAAAAAGTAAATAAATATAACAATACGATATAACAGGTTCGGATAATCAATTTTGAAATGTTTTTCAAATTAAATATGCAGGCTCTCTAAAAGTTGATGAATAATCCGAGAAAACTTTAATATAAAATGAATATTTGCAACAACACAAAAAAAAGTTTTTTTTTTGTATTCGTAAGCACATGCAAAATGCATTTGTAAATTAACCCAAGAAAAGTGTATGATGTTAGAACAGCCAGCATCTTTTTCAGTTTACATAAGTAATATTCTTAAAAAAAAAACTAAAAGTATTTACTTTTGTACATGTATTCTTGATTTCTTTAAAGACATTCCTAACTTAAACTAAAGAGAAACAAATTTATGATACCAAAAACAGTGTTTCTAAAACCAGCTGCCCAATACAAATCCCAACAATGGGATTTCTGTTATCTGATAGAGAAGCCTGTGTTCGTCGAAAAATGTCTTTAACCAGTATTTAATAGTACTATAAAGTAAATCACAAAAATACTGAATTTCGAGGAAAATTCAATCGGAAAGTCCCTAATCACATGGAAAATCAAATGACAAAACACATCAAACGAAAGGACAACAACTGTCATATTCCAGACTTGCATTGGCACAGGCGTTTTCAAATGTAGAAAATGGTAAATTGTACCTGGTTTAATAATCATCTATCTACATGATTGATTAACCTATTCCTTATGTTAAGAATATAATAACTGCAATTGTGTACTTGATTAACCTTTTTGAGTTTCAACAGAGTGTTTGGACGGATTTGAATCTGAATATGGAAGTGAATGCAGACCTTGCCAAGGAAAATTTTTCGGAAAAAAATGTGGATATATTTGTAACTGTAACATAAATGAGATGTAAATATATATTGATTAATTATTTTGTCTGCTAGATCTTAATTTTTCTATAATCAGTTCGTCTTGCGGAATGGTGTTTGAATATCTTTATTCACATACTTTAAGCATGAGGTTGGTTTTTTTTCATCCCGACGATAATAACATTCGCATTTTTAAACAGGAACACTTATTTTTATCATCTACATTTAGATTTATTTTGAACAAACAAACATGCATGCATTGCCATTTTTAATTGATGCTGTTCTTGAATTTGACCGACATGTTAAATTTGTATTATGTGTTTGTATGATGCCAGTCTGCACTAAATCATCATTCTGCAAAAGATATAACAGAAGATAGATAAAGCTTTAATTTGCTGTCGAAATATCTTTTCTCAAGTTAAAATTTGAAATAGCTTAATACAGTATAATTATAATATTGATAATGAGAAATTTACATATTCTTAATTTAAACTTTTTGTTATGGTTGTTTATTAAATGATATGGTCAAATCAACCTGTAACCCATTTATGGTTTATGGGTATACTGATCAGTGACACATGATAGCGACAATATTGCATGATATCCTAAGATCACATAGTTTTTACTCTGGTTGTATGCTGTTTTAAAAGTGGCCGCCGTTTCCATATTTAAAGAAGAACAATGGTTAGGGTCCGTTTTGGAGACTTTTGTGTAACACAGGATAACTAGTTAATTTGAACTATATGTGCAGGGATAGGGATTTAATTAAAATATATAGTATATTTTTGTGGACACTAATCAAATAGTTTAAGTATTCTATTACAACATTGTTGGGCAACAAGTTCGTACATCTGCACTTGAATGAATCAAATATCAATAAAAACATTTATTTTTTAATATTTGACAGGTAAAAAAAAGAAAAAAAGAATTCAGACACTCTCGTAATAATTTCTGATGCGCCTTACAGCAAGGCCATGTTTTTTTCTAGTCTTTTATAGATAACCAACATTTGTACCTAGTTATATTTTTCTCTGATTTCTGAACACAAAGTATATGATACAGTTTTTTTTGATTTCTAGTTAAATTTAGAATGACAAGATAAAATCCAACGAGCAGTGTAACAATATTTTATATTCATATAAGGCATAGCGTAAATGGTATTGCAATCTGCATATTAAAATATATTTCCCACTTACTACGAAAAAATATACAAGTACTTTCTTTTATTGGGTTGTAAAAAATCACATTATGTCCCAAAAATCCAAAATGAAATTAATGTCAAATTCTTACTGTTACTATACAATCTTTCCATAAACACGTTCTCTTGTTTTGCTAAGTTGTTGAATAGAATCTTCCGAGTCATATTAATAATCGTTACGGATGATTGCTAATTTCATTTCACACAAAAGTCTTTAATCAGTTTGTTCCAGTCAAATTGTGAAAGTGCATAATTAGCGTCAACTTTACATACATTATCGCATATTTGGGCATTGGGATGGTAAATCAAAACAGATTATGTTAAGTGATCAATTTCAGGGTCTACTCGAATATGAATTCACTCAAATTGGCACGAAAATAAATTGAAACGTTTGATCTCTAAATTTAGTGGCCACCAACAATTCAAAACAACACAAAATCTATTATATTTCATAACATTTTATTCCTAGAAATATAGTAAGAAGGTTTTAAGATTCTTATATTTGCTCTTCATACTTACAACTGTATTTATTGGATTATCTTATTTGATACGTCGTTGAACTTTTTATAATGATCCTAAATACATGTATGTCTTTAGTATTCATATATTTATTTGTTGTCAGTTTTTTTGTTTTGTTTTGTTTTTTGATGACCTTTTTTGTTTATGATTGTCTTTGAGTAGAAGGAGTGTACATTTATACATATATGAGAAGCCTTAATGGTGGCAAAGGGTGAAAACTATCCCCCTCTCTTAGACTTTTAAAAGTGAGTGCGAAGGGAAACAAAATAAATATTGCCCACATCCTATCCCAAAACCTTTTGACTGTTTTGTTATAATAAAAATGAGAAAAAGGTTATGAGATATGACATTCATTAACTTCGAGAAACAAAAGAGAATGTGAACGTTTCATTCAAGGATATGATTTTCCTTTAAACTTCAAAGTAAGAGACAATAACAATCAAAACCAAGGAGTAAACAAAGACTGACAAAACTAAGGGACATTTACATCAACAATTATAAATAATTAATAGGAAACAAGAAGAACTCCTAAAAAAACCAGGAGTGCTCTGGAAGGGTAAGAGTTAATCAGCTTTATGCGTAAAAAAGATTCCAATGGGACATTTCATTGTTCTTGTTAACAGAGTAGCAGCCTGGTGTCCACATAATATGTCGAACTTTAAATCTTCTCGTATCTAAAGAAATGGTTAATGCATGGTTAGAACATATATATCAAATGCCTGATTTTTCCAGATGCGACCACGTGAAAGGATGTTTAAAAGTTTTACACAGCACGTCAGAAGCTGTCACAGAACATGTTCATGTTGAAGGTAGTAGAAATGTTCATTTTCTGTCTGTAGATTATGTTTGTATAGCAATGGGACATAAGATCATGTAATGTTTTGATAAACTCTCGCTCTCATCATTACAATTGCACTTTGACGTAAAATTGTATTCGTAACAATAACATTTTCCTGATAGTTTTCATGGAAAATCATTAAAGTTGAAGCACGCAGAAGAAACTTGAAATTATATCGGAAAAAAATGTGGATATATTTGTAACTGTAACATAAATGAGATGTAAATATATATTGATTAATTATTTTGTCTGCTAGATCTTAATTTTTCTATAATCAGTTCGTCTTGCGGAATGGTGTTTGAATATCTTTATTCACATACTTTAAGCATGAGGTTGGTTTTTTTTCATCCCGACGATAATAACATTCGCATTTTTAAACAGGAACACTTATTTTTATCATCTACATTTAGATTTATTTTGAACAAACAAACATGCATGCATTGCCATTTTTAATTGATGCTGTTCTTGAATTTGACCGACATGTTAAATTTGTATTATGTGTTTGTATGATGCCAGTCTGCACTAAATCATCATTCTGCAAAAGATATAACAGAAGATAGATAAAGCTTTAATTTGCTGTCGAAATATCTTTTCTCAAGTTAAAATTTGAAATAGCTTAATACAGTATAATTATAATATTGATAATGAGAAATTTACATATTCTTAATTTAAACTTTTTGTTATGGTTGTTTATTAAATGATATGGTCAAATCAACCTGTAACCCATTTATGGTTTATGGGTATACTGATCAGTGACACATGATAGCGACAATATTGCATGATATCCTAAGATCACATAGTTTTTACTCTGGTTGTATGCTGTTTTAAAAGTGGCCGCCGTTTCCATATTTAAAGAAGAACAATGGTTAGGGTCCGTTTTGGAGACTTTTGTGTAACACAGGATAACTAGTTAATTTGAACTATATGTGCAGGGATAGGGATTTAATTAAAATATATAGTATATTTTTGTGGACACTAATCAAATAGTTTAAGTATTCTATTACAACATTGTTGGGCAACAAGTTCGTACATCTGCACTTGAATGAATCAAATATCAATAAAAACATTTATTTTTTAATATTTGACAGGTAAAAAAAAAAAAAAAGAATTCAGACACTCTCGTAATAATTTCTGATGCGCCTTACAGCAAGGCCATGTTTTTTTCTAGTCTTTTATAGATAACCAACATTTGTACCTAGTTATATTTTTCTCTGATTTCTGAACACAAAGTATATGATACAGTTTTTTTTTGATTTCTAGTTAAATTTAGAATGACAAGATAAAATCCAACGAGCAGTGTAACAATATTTTATATTCATATAAGGCATAGCGTAAATGGTATTGCAATCTGCATATTAAAATATATTTCCCACTTACTACGAAAAAATATACAAGTACTTTCTTTTATTGGGTTGTAAAAAATCACATTATGTCCCAAAAATCCAAAATGAAATTAATGTCAAATTCTTACTGTTACTATACAATCTTTCCATAAACACGTTCTCTTGTTTTGCTAAGTTGTTGAATAGAATCTTCCGAGTCATATTAATAATCGTTACGGATGATTGCTAATTTCATTTCACACAAAAGTCTTTAATCAGTTTGTTCCAGTCAAATTGTGAAAGTGCATAATTAGCGTCAACTTTACATACATTATCGCATATTTGGGCATTGGGATGGTAAATCAAAACAGATTATGTTAAGTGATCAATTTCAGGGTCTACTCGAATATGAATTCACTCAAATTGGCACGAAAATAAATTGAAACGTTTGATCTCTAAATTTAGTGGCCACCAACAATTCAAAACAACACAAAATCTATTATATTTCATAACATTTTATTCCTAGAAATATAGTAAGAAGGTTTTAAGATTCTTATATTTGCTCTTCATACTTACAACTGTATTTATTGGATTATCTTATTTGATACGTCGTTGAACTTTTAATAATGATCCTAAATACATGTATGTCTTTAGTATTCATATATTTATTTGTTGTCAGTTTTTTTGTTTTGTTTTGTTTTTTGTTGACCTTTTTTGTTTATGATTGTCTTTGAGTAGAAGGAGTGTACATTTATACATATATGAGAAGCCTTAATGGTGGCAAAGGGTGAAAACTATCCCCCTCTCTTAGACTTTTAAAAGTGAGTGCGAAGGTAAACAAAATAAATATTGCCCACATCCTATCCCAAAACCTTTTGACTGTTTTGTTATAATAAAAATGAGAAAAAGGTTATGAGATATGACATTCATTAACTTCGAGAAACAAAAGAGAATGTGAACGTTTCATTCAAGGATATGATTTTCCTTTAAACTTTAAAGTAAGAGACAATAACAATCAAAACCAAGGAGTAAACAAAGACTGACAAAACTAAGGGACATTTACATCAACAATTATAAATAATTAATAGGAAACAAGAAGAACTCCTAAAAAAACCAGGAGTGCTCTGGAAGGGTAAGAGTTAATCAGTTTTATGCGTAAAAAAGATTCCAATGGGACATTTCATTGTTCTTGTTAACAGAGTAGCAGCCTGGTGTCCACATAATATGTCGAACTTTAAATCTTCTCGTATCTAAAGAAATGGTTAATGCATGGTTAGAACATATATATCAAATGCCTGATTTTTCCAGATGCGACCACGTGAAAGGATGTTTAAAAGTTTTACACAGCACGTCAGAAGCTGTCACAGAACATGTTCATGTTGAAGGTAGTAGAAATGTTCATTTTCTGTCTGTAGATTATGTTTGTATAGCAATGGGACATAAGATCATGTAATGTTTTGATAAACTCTCGCTCTCATCATTACAATTGCACTTTGACGTAAAATTGTATTCGTAACAATAACATTTTCCTGATAGTTTTCATGGAAAATCATTAAAGTTGAAGCACGCAGAAGAAACTTGAAATTATTACTAAATGCTGATATGTCTAAGCTTAATACTAAACATTTTGACCGTCTTAATCAAAACTAGATCATACTTAAGGCTATAAAATGTATTACTTACAGTCAATGATATAAATTTGAAGAAAAAATGTATTGGTTAAAATTTACAAAACATGAATTTAGATATTATACGACTAGAAATATAATTTAAATTTTTGGAAAAGCAATGATTCTGTCGCCAAATCATTTTATATAACATGTATATAGATAAATCAGATTTATTTACATTAACCTGTTTAAGATATATCTTAAATGTGTTAGTCTTTCTTATCATCTTATCTCAAAGTTCAATGTTTAACGTAAACCATAATATTTTAGGTATATTTCTTCTTCGTCTAACCTGTTGTTGTAATATAGAGGGAAATTGTATACACATTTAAAAAAGCAAACGCTATGGATTGATGACCCATTTAAAACATTATTGAACAGCAATGGAGTATCTAAAATAAAAATCAAATACAATATGTGCCAAATGTGTCTTTTCATGTCTTGAGTAGAACATTTTGTATTGCAATCAATAATTCACTTCTTGAGCAGAAAAATAATCATATGAATAACATCTTAAGTCAAATAGTTGTTTGATGCCTAAGGAGGTATTGTCATACTATCGGGCACAAAAGGTGTTTAAGTAGTGGTATTGCACTGACGTTGTTAATCTTACCTCTAGAATCGTGATCTCCCCCTGAGTTAAAGACATATTGGTAGCCTTCAGTTGATGTCTGCTCTTTATTCGGGCTGTTGTCTCTTTGACACATTCTCCATTAAAACTCAGTCCTATTTCGTACGTTTCATCTATTAAAAACTCATGAGTGGCTTTCGACCCAAATCGGATGGAAGACCAAATATATTACAATATCGAAGATAAAAAACTCGAACATTTCTAAATGTGTAGTCAAAAAAAGCTGAGCTTATTTTTATCAGGCTATCTGTACAATGTTATCATTGTTTTTTATTATATATCTATGAATAAATGTTTGATATTTATGTACCGTGGAAATAGCGCATGGTTAGTCCGGTTTATTGCCCTGTTAAACAACAGTGCTTATTCCTAAAAACTTTTCTTTCAATGTTGTTCTTTCATTTAAATTTCATATGAAACATATATTTGCACTCCAAAACAATTATTAACAAAAAAACTTATGTAAAGTAGTTTGTTTTAACATACTATTTGTTAGTTAATAAAATGGCTTAAATCTTGAAGATCACGGCCGCAACCTTCATTTTTTGCTAAACCGGTATCATGTTATTTCATATAATGTTTTATACACTGAGCACGAAAATGTTGAAGATCTCAATTCTTTGATATCGTATGTATATATCTTTTATTACCACAAAAGAGTGATTAAGGAGGCTCGAGGGTATAAAAATTTCAGAAAAAAATCAAACATTTGTTTTTCATTACAAATTTTATTTATTTCCTTTTGTAGTTGTTACTTTATCATATGGTATAAAAATCATTCAAAACAATCAATTCGTGTTGGCCCCAGATGACTTTCAAAATGTATACATCATTGAAAAAGTTCCAAATTATCTCCCTTTGGTGGAATAATGCCATTTTTTGGCTCTTAAATTGAAATATCTTTTTCAACTCATCGGTGACCTATATTTTTTAATATAATTCCCATATAAGCTGTACTTAAACTAAATTATTGTAAAATTTTAGCGATTTCTGTAATAAACTTCTCTTTTTTATTTCGATATTACCTTTATTTCTCCTATTACTTCAACAGAAAAAAACCACCTTTACAAAAATGTATGCTTCTTTCGAAGGCAGATTGTGAGCGCAAATGAACGATGGCCCCACTTTTTTATTTTATTTTTCTATTAACTATAAGATGAAGTTCATTTATAGAAAAATATAGAGAAATCCTATATAAATGATTTAGACCCGCGAACCCCCTTAAGTAAAGCTTATCTTGTTAGTAACATTGCTCTCATGAAAGGGTATTTTATGGTATATTTGCTCTCACTAAATGGGATTTACTGGTCTTTTTGTCGTTTAAAAGAGCTTTACTTATATGTTTTATTTAATTTTATGTCAACATTTTCCCAGCATCTATATATGTAAAATCTATATTTCAAGACAAATGTTAGTTCATATTATATAATGCAGTTTCTAGTTAACACTATGTTTTACACAATTAAAAAATATCTGTAATAAAAATGAGCATGAAAATAGGGAATTGATCATAGAGACATCATCTGAATCGAAGCTCATAAAACAGCATAAGTCTACTAATGAGTCTTCATCACAGCTAGAAAATCTTGCGATATCAGCTATGAGTCTTGAGTATATGATTTATATGTTAGGAATACTCAAGGCTAGAAATCTATATACCGTAATAGTGTAATTATTGTAACCTGTGTGATATCTGTATTAATTTGAGACTAACTTTTACGATTTTCAGGTACATCTTTATCAGCAGTGAAACCATCTACAGAAATACATAGTAAAACAGGTAAACCATATAGTATTTACGTGTAACTTTTTTTTATATGGATCAAGGATATACACGTAAAACACGCAAAAATAAGTAACTTAGCCCTTTTTAATGAATGTAAGAGGTACATTTTGTATTTTTTCTGACAACACAACAGTCCATTAAAAATGTTATACTCGTTATCTTCTGGTTTGAAATATTTTCTGAAATCAATGTTTGATGCTATAAAGTATCAACATTGTAAGAACACCTACATGTATGTACGCTAAACAATAATTATTTGATTGCACCGTTTGTAAATGACAAGAAAACATAAGCAATTATGAGTATTAACCATTTCAAACATAAACAATGTACATGGAATGAAGTGACATACATGAAAATAGCACTAATTTATAAATGACATATCTTCTCCATTTGTTTGATATGTTTGAGCTTTTATTTTTGCTTTTCGTATTTCCGATGTTATGTTCATTTTTAGCAAATCAGTATTCTTATTTCTCTAATTCTAACACGATTTATGATTTTGTCGAGCATCGCGTTATAAGTTTGAATATTTAACTGTCTCGAGTGGACAAATATGGTATCAGATTGTTGCAGTAAATTAAAATATAATTAAGAAAAATGACCAAAGCAAAATGTATTTATTTGGTAGAAAATGTGATTTGTACTAGAATTGATTTGTAGAAATATGGATATTATCATATTATTCGCATAACTTTTATCCTTTGACAACTTTTAAATCATTAAAAATTTAAATCAGGTGATTGGTCCTTGGTACATTAACAGGAAAGTTAAAGATACAATTTATATTATTAAAGAAGAAGAGCAACGAGCATTATGTTGTTTTGTTGTCAACTTAGCTCTCACGAATTGCACTTACGGTCCACTTTCAAAGAGTAATACCAAAACAAACTATTTTGCAAAGTTCGCTGCAGCGTTTTCTCCTTATCATGAATCGTAACATTTTGTTAGAATTCTATTTCATTTTGAAGATTTTGTATTGACATAATATCTTACACGGTTAATGATAGTAGAATAGTTTATTAGACAATCAAGTCTCTGTACGATAACACCCTCCCCCTTAAACAATTCTCAAAACTGATGAAATTCAATAAAACACTTTACAAAATTACACTCAGCTACCCAATATCCTACCAAACTACTCTCAGACTGTCAAATGTTAGTATGCAAAAGTAAAAGTACAGATGTATTGTAACTATAGTGTAATTTATGTGATGTCTATGTTTGTTGTACGTACTTGAAGATACATTTATCTAAACACAGGAACCGATCAAAGGTCGAATTTGGATTAAAGGTAAATCCCCAAACTTCAAAAATTAATTGAAATTGGTTAAAAGATATACACTAATTAAAGTGGAGTGACACTATTACGTTATGCAGGTAAACAGAATGGCTGTCTGAGCTCCTATTAAAGATTTTAAGAAATACATTTTGCAACAAAATTTTAGTGTCACTGTGGGTACCTGTTACATGACTGCTAGCATATAAGGTGACAAATTAGCCAAATTCTGGAAAGTATGCACAAATACAGGTATTAGACTTGTGATAAAAAGACCATTACTTTTCTTTATACGATTGAGATGTTAGCAATACACAAAATGCAGTGTTTATATCTCAATTTGAAAAAAAAATGCTCACTTATTTCTCGTTCTGTATTCAGTTGTCAATGCATAGTTAAGGAGTCATAACTTGCAACTTCATTATGTTCTCCTGTGTAGTAGAGGGAATAACGTTCTCGCTTACAAAGCAGAAATGAATGCAATTTAAAAGGGACTATTTATTTATATAATGCCTAATAACAAAACCTAATCTAAATTTCAATTCCAAAAAGCTCAAGATGACATGTTTTTGAGTTTTGCCAATATTTTGATTGCAGCATCAATTTCTCTATGGATAGGTGTATAGGTGGAAATGAAAAAAAAAATGTTTACATTTTTGCTTTATAATAGCATCGGTCCTGATTTTGAACTTAATGTGTATAAACTCGTTTTGGATGAAAAATGATTTTTAAACTTGATCAATTAAAAACAATCAACTATTTAAAAAAAAAAAATGTTTACATTTTTGCTTTATAGCATCGGTCCTGATTTTGAACTTAATGTGTATAAACTCGTTTTGGATGAAAAATGATTTTTAAACTTGATCAATTAAAAACAATCAACTATTTTTGCGTCTTTTTCGTTTAATATGACAATTGAAGATGAAATTGACCGTTTTAATGAAGGTTTACAACTGCACGATTATTTGAGGATAACATCGTATTTCCGAAATAGAATAACGACCTTATTAATGCATGTAATGTAAAGTGTATAAAAAAAAATATTTTTTTTAATTCTAGTTGCTCAAATGATAAATGTATTGGACTGCTTTTTTTTTTTAAATGTCATGAAAAACTTATAAAGTGTAATTTTTTCCAAGAAAAAATAATCTAATCTTTTTATTCATTATATTATCATTGTATCTTTTAATAGGCTACATTGAAATTCAAATAATTTCATTTATCGGGAAAGTCTGCATACTTTTGATATTCCTTCTACTAGTGTCTATAGTATTTGTCTCTCTGACTTGTATTTGCTGGAAATATAAATTATCTTGCAAGAAGAGAGAACGAAGTACATTTCACACAAACTCAACACATCCCAATGAATCTGGAAACAATCGACCACAAGGGGAGATTCACCAGTACGATGAAGTAGATGATGGATTTTTGAATCGGGTATCTTCAATAAATGATGAACATGACGTCAGAAGCAGTGAAAGTTCGAATGAGGGTGGTGGGATTTGTGGAATAGATAGTGATGGATATCTGAATCCTTATAATGCGCTTAAATCAATAGAAATAAGTTTGCATCAAACCTCAAGTTGTGATCAACAAACAACAGAAACCAGTTTCATTCATACACAAGAAAATACAATTTATTTCACAGATCAGATGCAAAATTAAAATAATCCATACAGATAGCAGAAAAACTTGAATGAACCTTTTTTCGTTGATTGATATCTATGTGTTTGCTAGTGTTGTTTTACAAAGAACGTTAATTCTTGTAGATATTTGACATTATTTTAATTGAAGGATATGTTCCAATTTTTTAAACAGTAAGTTGAAACTGCGAAAAAACCCAACCCAGTTTCAGTCAATGAAAATGTTACCCAAGACTGTAAACCTATTATAATGAATCTTGGAAAAATTTGAAAGCCGTGAGTAGGCTTGTATGTGTTAACTTAATTCGATAGAAAGATGATGTAATACATGTACATATATAGAGATTCAATTCTAAGTAAATGTATAATCTGACTTATTTGTTGAACTATATTAATGTCAGGTTGTTTCAAATCAACATGACTTGAGTAAGTCGAATTTTCATCCAAAAAACGTAAAATCAAATTGAAAATAAAAGCAACAAGGTTGTCTATATTCTATAAGCACAATTTTCACAAGGAAGAATATACATCCGGTACAATGGTTCATTCATGGTATTTTTATATAAAAACTTTGGTGTTTTCTGTTGAACAATGACAAGGAAAGGACCTTTACTTTTTGTGTTTTTTCAAGGACAATCCACTTCAATAACCCACTTAGAATATATTGAGAGTATTCACTCTGTACAATTACGCAACATATGACTTTTATCTTTTGACTATGAACAGGGCATATCGAATTCCAAATTTAATTGTGTATACAACTATAACATATTCGTCACATCGACATCTTTTCATATATTGCTAGTGGTTTTAAAAAAATCAGTAACAATTAAATTTCTACGAAACAAGAGATGCCAGTTTTAGGTCAATGATCCAGTAAACCAACAACAAAATAACCAATAATACACCCAGTGTGTTCCACACAGTCTTACATGTGATCAATGATATGAATACATATGATGTAAAAAGTAAAATCACTGAACGCCTAAGTAAAAACCAAAAACACATGTATGTTATCTGTAATTAAAACACACTTACATTGAAGTATAATCTCGCCTTTATTACCTTATAGAGAAAAAAATAAACGACGAACTTGTAGGTCATTCATACTGAACTAAGGTGTCATGCGAATTATGCATTCATGATTAACGATGTAACACGACTAAAACTGTATCATCTCCAATTTGATCATAATAAATTCCAATTTGAAATAATTTTTTATTATTTCAGATGCAAGATGATTATAATCCATGTCGCTTGTATGTTTTATCTATTAAGAAAGTGCTTTCTTATGCACTTGATGAACGTTACTCTTCCTCTTTAGGAGTGTCAGTTTAATTGCATTTATCATATCGTATCCGTCAATCTGCTTGTCTTTTTGTCCGTTCGTCTCTGTGTTTGTTTGATCATTTAACAAATATTTCTGTCATCGCTTCCTAAGATAATATTAATTCCATGTTTGCCTAGAATGTGAATTTTTCTGTGCTGAATGAAATTAAAATTCTCGGTCACAGAAAAACTTCAGCTTCAAATTTGACCCAGAAAGTTTGCAGTGATGAGTTATTACGTGAAACTGCGTTTTGAATATACCAGAAACTACCTAATAGGAGTCAGTACTTTAAATTATGATATGCGGTATTGTTAGTTCGACATGAATTTTTAATTGTAATCATTATGCTTATCTTTATTATAATGTTTTTGATTGGGTTGATTTTTGCTTTGTTTATAGTTTTCCTTGTTGTGTCTTGAAAACTGTTTGTCTATTTATCGTTTTACGAATATTCCTTACGCATTGTTTGTTTGCTTTTGACTTGTGACTTAAATCTCTATCGCCTTTCTACGTGATATTTGTACTGCCTTTCATTACTTCTATTTGTCTCATCAACGCCCAGTGATCAACAAAGGTAATGAAACCAATATATATGGATATATATGGATAGAAATGGATAGACGTGCATATATGTAGTTATCATGGTTATATCACTATTGAAAAATAGTGTATTAAACATGTTAATTCCAATTTGAAATTGTTTTTGTAAAATGGTCGGTTTAAAAAAGTAGTTTGCAATTTTAAGCATTAATCCATAATTTTCAATAAATACACTCAGTCTAGGATCATGCAAGGCATTGGGCTAAAACACTCATATAAACAGAAAATAAACCTATCAATAATAATTCATGTCAACACACATGTGTTGATTTCTTGTTTGGTGATATCCTCGAGATCCACAAGCTTTTCCGATAGAATAAAAAAAATCGTTATTATCAACTGCACTTTTTGCTAGATATATGATGTCTTGTTCCCTGTACCCTATTTGTGACATTTGTACCTGTTATGTCTGTTTCTGTTGTTCCCGCATCGTTGTCAATATAATGGAATTAGATGCGATTGTCATACAAGTGAGAGGTTTAGCTAGCTATAAAAACCGGGTTCAATCCACCATGTTCTACATGAAAAAATGCCTGCATCAAGTCAGGAATATGACAATTGTTATCAACTCGTTTGATGTGTTTGAGCTTTTTTTTTTTGCCATTTGATTAGGGACTTTCCGTATTGAATTTTTGTCAATATTTTTGTGGTTCTACTTTTTTGTCAATAGACCATTCAACACGTGATTCCTTTGTGTATACGGTATACTACTTTTGCCTTTATTTTTTCCAATGAACTGTAAATAATTAAAAATACAGATATAAAAAGCTAAAGTATGACGATGTGGTACTATAGCAAATTATACAATCCTGCACATATAATCCTTTTTACTTCATACCGTAAAGTTCGCCATAAAGTGAACCGACAAAACAACATTTTAGAACCTTAATCTTCATGAAGTGTTATGTTTTTTTACGAACAATGAGCTTTACTTTGTCACGATTCAAGATTAGCTTTTTCGTTGATAACACCATTTCTGTTCTTGGAAAATAAGAGTCATATTATTGACCATAGAATAGAATTAGACACCAGTTGAAAGAAACATTACAAGCATTGACGCGATGTGAAGGGGCAAGAAAATAATATATAACACAGTTAGTGTAAACTTTAAAAAAAAAAGCAAAGTTTTGATAATATACCTTTTTAGAACAATACAGAGAATGTCAGTTGGCTGCCGACCTATGTTTTCGATCCACATACTTTTGATTCTGGACATCCACACTACCAGATATATAATTGAAGATGAACATAGGGAAATCAATAGATTTTTAGGGAATTTTTTTCACTACTTTTATTTGGACATTGTAAAAGGATGTCACATGCGGAGTAACATGATTTTTTGTAGCATATTATTCCTTTCTTGGTTTATTGATAATTAATATGTTTTATCTGTTTGTTTTGGTCACACGTTGTTGTCAACATGAAGGAATTCCTTGCAACATATAAGTGAGAGGTTTAGCTACCTATAAAGTCAAGTTAAATCCTCCATTTTCTACATAAGGAATTGCATGTATCAAATCAGGAACATGATAGTTGTTTCCATTCGTTAGATGTGTTTGAGCTTTTGATTTTGATATTTCCTAAAGGGCTTTTCTGCTTTTTTCGCATTGTTTATCAGCTATTTTTTTTTTGTGTTTTTGGTGTTCGTGTTTCTTGTTTGTTTCCACTCCTGGTTTTCTTGTCATCGTCTGTATTTCCGGTGATGAGTATTTACTATACCTTTTTCATGATGTTTTTTATTGACTTTCTTATTTGTTTTTTCCTATGCTGTTTACGTTGTTATTTTTATTTACCCATATGGTATCTTTCAAATTTCTTTTAACATAATCTAGATCATTTGTCAGCTATAAGATTACCTGTACGTTTGTAGCAAACACTATATCTTGAGATATAGAATATAGAAACAAAAAATTGTCATAATTTAAAATAACCTTCTATACTAAATAATGTACTGATATGGAAAAAGTAGGATTTCATATGGAAGCCATTTTTTTAGGCAAGTAGCTCATTAATCATACATTCACTGACTGGTCCCCCTTTTGCAAAATATATGCCATAGATTTGAAAACCAAAAATATCTGTAATAGATACGGAAACTAGTAAATTTGCTAAAGATTAGGTTTTAAAACGAATTTTTCATCTATGGTTGATGGTATGCCATCTTATCTACCATAGATTTGGATTTAAAATCTGCCATCAATATATATAATCATACCAAACGCAACATAAAAAAGAAATGATTGAATAACATTCAAACGTAAATTTACTTTATTGTTGCCCTATTCCAAGCTATTTTGACATACCAAATACAACTTATAAGATTTCATTCTAGATTTTAAAACTAAACTTAAAATAAATTGATACACATCATGGAATATTTTATGTTAATAATAACTTGACCACTGGGTGAAGCGAGATAAGTCTTGGAAACTTTCAATTTATATTGATGTTACTTTTCTCCAGATATATACTGAAAAAATGAAACTCCGATATATGTTGGATTATCTATAATTGCCTTGGTTTTTCGTAATGGCTCTGTTCTTTCATAGTGGTCTCGTTTTATTCCTGATAGCCCTATGTATTCATATTGGCCATGTATGAATGCAATTTTAGTCTGTAAAGGTCCAGTTTTGCTTTTATTGCTAAAAGAACATTTTCATATATAACGCACTGTATCGGTTACTTCTAATAACATAATGTTGATGCCTTTTATTACTGTTTTCTGTTTTATAATGTAAACACGAGGGGCTTTGTAGTCACCTAACCGAATATGGGAAAATAAACTATAGGATTTTTCTTATATACGGGCATATCAAATAACAAGTCTCTGTTGAATTAATTGAACATCTATTATGGGCGACTTAAAGCTGATCATATTATGTAGATTGTAATGCAATGTTAATGTCATAATTCTTTTTTTTTGTTTAATGTTACCGTCATATCCACAGTTGACCAGTTATAACCAAGGAGGGATTTGGAATTGATTGGATCAACAAACTTTCGATTACTACCATATTATCGAAAATATAACTACCCCTTATTTATAAATTATATCGTGTAATATAGGAAGCCAGTACGTAGTGGTAACTTTGTTGTATTGACTGCTAGCTTTCAGTTTAGTAGCGTATACAACGTTTTCATTAAGAATAGTTTCCATAACTTAATTATATAATTGTGGTATCATGAAATTGTCAAACTGATAAATACGATAACAAACAAAATTAATGTATTTCAATTGTCAGAATTGTCTGAAAAGGTATATGCATCGCAGATTCTTTTTTGATATTCTAATCTTTTGATTTTAGAAGGTCAGTTTTCTCCTGTAGTACGAATAATAAAATATTTCGATTCAAATTACTTTCATTTCACTATATTTATCATTGTAACTTTAATTCTAGTAAATGCATTTATAAACTCCCTATAAAACGTCTCGTATGCAAATGTCCTTAGTTTATGTTACATGTATTTGCATTTCATTATAACATTACCAGGTATTATAAGATATGAAAACTTCTGACCATTTCTTAAAAATTAACATAGTTCCCAAAGTGTAAATTATTCCATCTATATTGTTTCTTTTCGATAGTAGTCAGTTACTTACAAAAACTTTGCGTGATTTTGCATTAGTAATGAAATTTTAAAGTTAGAAACAGTTTTCCTTATACATTTTCGAATAGATATTTGGACTATCAGACAGTACTTGAATTACACACTCATGTGATTCGTCTCTCTAATTTACACAATACATGTAGTTTGTATTCAGTGAAACTACATGTAGAAATGAAATACAAATGTATTTTACAGGAATATTTCCTTATTATCTGACCTAATTAAAATATACATTTGATTAATTCTACTTACATGATGTCGATGGTTTTTGTTATTGTTTTTTCTTTGTGTATTGTAGGTTATTGTAAACAGGAGATTTGTTCATCTGGGTAAATATAATGTATATATTATTTTAAGAACCTTATTAATATTTTTTCTCGAATATGTTGGAAATGGACACTATTTAAAAGTTAAGAATTATATTATGCATTGTGGATAGTGCACTTTTTCATTTATTGCAACCTTCGACAATGAATCATATTTACTAAAAAGATAGACTAGAATTATATGTAAATAATTATTTTAATTTCTATTTTCAGGTTAAATAATTACCTGTGTTTTTTCAATTTCGAACACAGGAATGGGACATGTATTGGTAAGAATATATATGTATTTCTTAGTATAGGTCTTTTGTCAAGAATACTGAAACACGATTAGTGGCCGAGGGATAAAATAAATGGCAATGTTAATTCCTTATATTACACAAAAGATATTACCTAACCTCAAAGGGGCATTATATCTTAAATCTATGTTCATCGATTTGACTCAAATTCTCGTTTTTCATTTGTAACTTACTAAAACGTATATCAAAATTACAATAAGTCTGAAATAAACAATTAACAATGCATTGAGTCGATTATAGATAACAGTATTTCGTGTGTATTTTAGTAGAGATGTCATTCAATTAACTATCAAGATGAACTCCTATGTCTGCCGTCGTTCACATAGCCGGTACATAGTACACATAAACATAAACATAAATACAAAAAGTTCGCGACCACGTGTTTTCGATTTTTCTACGTCTGTGTTTTTTTTATGTAATGAGTAAAAAAATAAGTTAATTGTCGTTTTACCTTATAAGAATGTTTTTTATGGATCGTTTCCGTCAACAAAATTTTTCAACTTTGTTTTACTTTCAATGTTGACATTTTTGTCTTGTTTTGGCCAAACGCTTATTATATGTGTATCTGATCTCTAGTTATGGGGATGACATGAGGGTCAAATACGTACGGATTCAATGAAATCAAAATATTCTCTTGTAAGTTAATAATTCATCAGTGATGTGTCTTAGTAATTGTTCAATTAACAATGTAATCACGAGATTAGGTTTAAATTTATATTTTTATTTCATAACCACCACCTTTCTCCTGTTTGAAAATATATGTGTATTAAAGGCATAGAAATCATAAATTACAGAATATGTTGGAATGAGAGAATCATTTAAATATGAATGTAGAATACATTGATTAATATTAAAAAAAATGTCGATAAACATAACAACTCTGCAGCCCTTTGA
Organism: Mytilus edulis; assembly: GCA_019925275.1. Classification (NCBI taxonomy): domain Eukaryota; kingdom Metazoa; phylum Mollusca; class Bivalvia; order Mytilida; family Mytilidae; genus Mytilus; species Mytilus edulis. Next base: position 68,782,537 of record CM034361.1, on the reverse strand, counting down.
TATATTTTCTATGTTAGAGGATCTTATTTGAGGCCTTATTAATGACTTGTCAATCTAAACAGGCACGACATCTAATCTACGTTATTACCATGATATTGAAAGACAATAGATATTGTATAAGGCAAGCACATGTAGCACCGCAGGCAAAGTATTTCCATATAAAAACTTGATTCGAAACTTACAATGGGGTTTATTGTCAAGCACCGTAACATGAATTTCAGTTTTTAGTAATGAATATATGGACTTCCCAACAGTCGTTGAAACTGTGAAATAGCATACAACAGAATTCCTCGCCGCTGTTTTCAATTTCGATTTTTAATTTCTTAATCAACGACTTATAATTATAAGTAAAACAGTACGAGGAATACAAACCTAGTTATTTTTTTTATGTCTGAACCCTCGTACTACTACAGAAATATCGAAACATTAGAAGTTTGTATATTATCCGATTGGAGTAAAAGTAATAATACATAATACAAAAAAAATATTGGAATATTATTACTGCCGAGACGGGAAAAAGGCAATAATTTTTTTTTTAAATGATAAGTATTTTTCACACATCCCTCCACAAAAGAACCCTAATATGCTCCACACAAATAAGCCCCATTTATAAATAGTAAAATATGCATGATGGCTTTACATTTAATAAAGGTTATACACTTTTATGCATAGTTCATTTTCTGTATTTTTCATCTTCTTATAAATGGATAATTGATGTCGGCAAAGAATTAAGTTTCGGGTCATAATATCTTATTTTTTAATCAAGAAGCAATGTGCGCTGTGTTGTTTACTAATTGTTTGTGTAATCGTCCACAGTGTTTTTTCCTGGAATTGAGCGTAAATAATACCTATAATAAATGTCGCACAGAAATGCTCATGTTATTAATGAAATTCTGGCCATTCAAATGGACTTATGTTGATACAAATATAAATTGAGAAGATGCTGTAATTCCTAATGAGAAAAAATGGCCAAATTACATAGAAAATAACTACTATGGTTCACCTTACACCGTAAGCATATTTCTAACTCACTATCATTTTGTGTTAATTTTTTGTAGAATGTAAAAAGGGTTTCATTTCATTTATTGGTGAAGCGTGCAGACCATGCCCAGAAAATACTTTTGGAAGAGAATGTTTATCTGACTGTAAATGCAGAATAAATGAAAGGTTTGTAGATTTTTTGACATTGACCTTTCAATATATTTAAAAAAAAAACCCACTATAGTATAGATAAGGATACGGTGAGTTTACTATTTGTTAAATATATTAAAATGGAGGGAATTGTTTGTTCGAGGAAACTATAATTTTTTTTTACTTAAGAAAATAATTTAAAGACTTTTGCCATGGCTTACATAATGACGATATGAATTTTGCCGCTTTCATCGAACATGACCATAAGGATTTTAAGTCGAAAAGTCTGCATTTTGAGCAATAATTTAAGCAGGGTTTCAGCAATACTTGTTTTGTATAATTTTTTTAAGCAATTTTTTGTATATCTTTATAAGATTTTTGCTTGTTTTGTATAATTTTTTAAGCAATTTTTTGTATACCTTTATAAGATTTTTGCTTGTTTTGCATGCTCTACACCTAGATTGCTATTTTTAAAAATTTTTACAATGTGTATTTGTATTGACCATATTATGGTTGGCATTTTTGTTTTATATTTTATTTTAGTATTTGAATCTAACACAGTGTATGTTTTATGTTTTATGTTTTTGTCTTTGATTTGTTTTAATTGCCATGCTTAATGTACAGCGCCTTAGAGTAACTTTTATTTTTTATATAGAGCGCTCTATAAATTTTCATTATTATAATTATTATTATTAATATTTTTATACGTGTTTCCCAAATATCATTCAAGACCAATTTTCACACTTCACCTTATTTTATATTACGTATCTTCGTTGCTTTTGCGTTGTCTTTAAACAGCATGTTACTTAAAACGTTGAATGTAATATGAATGTTCTTTTGAAGCAGCTCAAATGACATATTAAAGTCAACATATGGTCTAAAACAATACTTTTGACGTTGTGAATGTAGCTGAGTAACAAAGTATACCTCTTTCATGACGATACTTTAGAAATACTAACAGATTTATTTTAATTGTTTGTGATTTAACCTCTTGGTTCAAGATATTATTAACATTTTCATTTCATTGTGATATACAACTTGATTTTTAACAAGTATTAGCACAGTTGGAAAGTGGCCAAAACAAACTAACTGGAGGTGAGGGCGGGTATATGTTTATTCATAAGCTCGATGCATGCAAATACTGAAAAAAGACCACACAACCTTTAAACTTTATCTTCGCAAATAATAGTCCGTGAGAACTTTCCATTCCAAGTTTCAGATTTTTTCCATAATTTTAAGAGGCACATTTGAGGACATTAACTTAGTTCCATTTTTTATATTCAATGAATTACACCTTATTGACCATTGTCTACACAATATGTTGAGCTTTTATCGAACCGAGTGTACGAATCAGTAAATCAATATTTTTTTTTAATTCAATTACTTTGTTTTAGATGTGACCACGTGAAGGGATGTGTGAACTTATTGCCTAGTCTAGAACCGGACAACACAGCTGATCATGATGAGGGTAATAGATACGAACTTTTTTTTTCGACGATCTATTATTTTTTTCTCCAAAACAATTAAATGAAATTAAATTGGAATTGAGATTGGAAATCAGAAATGTGTCAAAGAGACACCAACCCGAGTTCATTCAGTCACACTCTTTCCGCTGTATCACACTGAAAACATAAATTTCAAAGTCATGAATGTCAAAATCGAACCTTGCGTGAATTCAAGATCGGCGACAGAAAACAAATGGAAATTAAAACTCATTAATCGAAATACAGTTGGTTTTCATAAAAACAAATCGCTAGTATGTACACGTCATCTTAACGTTACAAATATTTTGTCTATCAAGAAAAAAAGGATCTTAATTTTCTCATTTTCAGCTCTTTTTTCAAATAATCAGAGCGATTTTTTGTACTCAATACAATTTAAACCTTACAAAAACAAGATATTTGTAACAGGGACCATGACATTTTTCTAATCACGAACCTCAGAAGGAGAAAATAACTTTTTAACAAGAACAGAAAATACCTTTCATTATGTTATACCTGTATATTATTCTGAGTTTGTATCAACCAAAGCCAATGTATATATCAAAACTTACTTTCGCCAAATAGATTTTGCAGTAACAGTAAGCACTGTATTTCATTGGCTCAAATGAAAAAGTAAAATGAATGTGCCAAATGAAAAAAATGCTAATTCGCAAATAATTCGACGAATTCAATTTAAAACATGTGCGTCAATGCAAATGATGTGAAAGTATTGTGTTTTCACCGGAATATTATTTTCAGATTATATTCATTATATTTGTTTTATCAATACCGAACATACATCTGTGAGTTTGACTGTCCCTCTGGAATCTTTCGCCCCTCTTTTGGTTGACATATAAATTGTTTATGTAAGTAACTTTTTCTATTATATATGTTTGAATTCCGATATCCGGTCTGTTTGTCTTTTTTACTTACCGAAGGTAAATTACCGAACGCTTTTTTGATGACGTCAAATAAAAAAACGTGCTTCTGAAGAATGAAATTTACAACCTGTTGTTTTTAAATTTTTAATATTTCTTTGTGTATTTTGTTGTTTGTATCTATAACGTGTTGATTTTTTTTATTATTTATTGACAATGAAATGTTCAATCTACAAAATTATAAGATTTGTTTATCAACATGTCAAAAGAATGATAACACACATTTTTTGTACTTTCTTGTACATAACACGGTCACATATTGATAATAAACATTTACCACGACGGTTGCTACATGTGGAGCAAGATCTGCTTACCCTTCAGGAGCACTAGACATTTTGGATGAGTTCTTGTTGTTCGTTTTCAAGTTTTCTATGTTGTGTTTTGAGAACTGTTGTTTCTCTGTTTAATTTTTCCTTTAAGCCCTGGCATTGTCAGTTAATTTTCGGCTATGAATTTGAATACATTTAGGTATCTTCTGATCCTATTTTACGTAGTGAGGTCGTTATTTCAAATTGTCAGTTTTGACTAAATATCAATGTCGTATCCCCCTACCTAATTCAGAGTAGTAGTGGAGTTATTGATATTTGTGTGAAGTCTGCATTTTATATCCCTGGCTTTCAAATATTTGGCATTGAGCTTTCCTGATGAATTAAAACCTAGAAAAGAACTTCGAACGATGGAAGATTCAATTTTTTAATGAGATATTTTCATTTTTCATAAACCAACTTTATCGTATTTACGGACTTTCTTTCTGTTTTGAATTTTCCGTAGAGTACAGTATTGTTGTGGCTTTAATTTTACAGATGCATCTTTTTTCAGCATTGGAACTCACAGCAGAAAGATACTGTAAAATAGGTAAATCCATAAACTTTTTCCAGTTTTCAATTTGAACAAAAATACTCACCTTTAAATGTTCAGATAAGGATATAAAAGGTTAAGTCCGTAATACTGAATTCAAATTATACAGTTTTCTTTCTTTCTAAAAACAGTCCATTAAATAAGTAACATTGGTTTTTAATCTTTACAGTTCTAATATTTTTCTGAAATAGATTCAAAAATATTGAATAATGTCAATAATAAGTTTATAATAAAAAAATACAAATTGGGAATAATCCTTCAAGAAATTAATCTTGATTTTATTCATTACCGTTTCATCATCATGGGTTCAATTCAACTGAAAAAGAACAGATACTAACTGTTTTCAGTTTGACAACATTGCTAGATATGTAATTACACCATCAAGATATATAATAATCCATAGGTTTTGAGTATTATAAATACATCAGATGCATGTTATTTTTATTTATTGTATATGGTTTTATGTCAGTAACTAAGTTCTTTCTAATATCTCATACTGCATACTTGTTAATTCGACCTGTTGATTTACTATGTGTAATGCTGTTTTAATATTTACTGCTTCCCTATTGAGGGTTTTATCTCGTCTATATACCTGTTTGTAGATATAGGAAGATGTGGTGTGAGTGCCAATGAGACAACTCTCCATCCAAATAACAATTTAAAAAAAAGGTAAACCACTATAGGTCAAAGTACGGCCTTCAACACGGAGCCTTGGCTCACATCGAACAACAAGCTATAAAGGGCCCTAAAATTACTAGACTAGTGTAAAACCATTCAAACGGGAAAACCAACGGTCTAATATATTTATAAAAAAAAAACTAAAAAAAAAAAAAACGAGAAACGAGAAACACGTATAAATTACATAAACTAACGACAACTACTGTACATCAGAATCCTGACTTAGGACAGGTGCAAACATTTGCAGCGGAATTAAAACGTTTAAATGGATCCAAACCTCTCCCTTTTTCTGAAACAATAGCATAACATCACAACATAGAAAAACACACGGTAAAATATCAATTGGCAGGCTTAACTCAATCAAAAACGTAAATTAATAAAAAAATATTTCTGTTCTTCATTCAAACTCTTACCTTACAAGAACAATATTTTCATTTACCTGTGTATGTTGTTGTATTTGGCAGCTTTTTGTTCAAGGTTATTTTTTAAGTAAAAAATCTGACAGCGGTTTACTATTGTTGCCTGTATTTACTCACCCCATATCTTATTGATTTTGTATTTACATTGTATCATAGATCGGATTTATTCGTTCAATGTATGTTCAGTGTATGTTTACTTGTTTTAATATGTCTTTTGATTTAGTAAAGCCATTCCAGTTAGTATTTTATAGTATGTCTTTCTGTTTTGTGATGTTACACTATTGTTAATGATAAGGGTGAAGGTTGATACCTATTTAAACGTTTACACTCGCTGTATTTGTTTGCACCTGTCGTTAAACAGAAATAGGATGTTCAGTCGTTTGTTGATGCGGTTCATAATGTTTTTTTCTTTCTCGTTTTTTACATAGATCAGACCGTTGGGTTTCCCGTTTAAATGGTTTTACACTAGTGATTTTTGGGGTCCCTTACAGATTGCTGTCTGGTGTGAGCAAAGGCTCCGTGTTAAAGACCGTACTTTGACCTATAATTGTTTACTTTTAGAAATTGTGACTTGGATGCAGAGTTGTCTCATTGGCACTCATATCATATCTTGTTAGAAAACAAGGTTCACAAATAAGAATATAGCCATGATAAAGATAAATACGTATTTTCACTTAGTGTTGTGGGCTCTTCTCAGGCGAGAGTGTCACCAACTGGGAAGCTGTGTTTTTAAAAATCAGTACCTCAGGAATTTGCCAATAGTTTTTTTCAGGAGATTTGCAGATATAAAAAAAAAAAAAAAAAAAAGACATAGAAAATTGAGAAATCAGATGATTGATATCTGTGTAGGCTTTTTTCAAAAAAATTGGAGACTTGAAAAAATAAACTTTGGCAAACCAGTATCCTCGTTAATCAAAACGGTTAATGAGATACATATAAGTAAAAGTAATAGTGTAATTATCAAATATTTTGTCATAGCCGTCTTTAAATAGCCCACTTTTCGTATTGGCAGGCACATATTGTTCAGAAATGGAAGCTACCACGGCATTAAAGAGCGAACCAGGTACTTGTATATCATATATTTTTAACAGATATTTCATTTTAATCGAGAATTAACACGTTCAGGAGTCGAGGTAAATGAGTACGTCCGTAGTAATGAATGTACGAAATACATTGTATATGTTTTATAGCAACAAAACTGTACTTTAAATGAGAAACACTCGTTTTGATTTCTTACTTTGAAACATTTTCTGAAACAAATGCAAAATTAAAGAAGACCGATTATCAATTGAGGAAAAAGACAGTTCTTTTCTAATCGTTTGATGTGTATGATGTTTTGATTCAACCATTCGATAAAGTACTTTACGTTTTGTTTTGAATTTTACCTGAATTTCTTTTTGGTCATTTTCCTTTTTTCCAATACCAAATTATATATAAAAAAACAAGGAATTACGTTTTTAATCACTAAGCTTGGTTATGGTTTTTTTTCGGTTTTTTTTCCCACAACGATTTCAACTTCAAATATACAAGGAGGAACAGATTTAAAAAAAAAAATTCTTTGGCAAACCAGTATCCTATTTTATCAAAACGGTTAATTAGATACATATAACATGTATAAGTTAAAGTAGTAATATAATTATTGAAATTTCTGTGTTTCCTGTATTTTAATAGACAATTTTTCGTATTTGCAGGCACATATTTGTCAGAAGTGGAAGCTACCACGGCAATAAAGAGTGAAACAGGTACATGCACATTAATACTTTAAACATATCTTTCATTTCAATTGAGAATACACACTTTCAGCAGTAGAGGTAAATAAGTAGGACCGTAGTTATGAAATAAAGGAATACATATCGTATGTTTTTTTGGCACAAAACTGTCTCTTAAATAAGTAACACTGGTTTTGATTTCTTCGTTTAAAACCTTTTCTGAAACAAAAGATCGATTATAACGTGAGGAATAGGACAGTTCTTTTCTAATCGTTTGATATGTATGATGTTTTAATAAAGTACTTGAAGTTTTGTTTTGAAATTCCCTGAACTTCACTTTGGTTATTTTCTTTTTTTTTCCAATATTAAATTACATATAAAAAACAAAAATGAATTACGTTTTTTTTCACACATCTTGATTATGTTTTTCTGGGTTCTTTTCTGAACACCATTTTAACTTAAAATATAATATGAGGGACAGATACTTACCTTTTTCAGTAAGTCACTATTGACTAAGATGTGATAGATAAAAAATGAGGCGAAAAAGAGAGATTATTCATAAAGTTTAGTTAGTTCATAGAAAAGTAGCTTGCTTGCTAGGATTGTTAGAATTAAAATGTATCTAAATATAAAACCATTGTTTCAATAATGTATCACCACTTGGAATATATATGCATCTGCGTTTTGACTGTTCACAACAAATAAGCCCCGTCTGCCCGAGTGAGCTAAGGCAACGAAATCGTTAGTAAAAATTAGAATTCAACAAAATAACATAAACCTTCATATACATCTATCTTAAAAGATACAACTTTGCAAAATCACATAACCTATCTCTATGACAATGAAATCCCTGTACAGCCGTTAATTTATAATATTCACTGTCAAAGGCGTCATTAGCTTTCTCAACATTACAACAATCGAATAATTTGCACTCTAAAATTGTATATTATCGAGCGTATTGTATTTGTACCAGTTCAAAAAAAATCTTATCCTCAGATTCATAAAACAAAGTTTTCATTTGCACAAAACATATTGCGCCTCATTAAAATGAAATATTATGACCCCTTCATTTTCTATAACCATTTATATAGGAAACTCGACAGGCAACAGTTAAAAGAGCTAATAGGATACAAAATGTATCAGTATTGACACACCTGAAAAACTCATTGATGAAAACACTTTTGCGTGCGACGAAATAGTACATTTGCTAACCGAAACCGAAACCTGAAACCTGCAAACCAATTAATACCTAAGCTTAAATAATAGGAATACTGAATTTATTGATATTTTTTCTTAAACGTACTGAATAAAATAAAATGTGAAATTTGTTGCAAGAAAAATGGGTTATTTAGTTGTTTTCATTATGTTATCCTTTTATCTTTTTATAGGATACAATAACACTCAATCATCAATCGGAACAATTTCAGCATTATTGATGTTCCTTCTACTAGTGTTTGTCTCCCTGACTTGTTTTTGCTGGAAAGATAAGTTCTTTTGCAAGAAAAGAGGGCAAATAAATATAACACACCACAATGTGTCTAGAAATTTTTCGCTCCAAGGAGACACTCACGACTACATGGAAATAGATGATGGATTTTTTTAACGTAGAACCACAAATAAATGATGCACATGGCATGAGAAGCAGTGCCAGTTCGACTAGGGGTAGCGGAATATGTGGAGTAGACAATGATGGATATCTGAATCCCTATCAGGCGCTGACATCAAAAGAAATTACATTAGAACAGGAGCCAAGTTCAGACCAATCAAGCACAGAAACTAGTTTCATACACGCACAAGAGAACATAGTTTAACTCGAAGATCAGAATGAATGATAAGAATAATTAGTAATGATAACAGAAAACTTGACTGAACTCATTTCTATTACATTGCTATAAATGAAATTGCGTATGTCTGCTTTAAAACAACGACATTTCAGCAAGCCATGCAGATCGATGTCGATATTAAATTAAATGAAGTGTTGTAACATTTATTAAACAAGATGTGAAACTGTAAAAAAAAAAAATAGTTTCAGTCAATGAAAATCAATACCAAAATCATTAATTACTATAACGATTCTGGGATTTACTTTATAGTTGTAAACTGATTATCAGGCTAAATTGTGAAAACTAAATTCGATGAAAACTTTACAAATCAAACATCAATTGATTTAAATTATAAATTTGGTATTCAAAAATTATGTAACTGGTATGTTCATTAGGCTACAATTTTGGGACAGATTTGGATAAAAAAAGGATTACTACCACTATCTTTTACTGTATGTTCAAAAAATTAAAACGAAAAAGAAAAGAAAATTACCAGGATAATTATTTTCGTTTTCTTACGTTTTATACAAATATAAAGTGAATTTTTTTCGAAAAAATAAATACTTGTTTGATTTTTATGTCACAGTTGTATTGCTGGAACTTGCGATGAAACAGTCAATATACTTCATTTTAAAGCAATATAATTGTTATCTGCATTTCCTTATAAGTCACCTAGTGTGCAACTAAAATATGTTTCTAAAGCATTATACACATACAAGGATTTTGGTAAAGAAATCTCAGTCATACAATAAATTGTTGCTAAAAAAGGTGAATATTGATGATAACTCTGATTTAAAATCCATTTAAACATTCTACATTCTACATGTATATTCAAGAGTACAGCAACATTATCCCAAGTATTTCAGTGCTTGCCTCTGGTTCGTATCATATTTTGTTTTCACATATTAACTTGTTAAAAAAAATTGTCTATTCTTACATGTCTTATGTTTGGGTCTTTTTTTATAGCTCACCTGGTTTTTTATTCATTGTTGGAGGACATATGGTGACCTGTAATTACTTACTATATATACATCATTTGAACAACTCTTATGGATATTTTTCTCATTGGCAATTCAACCAAATTTCTTTACTATTATACGATCTTTGGATCATATTATATCAAGAGTAATTGTCCTCAACAGTGATTGTGTAAAATATAGTTTTCTTTTTACAGTTTTGAATGTCTCCATTTTCTTCAAACACCAAAATATAAATTTCAATCTTCTAACTTTACTGCTTTATTTCCAAGTATTTTTATTCACAATTTTATTTCTTCAGTTTTCAAAGTACAACATGTACATGAATGTCTTCTTCATGAATCAAAATATTGGGTTTTTCTTGTAATATTTCCAATGTTTGTGAAGTTTTTCCATGTTTGTGAGGTAGTCTTCTATGTCCTTTATTGGTTATTCTTCACCATGTTCACTGTGAATGGTAACTGAAATAAAATATTCATAAATAATATAAATTTGACTTAAGTAAATTAAGTAATTCGATAATAATTAAAAGTGTAATTCACTTAAGAGGTCTCAAACAGCTTATAATGTATACGCAAATAAAAAAAAAAGATGTGATATGATTGCCAACTGTCTATATTTACAAGAGACCAAAATGACACGGACATTAACAACTATAGGTCACCGTACGGCCTTTAACAATGAGCAAAGCCCATACCGCAAAGTTAGTTATAAAAGGCCCCGAAATGACAATGTACAACAATGATTGCCAATGAGACAACTGTCTATATCTACAAGAGACCAAAATGACACAGACATTAACAACTATACATGCTATTGGTCACTGTACAGCCTTCAACAATGAGTAAAGCCCATACCAAATATTTGGCTATATAAGGCCCCGATATGACAATGTAAAACAACCCTTCCCCTAACCTGGGACAGTGGTATAACAGTACAACATGAGAACGAACTATAAAAATCAGTTGAAAAAGGCTCAACTCATCAGATGGACAAAAATACAAGTGGACGTGTTAGTATTAGAATGTTAAAAAAACTGCCGTAATGTCTATGTTTATTGTATATATAGGAGAGGCAAACTCTTAGTTAGAGAATGGAAACTATTTTTTCAATTTGTAAAGGGGCATAACTCTATACAATAAAAATGATGTCACCAAAATCCAAAAGTGATCTTTGTTCTGATGTTATACATTTGTACTATAACTAAGGGCTAAAATAAAATTTCATTTGTTTGGCATTGCCGCCCGACCCACTGAAAAACTTGCCGCCCGAATAATTTTATTGGTGTTTCAAAATTTGTATTTTTTTTGTATTAAAAAAATCGGAAAACCGCCGGAATTTTGATCATATCCGCGGAGTTTGTTTCCGGGCTTTACTTATTTCAAATCATGATCTTTAAAGTGCTTGTTGTACACTGTATTCAGAGCAAGCGTTTGAATGACATAGATTCGATAAAAGTCTGCAAAAAATGTCAAAAAGACAGGCAGTGGATAGCATCCACTTATGCTTTAGTCAAGGGGGAGGAACATTTTATTAAAAATCAGATGTTCACCTATTCTTTAGATGGAACATGGGTTGATGTTCTGAAAGGCCTTTTAGAGAACTCAAATGTCGTCTTTGGTAAAGCAGACAGTGACACTGTAATTTGTTGGTGTCTGCTTTGCATCCTCACATCAGGAAATATAAGTTTTTCACCCAGACATGACAGAACAAACATCTGTGGCTTTAACCTCTGAAAGATCTCTTAAATATGTGAAATCTATCATTGACAAATTTTCCTTGAACCAGAAAACAAAGCATGTTGCCATGTTAATTCCAAAACAATGTATTCTTTGACCTATAATTGTTTACTTTTACAAGTTGTGACTTGGATGGAGAGTTGTCTCGTTGACACTCATACCACATCTTCTTATATCTATTCAAGATGATGATGCATTGGCTTGATGGCTGAAAGGTGTACCTGCATGAAAGCACCAAAGCTAAAAGACCAATATGGTCCCAGATTTACAGGTTTATAGTAGTTTTGTACCAGTAGAGGTTAGCCTGGTACAAAACATACATATTTCAAAGACTAGCCTCTTTTGTGTGTCAAGAATTTATGAACCCAACCCCTCTCTTTCTTCTTAACATGAATAAGATAATTCTTAAAACAGAAAAGATATCTGACGGCAACATATTTATAAATGTATCTACTGGTAGTGTTCCATTGTTTTAAGCAAACCAAGGGCTCATGAATTTAACGGTATTTATGTCATGCATGTCCAGAACCCTGTGAATCAAACAATCATAACAACCTTAAAATTTATTTTAAATTATCTGTAAAAATTGTCTGTCCTACAGTATATTTATATTTTTGAAATTATCATACTTTTACTGCGGTTATTACAAATGCAGTATAAACACCCTGCCAGGGTGAGGCATTCATGACTGTTCTTGTGCCAACCTTCTAAATTTGTAATATTTTGCTATTCTCAAAGCTGATCAGGGGCTGTAGTGGCTTTGACCATTTGGTAGTTCTGCAAAATTTGCATGTATCAATGATAGTCTTATCACCTCTAGGGATAAGTGCATGTATGCATTCACAAAATTAAGGTTAGATTGTCATGACATTTATAATAAGGTTCCTCTGTGCACTACGCTTTCGTCCACCAATAAAACTGACTGTAAAGAACTTGCCCATATGGTGTAGAAAGTTACTTTTAATCCCATCAAACAAGCAAACAATCAAAGTTTTAAATCATCTATTTGTACAAGGAACTGTAGTGGTCGAACTGATTAAAATATGATAAGTTTACCAAACTGAAGGCAATTTCAAGATGTGACATTAAGCCTCTATTCAATGGACAGTCCCACAATTAAGAATCAATTTTCATGTCTAACATGTTACATGGTTAATGTCAGTTCCCTACCACAGATATGTTTCTGCTGGGTACTTTGGTTTACTCCTCCAAAAAAACTGAATGTTTGACATGAAATTATCCATGTGTTGTAGAATATGACATTAACCCCTAACAAAGAAACCATAAGTTTGTACACACAACAATGCTGCACTGCTTTTGGCTGTGATCTAGAGTCATCATGGTTGTGATATATAAAGTTTTTAATGATGTAAAAAAAAATAAAAAAATCCCTACCTACCTACCCACCTGCTGATGGTGTGAGTCGGCAATGCCAAACAAACAATTTGTTAAGGGTGGCCTAATAAGCATTGTGTTTAAGATTCATAACATTTGGTTGAGGCAAACCTTAAGTAAATAAACTCATCATAGATACCAAGGACTAAATTTTGTATGTACGCCAGACGCGCGTTTCGTCTACAAAAGACTCATCAGTGACGCTTGAATCCAAAAAAGTTTAAAAGGCCTAATAAAGTACAAAGTTGAAGAGCATCAAGGACCAAAATTCCTAAAAGTTTTTCTAAATCAAGCTTCTATGCAGGTAAATTATACCTGAGGTAGATAAGCCTAAGTATTTCAAAAATTCTAAATTTTGTGAACAGTTAATTTATAAATATAACCATATCAATGATAATTCATGTTAGACTACTGGGCTGGTGATACCCTCGGGGAAAGCTCAGCAGATTGAGAAATGAAAAATTTCGGAATTTTTAAGGGGCATTTCTCTAGAACGGTAAAAGGGATGCCACTTAAATTCAAACTTGATCTGCATTTTGTGGTAATAGGGATTGTATACAAGTTTTACATCATTTGATTGAGGCAAACAATAGAACTAGAGAATGGAAACCAATTTTGCAATGTATGTATGTAAGGATGTAGAGACAGACAAAAATTAAATGCCCCTCTGCTTCAGCAAGGGCATAAAAAGGAGATGCACAATGGGATTATGTGGAAAGTTTCAATAAATTATGAAATACGGGTTTAAGCAGAAAAAAACAAATACATAATATGTGTGTTCTAGTGGTCAGATAAAACAAAGTACATGTCATCCAATTTTATAAAAATCCATGTATGTTTGACAAAGTTACTGATGTCCAAAAAACTTTAAACAGATCTAGACTAAACCTAAATGTTGACCATACCACAGACAGAATCTAAAATCGCTATCTCTCGCTTTTGCCAAAAAAAAAAAAACTCAGCAAAAAGCAATACATATATTCATTAACGCTGTTATGGTTTAACATCCTTCTGATAAGTTCAATATTTTGGCATTATCATGATTATAAGTCATACTTTCCTAAACTGCTTCAAGTGACAAATGTTTTTACACTAAATTCCTCGAACGATAGATATTTCAGTTTGAGAAAACAAAATGTTTGCACATTTTATTTTTAAGTACCGGGGTACCTATTGACAATGACTGATGAGTCTAGTCATTTCTGGTTAATTTTGAGAGTAGGTTCTTATAAATATGTTGGGTGCTGTCTTCCATAACTGTATGTACATGTACATGTAGTTTAATTTTTTTCATTGGTTAACATTCTTTATCTTTATAGGTTACTTTATGGTATGGATTTTGATCATTGTTTAAGGCTGTACAGTGACAAGTGAATGTTTACATCTTAATGATCTTTGTCCTATGGTCTTTTAATTGATAGTTGGTCACATTGAAGATCATACCTCATCTCTTCATATTTATATGCTGGTTCATTGAAAAAGTTTCAAGGTTACATGTACATAATTTAATTGTTATATGTTTGCAAATACATTCTGATAATGCAAAAAAAATAAAATGTTGATTTTTATTTCTTATTCTAATGTCCAGTGGCAAATATTTTATGGAGCAATATCAGGGGAGCAGGGGAAGAATGTCTTGAAGCATACTTAAAATCGGATTGATGTAAAAAGAAGCAACAGTTTACATATCCGATTATCAATGTGTATCATCAGTACACCACACATGCCAAATATAGCTGGTATATAGGTATTTTGAAGTGTGAAAGGCTTTATATCGTACATGCATTTAACTATGCACCGTACACAAGGATTTATGTGGTCAGCTATACACCGTACACATCCCTCCTTTCGGAATAAAATATAGAAAAAAAATAGCATATATATGTATGAAAGATTTCAATGCAAACTATTGAAACAGTGACAAACAGCTATACATATTACGCACACACAGTGGCCTTCTATCAGAAAAAGAGTTGCAATGAATATAGAATCATATTTGATGAGACAAGCGCAAACTTCTTTGACAAGTATTTGCACATTTTTTTAGTAAGCATTCTCGTTTTTGGAAAAAAATGAAACTGATCTTATCATCAACCTACGACCAAATCATTCTTAAGGAAAACAACTAATATGTTTAGATTGAAGTACACATTTATATTAAGTAAACAAAACAGAGATTTTCAATCCATGTCAGAAGAAAAATCGATCAATACAGCTTGGTTAGTAGCTATATCCGCTGTACCAAAGAAACACGGTGATTTATATAAAACATTACAATAAAACTAAAAAGTTTTAAATAGATTACGGTATATCATATTACAATGTATTATCAAAATTAACTGCAATTCTAAAGATGAACTTACTTTGATATCAGTTCTTTTTGTAGTACATTCACACCTACATGCACATGTTCACCAGTGATTTTAATACTGTACTTTCCTTTCATTTGGCAATAAGCTTAAATTGTAAAATTGTAAATCTTAAGAATTTAATCAAGTAGTCCAGACAACAACTACATGTACATTTGTAGTATGAGCTAATGCTAACTTATTTATACCTTTACTATATACTTTGCATTGTTAGTGAATTTAAGTAATACCTAAACAAACAACAGAAAAAATATTAACAGTTTAGCTAATAAAATATATGTACAGTATTAACTTGTTGTTTAAAAGGATCTTTTCTGCTGTCTACAGTTTAAAAATAATTTCAGGCATTAACTACTGGTGTTTATTGGGTCTTGTTTTGCTGTTTTAACCCTTGTCATGCGGGGGCCGTAATATTACGGCCTTGAAACTTCTCCGGTCTCGTGCGGGGGCCGTAATATTACGGCCTCAATGAAAAATGGCGCTTCACATTTTTGGTGTCAGAATTAACAAGTATGAAGACAAATTACTCCAATTTCAAATACTGTCTTTTGTAGAAAAGAGTTAAATCTTTCATCACGATACAAATTTTTAATTTGTGTTGACAAATAAATGAAAGAAACGAAAGATTGTGGGTGGGAATTACCTTGCAGGGTTTCATACGAATAAATCGGGAATCCCCATTTCCAAATAGACGTTATTTTTGGCCAACAGCAATAAAATTAAAAGAATAACAGTGGGAAAACCATGAAATTGTCTTCCACGAGCATCGCTTTAACTTTTAAAAATTGTATACTTTGTCAAGGTCATTTTTCAACAAACCAAAACAAACTTATTTTTAGCACCCAATCAGTTTCGATTCACGTAAGTTTGACACAGAAATGATTGACTAAGAAACAATCGGATTTCAATAAAAACAGTATTTTTTAAACCTTATACTATTAAAAATATCACCAAAATTTTGTCGTACAAAAAATCTGCGATTTTCAAAATAAAAGAATGGTATTTTATGGGCAGTCTATTTCTGGATCATAAAAAGTTGAAAACGAGGCATTTCACAGCGAGCACCTTGTTTCATGGGATTTCCCAATGCAGTTGCTTGTAGATTCACCGTGTCTTTGTGCATTAAAGGTTGCATGTATCGTGGAATAAATTTTGTTATGAGTGTATCTGTATTAAAATGTGCTAAAAAAAAATTTAATAATTTTAATCTATCTAAATAAAGACGGTGCAAAGGTAAACATGTAAAATTTGCGAGTCGTGTGCAAATCGTCAGTAGTCGTGTGCTAGTCGTACGAAGTGTACATCGGATTTTTAACAATAAAAGTTCAAATTAATTATTAAATTTCATTAAGAATTGTATATCTAAGTTAAATGTTTGCTTTTAAAAATTATTTGTGAAGAAAAACATGTCAGAAACCGTAAAACAAAACACTTTAACTAACTTTGTAAACATCCGGTGTAAAAATGATCATGTGACACCATAGTTTACATTGGCAACGATGCATTCTTTTATTACATAAATGGCAGATAACCTAAATTTTGGGGAATACTTAGATGAAATATTTGCTGATGAAGATAGTGATTATGAATTTGAAGGATTTGACCTAGATGATATTAATGAAAACCCTGAAGTAGTTATAAACGAGTGCATTACAAACGAGAACTGGGTTGCAGGGGAACATGTCCCACTACCATTGAATTTCAGTGGATCACAGGGTTTCTTCAGAGAAATAAATGATAAAACATCTCCCATAGAATATTTTGAAAATTTTATAAATGATCTGGACATTCAAGAAATCGTCCAAGAGACAAACTTATATGCAGCTCAATCTATAGCATCAAAAAATTTGAGTGCATATTCAAGATTTAATAAGTGGATTGACACAACCGTAAATGAAATGAGGCGGTTTATTGCCCTATTATTTACCATGACTCTTGTTTGTCAGTTGGACATAAGTGAATACTGGACTACTGACCCAGTTACATCAACACCATTTTTTAGAGACATTATGGCACGCGATCGTTTTTATCTTTTGTTAACATTCTTTCATTTGAACAATAATGTGAACAATATACCTAGAGGGCAAGATGGCCATGACCCATTGTTTAAACTTGGAACACTATATCATAACATGTTACATAGATTTCAATCATATTATTACCCAGGTCAAAACTTAACCATAGATGAATGCATGGTTCCATGGCGAGGAAATTTGTCATTTAAAACTTACAATCCTGACAAACCGAGTAAATATGGACTCAAAGCATATATGTTGTGTGACTCAAGAAACGGATTTTGTTCTAGATTCAAACTATACACTGGAAAACCACTTATTCCACATAGTTCCAATGGGGCAACCTACGACCTAACAATGGACTTGCTAAGGGGACATTTTGGAAAAGGTCATATACTCTATTGCGATAACTATTATAGCTCTCCACAACTATTTTCTGATCTTTGGGAACTGGGTGTTGGTGCTACAGGTACAGTAAGACCAAACAGAAAAGGTATACCTGATGAGTTAAAAAGCTTAAAATTGAGAGCAAAAGGAGAAACAGCTGTGGTAAATAAAGGACCCTTAAACTTGACAAAATATTTAGATCATAAACCTGTTTATATGCTATCCACAGTCAGCACATCTGAAAACATAGACACAAATAGGAAAGACCCTCGGACCGGGGAAAATATAATTCGTCCAAAAGTTGTATTTGAATACAATTCTAAAATGGGTGGCGTTGATCGATCAGATCAAATGATTTCATATTGTAAAATTCCTATTAAAACATTGAAATGGTGGAAAAAGGTAATATTTCACATGTTTTCAATGGCAGCCTTGAACTCATATATAATTTACAAAAGTACAACTACTGAAAGATCACCTTTATTGTTTAGGAATTACCGTAGGAAATTGATTAAACAGTTGATTGAAAAATCCAATGATGTTGGACTAGATGAAGCTAAAAAATCAGCTGGCCGTCCCTCTGGTAAACAGTTAGAAAGACTGACTGGTAGACATTTCGCGGAGAAAATTATTCCAACTGGAACAAAATTAAATTTAACTCGTAGGTGCATAGTTTGTACACCTGCAGAAAGAGAACTATTAGCCTCTGCAGGAGAAAAACGTAGAAGGCCAGGACGTGACACTTCCTTTAATTGTGCAGATTGCAATGTTGCGCTTTGTATTGATCCTTGTTTCAAGCTCTATCACAAATACAAAGAGTACAATCTCGCTTACAAAAGGCAAAAAATTGCAGCTGAGGCAGCTCGAAATGTGAATGAAAACAATACAGAGGAATGAAGCCAATTTGTTGTCTAACACTTTTTTTAATGATTTAATTATTTGAATACATGTATTGAAATGTTCAAGGTGTGAAGTTGATCTTTAAATGTTAAATTTTAAAATATATTTACTTGGCATAATTAACTTATTATTTAATCATTGTCATATTTAAGTTTCTGATCAATGGACTACAATTTGAGGTTCAAGACAAATATCAATCAACAAAAACATGACATTAATATCTTTATTCTGGTCAAATGGGTTTCTCTATGTCTTGTGTGCAGACAAGGCATCCAACATGTCTCATCTGTTTCTTCAGTCTGGTGTGAAGACAAGGCATCAAACTAATACACAATGTGTTCATAAAATGTAACGCATTTAAAAAAAAATAGGTTCTCTAGATTTGTTGTACAGTATGAATTTGTCATTGTTGTTGGGTTAAAATGATGCTTCTCCACTCCTGTTTTGTGACTGAATTCAGTTACATCATATACATTAATTAATTGGTTAGTTTGAATTTGTTTGTATAAAGATACCTGCACTGATTTCTATTCTCTTGGGGGAAACAAGGAGTTGTTTTGCAGTGAAGTTGCATATTAGATATTAACTTAGGTATGTGTACTTGTATGTGGTTAAATGCATAAATTTGAGTTTTCTGGAAATAAAATCACCAAGATATTAAAACCATGCAAGAAATATAACTGCAACAAAACTAAAACATTTTTTTTCCACTAAAGAAAGCTCAGATACATGTATCTGCAATCACTTTTATTTCAAGTAAGTTTGGTTTCATCGGCTTACTTGAAATTATATTATGGTTGACATGGTAACCCTATCCTCTTCTAAAAAAATAAGTTTTATTCATAAGTTTAACAACAGGAACCATTTACACTATTTAACTGAATGAAAAAAATAATAATTTGTTCACATGTAATTTTTTTTTTTTTTTTTTTTTTTTTTTTTTTTTTTTTTTAAGTAGTTGCTTTTTACCATCTACATGTAAATTAATGATCATGGATATAATTAAGCATATCTACTGAACTCTTTTTTTAAATCAGGATTTATTTATTATTTTTTTTCATTTTACATTAAACTGTGATGTTTGAGCAACTTATATAACACATGAAACTATGCATATGTTGAAAAAAAATCATAATTTTCATCATTGAACTGTTACCATGGCAACCATTTTTTTCAAAATATACAAATAAGTAAAAAAAAATAAAGGTGTTCCATTTTTCTAGTACTTGACCAAACATGAAGTCATTTGCCATCAAGCCTTATAAATCATGACATATTAAAAAAAGATGATGATATTACACAGATTTTCTGAAAACAATTCAGCATACAGTGAATGATACCTGAAAAACAATTCAGCATGGTAAGGGTTAAGTTAATAGGCAAAATTGTTAAAATACACCATTTATAGGAAATATTAAACTCATGAATATAACATGTAACTGTCGTCATTTGTTGCCATCCATATGATACTTCATGCATTTAATAAAAGAACAACCTTTCAATGTACCTCGCCAATGGATGAATAAATTTGCTGCCAAAAAGCAATAAAAACTACATTCTTTTTTTTTCTTATAAACTTTTTCTTAAAAATCTACAAGAAATGTAAACCTGTGTGGGATTGCTTGCAATGCAATTTTCCTTACAATTTATATTCAACATAGCTCCTGTCAACATATTTGATAGCATTTAGTTCAAAACTCATACAAGACCATGCTGATATAGATAGACCTACGATATGAATTACAAAAATATCTGACAAAAAAGATACCTTGTCATACCAACAACTGGTTTTAGAATAAATGTGTTTAATTCTGTCAAAAGACCCTATAGGTTAATCAATATTAAAGCCAAAATATGCAATCTTTAATGAACTGACAAGAGTATGGCAACTATATATCCCTTCTTAATAAGTCTGATTAAAAGTTTTGTTAGCTTTAGAGGTGAATGCTGACATTTTTGTGCTTTGTAAAGAATATTATCATAAAAGATTGGATGTGAAATACCTGAACGTATAAGATGTCTGCATGTTGAGTGATAAATATTTAAGAATAATTTAATTTTGGATGTAACGCGTCTCCTGATTGGCTGACGTTATTTTGTTATCAGCCCATAGACATAATTTGGTCACGTTACCGTGACGTCATCAACGTTTTTTCATGGTTTTCTACGGTTTAAAATGGAATCTAGAATTAAATTATAAGAAATGACTGTAATATTTTTTCTGTCTGTTCGAAATAACATAAACAAGAATGTGTCCTCAGTACACGAATGCCCCACTCGCACTATCATTTTCGATGTTCAGTGGACCGTGAAATTCGGGTAAAATCTCTGATTTGGCATTAAAATTAGAAAGATCATATCATAGGGAACATGTGTACCAAGTTTGAAGTCAATTGGACTTCAACTTCATCAAAAACTACCTTGACCAAAAACTTTAACCTGAAGCGGGACAGACGGACGAACGGACAGACGGACGAACGGATGGACGGACGCACAGACCAGAAAACATAATGCCCCTCTTCTATCGTAGGTGGGGCATAAAAATGGGGTGCACACTGTTAAATAACCTGCTACGCGCGTTATTCAGTGTGCACCAAATTTTTTATGTTATTTCTTCATTATTCATAGACAGAAAAAATATTACAGTCATACCTTAAATAAATTCCTTATACTGATGATAAAATGTTTTGACTAGTTTGTGATATCGAAAACCCTGGTGTAATAATTTTTCACATGTTGGCACCGGACATTTGTATTCGATAATTCGTCCCTCCAAAATTTATTTTGTATAAAAAATCTTTGAAACTACATGTACAGAGTGTGAGAAGAAAAAATATTCAAACAAAGTTTTCATTTTATTACATACCTCTCATCACAAAATTATTCATTGACTGCTGCTCCTCATATGCACATAAATCAATATGACGATCTATGACTATAATATCTATTTAATCTAGAAAGCAATGCCTAAAATGAATTCTGTTCTGTTGCTATAGCCATGTTAGCTTCTCCTACTTCTTGAAGGACTTGTATTTTCATTGAAAGTGCTAAAAGAAATAATGTTTAATAAAATGAAGTAAAAATATCTGCCAAAATTGCCTTAAAATATTTTGATATGGCAAACTGGCTTATTTTGACTTTTTAAACAAGACCACCAAAGTTGCCTTGAAAAAAGTTTCACCATTTTGATCTTTTAAATAAAACCACCAAACTTGCCATGAAAAAGTTTGACTATACAAAAACATTCATCGGAATGTTCTTCTAAATAAAATAAAATCAATATGACCCTTGAATGAAGAGCTGAACAAAAGTGGTTATATTTTAGCTCTAAATCCGACATGATATATATAGTCCAGCAGATAGGTGCAATATATGAAGGAATTGTGCACTTCGTGTTAAAAGCACCAAATTTGGCTTAAACATACTTCTATCTATAGTCTTCAATTTTAGATATGGAGGCAAGCTGGAAATATAGTTAACTTCCGGTAAAATCCAAAATGGCGGATGCATGTTTAAACTTCAACTTTTCTTAATTCTCTTTCAATTTTTTTAGTTTAAACTAAAAGAACTGATGTTTTAATTGATCTGCATCGTATTAGATGGGTTTCAGTGTTGCTGAAGCAGCAATTTGGATGAGTTTGGTTAACTTCCGTCAAAACTCAAGAAAAATGTTGACTTTTAATTTGCAAAAAGTGAGAAGAATGGTGTAATAGAATCAGGTATTTATTTCTTTGGAGATCATAAAAATTCAATTGATATGGTGAACACTACTGTTTCATTATTACATTTGAATGAAGATAGACATACACTTCGATAAATCAAGAGTCTAAATAACAATTGAAAGATGAGCTCTTAAAGATTTAAACTTATTGAGGCGTCAGATAATCGAAGACCAGGTAGTTCGTCCCAAAATGTTGAAGAGGTTGACTGGAGTTCATTTATATGCTTTGGAATTTAGTGTGACATCCATTTACTCTGAATTAGTACACCATTTGTATAGGGACCAGCTGGTGACCACATCTGGTTGCAGGAATTTCTCGCTGCATAGAACACTTATTGGTGGCATTCGGCTATTGTCTGCTCTTTGGTCAGTTTGTTTTCTCTTTGATATATTCTCTATTTCTATTCTCAATGTTAAATGTATAATTTGTCAAAATATGACAGACGAATAGCTGCAATGCCCTACACCCTCAAAGTGTATCAATATTGGTGCCGGATATGTTACTATGGTTGGAAATCTCGTTAAATACAAAGAACTTCCATGTTTACCGTCTACGACCCATCTGTATACACAATATGATGGCAGGGATCTTCTACGTACTACGTACAAAAACAATGCCACATGGCATAAGACGATCTAAACACAGAACTAAAGAGAACTAAAATAAGACATCAAAAGATACAGATGATATGTAAAAAACAAAAAGGCAATCGGAGCTGGAAACCCACCCGCACAGTCAATGTGTACAAATGCTTCAGTACACAACTTTATTAGAGAAGCTCAGTGCTGGGGACCTCATTGTACAAGAAATGAAATATCATGTCCAATGTCTTGCTTATCTTTATCGACAGGCATCAAAAGTCTCTAGTGAAGATGAGACTTAATAAAGAAGAGACGCACGAATAAGCCATGGAATCACATTAGCTTGACATCATCAGCTACAATGAAGATTCCATAACCAAAGAATATTTAGCACCAGGATTCAAGATGTCAGGTTTTTTCTAGGCGAATAAGGAATCTAGATGTTGACAATGAAGACAGAGTTCATAATTCAAGATGAAAGAATAGACTTCTTACATTTTAAAATTATGGGTTGTTTGCCTGTGAGAGAGCTTTCACATGTTTGACTTGGATGGAGATTTGTCTCAATAGCACTCATACAAATTCTTATATCTAATGCTTGCTTATTTACCTGATATTCAGGAATAAAAACAAGGGAGAGAGAATTAACTTGCTTTCAAAGATAATATAGAACCCTCGTTTCAGAAAACAGGTGATGATGCCTTTGACTAAAACTAAATGCAGATTTATAAAGCAGTAACAATAATTCGCAGCGACATGTTTATTATTACATTTTGGTTTTCCAGTGAACTGTGAGGAGAATTATGTTCCAAGATCTCTTGTAGCTCTTGTTAGTATGTTGTTGTATGGACAATATATAACAACCGACTCTTATAAGCAGGAAACACTAACGATTGCTTGGATATTTATATTTAACAGCTACAAACAAATCTTTAACGTTAACTCTCCAAAGATCCGTCATCATGCATCTAAAGAAACATATGCACTTAGAAATAATGGTTCACTGTCTGACAGAACACATGAAATAAACATGTTGTTAAGTCGGATGGAGGCACTGTTAACAGATAACCTGCGAAGATGGGTATCAGCTTGACAAGAAATGGCAAGACTTGCTAAAGAGTTTGAGAAGAGGGGCGAAAGATACCAGAGGGACAGTCATATATCGATTTTTTAATGAGGAGAACACAACTGACCATGAACAGAAACTAAGAGCTCAAATGTCCTTTATCCATGATGTAGGTTCTGTGGTAGAAGAGATAGGAAATCAATTTCTTAAAGACAGCAACGAACTGCTTGTTCTGTATACCAATTAAAGATATAGCTCCCTCAGCAGTTGTTGATACTATTCGTCGTTCGTTGAATAGAAAAGGGACTTTCCGATTTGATTTTCCTCTGAGTTCAGTATTTTTGTGATTTTACTATTTAGAACTATTGATAAGATGTAACTATTGTAGACAATATAAAGATTGACAGTACAAGGAGACGTTGTCAAAGGCAAACATGCTAACCACGAAACTGATAGAGTTTCTCACGTGTAGATAAAAACAAAACAGAGCTCATTCATTTTCTGTCAAATAAACAGATGGATGAACACATTTTCGAGATGAGAATCATTGCTACAGTTGTTACAGATGTATTAGTACTTGTTTCATGTGACAACGCAGCTGATATTTATGGGTTGCTTTGGGACTGGAAACCACTTTGTATACATTTCAATTCATGAGCTTGCTAACTTTTTAGAACAAGAAAAAACATATGCCTTGCCTGTTTTCCATGCATTCTCTGTATTCGACACTGTGGCATAGATTGCTGGTTAAGGTGAGAAAAAAAACCCAGGGGATACATGAATGGTATTGAATGGTGTCACAAGAGTATACACCAATATGAGAGACCAGGGTTGCGTCCAATATCGTAGCAGCTACGTAGTGATACGTAGATGATTGTCTACTGAACGAGTAGCTAGTCTAGCTGCTATCTATATCTATGTTGCAGCTAGGGTAGCTACACGTTCAATAGTCATACATCTACGTAGCCCTTTGTAGCCGCTACAATATTGGACGCAACCCAGGTGAGTACTCTGAATGTCGACACCACTATTACGCAATTAATCGAACGATTCGTTATGCTGATGTTTGATCGAACAATATCAGAGGTCAATGATATTTAAACTTTTTTTTTGGACATCATTGCTTTTTTTTTATCAAACATATGTATTTTGTCTCTAAATTACACTTTTTTTACCGGAAGTGACAAATTTCTGAATAAAATACCCCGAGGGTTTCAAAGAAATGATACATTATTTCAAATCATGAATACACAATACTATTATAGTCTACACAGCAAACTTTGGCTACCAGCTGTGAGATTTGAATAACCATTAATCAGTTATCAAATGCATGTCCGCCATTTTGATGATTAAACCGGAAGTGGATAAAATCAAGCTTGCCTCCATATCTAATTTTGTTTAGAATGGTCCAAACTATGTTTCTACCAAATTTTATGCTT
Organism: Mytilus edulis; assembly: GCA_019925275.1. Classification (NCBI taxonomy): domain Eukaryota; kingdom Metazoa; phylum Mollusca; class Bivalvia; order Mytilida; family Mytilidae; genus Mytilus; species Mytilus edulis. The sequence goes on along the minus strand of CM034361.1, from coordinate 68,756,910 downwards.
TTAAAACATAGTGCACAATTGTTCACCTGTCTGCTGGGTAGCCATTTATCAGTTATCAAATGCATGTCCGCCATTTTGATGATAAAACCGGAAGTGGATCAAATCAACCTTGCCTCCATATCTAATTTTGTTTAGAATGGTCAAAACTATGTTTCTACCAAATTTTATGCTTTTAACACAAAGTGCACAATTATTCACCTATCTGCTGGACTAATAATGCCAATCTTTGGGCAAAACTGTAAACCAACTTATTTTCGCGACTTTTGTGAATAGAAAAATAACGCGAATATAAATCGTCACGAAAATGTAAAGCTGAGTTTTTCATTATTAAACTTCATCAGGTAAATTACAAAATCGCGAAATTAAATTGGCGCGAAGTGGACAAGAAACATGAGAAAGGCTGAAACGCTAAACAAAGTATCCGCGAAAATTAGTTGGTTTACAGTAAGTCATTTTAATAATCATGATCATGTACTTTGAAATTTGAAGTTATTCATAATTACACCAAAAGTCTTGTTATTGGCTTTGAACTAGCTGTTGGTAACTCAGGCGAAAATACTCTCAGATATGTACTTAGTCTTTTTTGTTAAGGGGATGTGTAAGATGTCTTTCTGCTTTGTTTAGATTAATGAGTTAGGCCTTGTTCACAATAATATACCCAGATAGATGGGTTTGGCATCACAAAACTACTAGTCTAGCCCCATCACATTCTGTACATGAGTATCAGCCTGTAATTCAGTGGTTTGGTTTGTTGCTGTATATCATATTTTGTTTTTTTGTTCTTTTTTTGTACATAAATTAGTCTAGTTAGTTTTCTTGTTTGAAAGGTTTTACAAATTTATCATTTTCATTTGGGGTCTTTTATAGCTGACTATTAGATATGGGCTTTGCTCATTGTTGAAGGATGTAAGGTGACCTATAGTCATGATAGCTGTTAACTTCTATTTAATCTCTGGTGAAGAGTTGTCTTTTTCTCATTAGTGTAAACAATATTGTATTTTGAAAATAATGTAAACATTACAATATCATGTGAATCTTGACAGTTTTATTAGGATTGGAAAACAAATGAATTTTCATTTGTACAAATTTCTCTCTTTTCTCATTGGCAATCATACCACCTTTTCTTATTTATATATTTACATTACGTACAATTAAATAGACCTTTCATCTCCTCCAGGGGTCCACTTCCCATGTACAACACATATAGCCTGACAGCATGATTTTGAGTTGCTATAAAAAAAAAAGAGATATTTTGGCATTACATTTGTTAATCATGCTAATATATTTAAACCTCTGCCTGCTTTAAATTTCCATATTAAGGTATGAATGTTTAAACATACATGTAGCATTTATTCAAAGATGCCCAAGGTTGACAAATAGCAAAAAAGAATCCCAATGTGGTTTTTTTACAAAGTTTAAAACATAATTTATTTTTTGTATCAATTTATTCTAGTCTTCTAAATATTATGTTTATTGGACCTCATTGACCTAAATCAAAGGCATAACAGGGTCTTATTGCAATAATCATGATAATCAAATAAACTGCTTGCTGTTCCTACATTTTTGTCATTACCTTTTGTTATATTTCATTTTGGCCTAAAAATTAGCCCCAAAATAAAAAATGAAATATAGTATTTTTGTCTTGGACAATTTTTAAAAATCTTAATTGTTATAACCTTTGAACCAGTCGACTCAGATTTAAAAAATTATGGCGCCAATGAATTTCTTTATTTTGTGCTCTTTCACAATAATATATTTTTTTCTGTATTTTCTGTACTTCATATGACAATGACCTTTATCATAAAATTGAGAATGGAAATGGGGAATGTGTCAAAGAGACAACAACCCGACCAAATAAAAAACAACAGCAGAGGGTCACCAACAGGTCTTCAATGTAGCGAGAAATTCCCGCACCCGGAGGCGTCCTTCAGCTGGCCCCTAAACAAATATATACCAGTCCAGTGATAATGAACGCCATACTAGTTTCCAAATTGTACACAAGAAACTAAAATTGAAATAATACAAGACTAACAAAGGCCAGAGGCTCCTGACTTGGGACAGGCGCAAAAATGCGGCGGGGTTAAACATGTTTGTGAGATCTCAACCCTCCCCCTATACCTCTAACCAATGTAGTAAAGTAAACGCATAACAATACGCACATTAAAATTCAGTTCAAGAGAAATCCGAGTCTGATGTCAGAAGATGTAACCAAAGAAAATAAACAAAATGACAATAATACATAAATAACAACAGACTACTAGCAGTTAACTGACATGCCAGCTCCAGACTTCAATTAAACTGACTGAAAGATTATGATTTCATCATATGAACATCAGGCACAATCCTTCCCGTTAGGGGATTAGTATCATACTATCATAACATATATGAGAAGAACATAACCCGTGCCATGCCAACAACTGTTTTTAGAATAAATGTGTTTATGTTTATAACATTGTTACCCATTTAACAGGGTTTAACAGCATGAACAGTGTTCTTTTGACTTTTCTTTAATATTCATCTGGATTTTACTCATTTTCATAAGTGGGGATTTGGCAGGAGTATATTTGACAGGATTAAACATGTACACTTTTCATTTAGTGGGGGAATTTTTTTTCAACTGTTTAAAGTGGGGCGAGTTGGCATGGTTGGTGAAAAGTGGGGAGATTTGTCGGCAGTTCGAGTTGTCTTGCTTCCGTTCTTGGACTGATTAAAGGGTTTACATGCATCACAGGGGTTTGTTACACTTTGCCGTGTTTACTATGCAACCCCAATTTTTCGGGGTTCGTATGGATGGATAGTGAACCCGGCAAATTGTGACAAACAGAAACCCTGTGCATGCATAACCATGATAACATTTGACATGTTGTACGCCGGTATAAAGTCAAAAGACTGTAAACTATAGCACTAGCATCTGCTTTTATCCATTTAAAACATGTGTAAGATAATATTTACCTTTCGTTGCGCTTTCCAAGTACAAAATAGTGGGTACATAAATCCGTCAATGTTCCTTTTGGTTTGACTTTCATCATGTTCATTCAATTTTTTGTTCGCCGGTTTCTTCCAGTTAATCGACAATTAATAATACATTTATACTAAATTTTTGACCTCTCAGTGTCTTGTATTATCTTTCTGGCTGTCTCTGTCTAATCTTTTTTAAAATACAGTAAAAAAATCAAATCGGCAGACGCACGAGCGTCCATGGATTTTGCGTCATAGTATAAAAAAATGGCAACGGTGAAAAGTTTCCGGGTTTTCGTGTTCAACGTGCAAAGCCGTTTACGTAGTTTTCTAGTTTGGTTTACTGATGGATATATATGAGCATTATGATTATGAGTCTGGAATCAATAATGGGGATATACGCTGTATAGAGAATAATGACCCAAAAAAAAGTGAAGAAGAAAGAACAAAAAGAATTGATATTAAATAAGCAATATTTATATAATATCATATAGACTGATTATCATTTATTTCTTTTAAGTCATTCACTTATTTTGCATTTTTTTTCCATGATCCAGAATCAAATTACTCTGCTGAGGGGTTGATATTCTTCTGTAACTCCTTTTGTGATGTGGGATGGAAATTGACAAACGAGACTAATCCAATCAGAGAATTTAGAAATCTCAGTAGAGTGTAAATAAATAAAATACAACACATAGGAATACTCTTGGTTTGTTAGTGTTCCTGCGGAAGATCTCTCCAGCTTCCTCCATTAATAAAAACTTATCACCTTCGAGAAATAGTCAATACTGCTGACAGTGGCGCAAAAATGAACAATCAATAAGTCTTAGATGCAGATATAAACATTTAATAAGTGAATTATACATTTTACTAATCTGAATTTAAAAATGTATTATATTATTAGGAAATATACTTTAAGTTTGCTACTGTCTCTGTGACTTAGAATTGCACACTCTACAAAGCTCTACACAAATTATAGCGGCTACCGGCCTACATTATCAGCATAGTCAGGCGATCCTTGAGGGGGATAGGACCTTTATCGGGACTCCGGGATCGGGTGTTTTTAAGCTCGGGATTTCGGGATTAACCCTTTCGGGATCCGGGAATCCTTTTTTTCGGATTTCGGGACGTCGGGATTTACTTCATTTAAATTCGGGACCTCGGGATTTCGTTTTTTTAAGTCCGGGATTTGGGGATCAGGACCCCTCCTATTCCCCCTCATCCTTGAATTGGCTAAATTTTGGACTCGATCTATTGGTCAAAGGTTAAACAATATTTTTTTCTTTTATAATAATCAACTCATGGATTTATTAAGTATGCATATACTTTTAACAATATCTCTTAAATTCCACGAAAAGCTCGCCAAACCGTATGTTCACATGTTAGTATAATAGTCCCAGCTTCATTTGCAATTTTACTAAACGCTACTGAGGCTAGGTTGCCACATGTTGACGGCAGAATGTTCCGAACTGTTAACCATGTATAGTACCTAAGTTCACCCATGTATTTTGGAGATTCGTGTTCCACAAAGAAGGCAATGGATTATATATGGAACCACTAAAGCATGACTAGAGCGGAAAATATTTAGCAGTCAGTGCCCTCCCCCTTTAAAAGTTATCTAAATTTCTTGATCCGTCACTGGCGCAATCGTTAGTTTCTTTGTAATGGCCCGTAATGTAAAGTTATTGGTGTTTTACTGCATGAGCATTTTATATTTTTAATAGGCTTTCTCGCGTTTTATTGGATTTATGGTAATAAGTTGTATCCTTCTTTGATTTCACGGTTAACAAGAGACACACAGAGCTAAAGACCCTGTATTGTTATTTTTATCTTATCTTTTCTTACCCTATTTATTTTCACCTGTAGGCTGGAGAAATCTATCAAAATTTCTTACCAAGTCTGTTTTGGTATGCATCGCAATTTTAAAATGTGTTCACATTTGATCTTAACTAACGACTTCTTTGCAATACTTTAATCAAAATCCGTTCCGTGAATGTTTTCCTGTACACTGGTATTTATGAATGCCTCGAACATTGATATTTTTTGTTTCCTTTATATATGTATAGAATAGAGAATTGAAGAGTTATGAACTTTGACTCGGAAAACCACAAGCACGGGTAACTTTTGAAACCACCCGCAGGACATGCAGGACATGCAGGAGGTGGTCACAAATGGAAGTTTATACATGTAAGAGTACCCCCCTCCCCCCCCCCCAAAAAAAAAAATGCTTGCTTAAAACACAAATAGAATAGAAGCAGGTAGTTATGTCCTTTGCTTTTTATATTCCACTCTAAAGGAGAAGAAATATATGATTAATTTATAATGGTACATTATTCTGTCATTGTATATCATGTATATGGACTATAAGGGACGAAGTAACACCATGTAAAGTGATTTTTGTTTGTCGTGATTTAAACATGATAAAAGTGTTTCTTTCCCCTAAATCTTAAGAGCTTTATTGAACAGGAAAAAACTACCTCAGACCTCAAACAATCTGAAACTTTTCAAGTACTTTCTATATGCTCATGTGCATTTTCTTGTTAGCATAGTTTTGTACTTGAACAGATAATCAGAATGATCAGCTAGCCTATCGAGTATGGTCTCGTTTGTTTGAACAACCAATGACCAGGTAATTTGTAATTCAGCCTTATGTCAGTGATTTAGAATAAGAAAATCCTAGATAACATATGCAAATGGCTAGTTTAATTTGATTATAGTCATAACTGTATGAAGCACCTTTTAAAGACTAAAAAAAAACATCTATATGTAACTGCCATTTGGTCAAAGATTTTTTTTGGGGGGATAGTTGGCACACATGTACATATGAAAAAAAGAGATGTAAGGTATTGTACTAAACTTTTGAGAAAGTTATATATACTCGATAACAATATTAACACAACACAACACATCTAGATATTCCAAGTTCTATATTACGAGTTTAAACTTTTTTTTCCAAAGTGTTGGAGAACAAAAGATCTGTCATTAACCATGTTAACACCAAATTCTTCAAATAAAGAAACACATTGACAGATATGCCATCCACCATTACTTTAGTTGTTTGTTGGGAAGACACTAGGCACTTTTTGTTACTCAGGGACATACATTAACTTCAAATTTAAAAGAAAGATTTTTTTCAATTACATACAATGTACAGGAAAAACATATTCTTTAAATCAACATTGTTTTAATGCAATATAATTTGACCATGTTGACCCCTTTTCTAGATTTTTTTCTTAAGAGATGTTTTTGGTAGATCATGTTGATGGTACAACCATATTTTAAATTAAATAAATGGATGACTACATGAAGAAATTAAAAAAAATCAGTGTTAAGAAAATGAAGAAACTCACGGTCTTTTCATCATATAAAATAATGTGAAACTGTTGTCAAGAGAGGCTGTCCATTTTATTTTATATTACCATACCCTTTTTATTAAATTGCTCTATATATATTAAATTATTTTAATATTTCATATTTTTAATTAAATTAGATTAATCATGTAGTCAAGAAATGACTCCATTTGTTCTCATATAATGCCAATATTTAAAGTTAAAAGCTTTAAGCAGAGATTTACAATATGCATGTACATCTGCCATGATCTGGCATGCAGAATGTTAAAAGCAAGTAAAGAATTGACTTTATATGTGCAATATCTATCATGATTTATTTACAACATATGAGATTTACAACTATTACATAAATCAGATGAGTCGAGCATGATACACAAATAACTTTCTCATGTACTTAGCTTTCATGCGTAAATCATACGTTTACAATATATGTGATACACACATGTATTTATTACGTGCGAAAACCGCATGTTGAGATTATGCGTTTAACGCATGTATTTATTACATGCGAAAACCGCATGTGAAGATCATGCGTTTAACGCAAGTATTTATTACATGCGAAAACCGCATGTGAAGATCATGCGTTTAACGCATACTTCAGATACCGCATGATTTTCACACGATTCACACATGATTTACGCATGTCATAGCCTTTATGCGTAAATCATGCGTTTAAGAAATCATGCGATACACGCATGTTTAAAACATGCGAAAACCGCATGTGAAGATCATGCGATTTACGCATACTTCATATTTCGCATGATTCACGCATGATCCACGCATGACTTTCGCATGTAATGGCCTTCATGCGTATATCATGCGTGGCACTTTTGCCTGTGTATATGCTGAATAAAATTAACAATTTCATTCAGACTGTAAGACTGAACTATAAATCTAGTTATTTAATTTCAATTGATGAGTTATACATGTAATATTTGAGTGCATTTCGAATATGCCATACAACTATTGAATAGTTTTCGTTACTTTGAATAACGATCTGAGATATGCTCAGCAGTACACGACGTTCTTTGTAATTGTATTGGTAATTTTTCAAAATTCTTCTACAGTCCGTGTAACGTAAAAGTTAACAATACGAACGATGCCCGAACCATGTACGGACGATGCCCGAACGATGTACGTACGCTTCCCTAACGGTGTACGAATGCAAACGAAACGCTGACCGAACGTTGTACGGACGCTGATCGAATGATGTACGAACGAAACCATGTACCATAAACCATACCATAAACGATAACATAAGCGCCCTTTTATCGTATATCCCATGGTTTTGCGTTAATCGTTTCATTTAGCGTATACCGTATCGTTTAGCGTACATCGTTTCGTTTAGCGTATATCGTATCGTTTAGCGTACATCGTTTTTTGGCGTGCATAGTTTCGTTTAGCGTATATGTTTTTTTTTTTACATATAAAACATGAATTGTGTTCTGTTAAATCTTTTTATATAGGTGATAACATGCGTAAAATTCGGATCAATCAACATTTTTTTGAAAATAGCCTAAGGTATCACCCTTTTTTTTCAAATGAACAATTCAAGTTATTTTAGATGGAAGTCGGAATTAATATAATGTTCTTACAAAAATATATTCCGTGTCTTAAGGTTGACTTTTTGTTCAAAAAGATTGTTAAATATTTTTTATGTATTCTCTTTTAGAGCATGTCTTTTAAAATCGACTGAATAGCAGTTTTATCTATATACGTCGTTATTAAACCATTTAGTTTTGTATTATAGATTTTTTTATTAATTTTAAAATCAGACGGAAAAAAAACAAAATATTCGAGAAATTTCAAACAAAAACAATAACTCATTATGTGCCTCATCAACTCCAAACATAAATCCCTACCAATGTATAAACGATTGTGTATTATTTTACCTATAAATGCCCTTTACTTTAAACAATCATCAACATAGGCGGATCCAGGGGGGGGGGGGGGGCTGGGGGGCTGGCCCTCCCTTTTGTGGGAAAAATTTGATTGATTATATAGGTAATCATTGAAGCATGACTGGAAAGCCCCCCCCCTTAGGTCAGTCAGCGGGCCCCCCTTAGGAAAGTTCTGGATCCGCCACTGATCAACAATTTTCCGGCTAGACAATTTCCTTCTATTCCTGATTTTTCATATACCATTTTCCTTTATTTTCTTTTCCCATTTTCCTCTGTTCTTTATTTTGCCCGTTATACTCTTAGACTATTCTAATTTTTATTATTTTTTCTTTATTTTCCTGTATTTATACCTCCTTAATTCGGAGCAACCCACCCTAAATATACATTTGATACACACGGTCTATAGGTCATCGCTTGTGCCGAAATCGGATGTTTGCATAACACAGGATTTCCTTGTTCATATTTATTTTAAGTATTGAATGCTTTTTTGTAACTTCATTGGGGTGTAAAAGTGTTGATCGAAGTACATTTTGTAAGAAGCGCGAAAGCGCTTCAATCTAAAAATGTGCGCACGGTCAACGCTTTTACAACCCTGTGAAGTTACAAAAAGAAGCATTCAATACTTATAAATACATTTTTTTAGCTAGGATTATGAAAACACGATTTTTATCAAGTTTTTATTTAATTTACCTGTGCACTCTATTGTGGGACCTCGTGTCATCTTGAATGATACATTTTATTGTGTAATGAAATTGATTAAGGAATAACGCAACACTGCAGTGTAGCCAATCAGAATAACGTATTATAATTCAATTCAAAACTTTATTGCCATAAAACTACATATTTATAGTATGTGACACAACATATAATGACACATACATCTAATGTTAGTATAACATTGTAAATGTCCTCCTAATGATACATCTAATAGTTGCCACTGGACATTAAACAGCTAACTATAAATTCATCCGTCATATTCTTAGTTTTGTTATAATGTGAAAATCAAACAACATGATGAAACAATAATTATTGCAGATTTTCACTAGGGAAATAATGGGAAATAATTGTAAACAAAACCACTCAATCACATCCCTACGACACAAACTAAAGTCTAGCCTTTTCACATTAAAATACGTTATTTTTATCTATTTCAATCTATTCTGAATCATTCCAACAATTTTAAATCAAACGGTCATTTTTCTTATTTGCCATAAAAAAAACCAAATATTTTCATTTCTTATTTTAAACAGATCGATTGTTTTTTCAATGGTCGGTGCCTGTCAGCATTTATAAAACCGTGTTTGCCAGAAAAAAAGCTACATAGATCAGGAAAATAGCAATGTCTTAGAAAGACTTCGAGTTCCTACATGTACATGTATTTTCTAATTTCTGTTGTAATGTGGTGTAATGCAAAGTGGTAATTCCTGAATACTAATTTGTACCCATCAAGCATCTGGGGTTAATAACAAATCTATGGACAGTAGTCTCTTTTTCTTTACTCACAAAGTATTCACCTAAATCATGTTTTATTTATGAAAAATGCTCATTCCTGGCGAATGTTAAACATTGATCTCTAGATTTTCAATTATTTAGTTGTTAGGTTACTTTCTGATCTCGCAAATCTGACATTTTATGGTCATTATTGTTTGCATCCAATTGCACCAATGCATTCAAAAGATATAAACGCAACACCGTACAAGAGTCGTTATTTTACATAAACTATTAGTATTTTTTTTCTTTAATGAAAACGAAATACGAAACCACTTCTCGCAATTCGCTTTGGGGTTATTGTGCTTGTCTTTTGACAAAATATAGCATTGTTTCACAAACAAAACGTATAAGAGTAATATATAAAACTGAACTAGAGTGAAGAGTTGAGAAGTAGGAATTCCGAATTTTAATTGAGTGTTTTAAATCTTAGTGTATTTCTGATATATGTCACCGTCACCAGCTAATAAAAGCAAAATGGATAAACATTATTTATGTATGTGCCTGTCCCAAGTCAGGAGCCTGTAATTCAGTGGTTGTCGTTTGCTTATGTGTTACATATTTGTTTTTCGTTAATTTTTTTTCACATAAATAAGGCCGTTAGTTTCCTCGTTTGAATTGTTTTACATTGTTTTATCGGGGCCTTTTATAGCTGACTATGCGGTATGGGCTTTGCTCATTGTTAAAGGCCGTACGGTGACCTATAGTTGTTAATGTCTGTGTCATTTTGGTCTTATGTGGATAGTTGTCTCATTGGCAATCATACCATATCTTCTTTTTTATATAGTACAAATGTAGATCTTTCTAATTTTGAAAACAATATTTCTCTTGCTTCGTTGATAAAAGGGCACTTACAAAATAGTGAATACTATCCTCACCAAGATGACCATAGCTGCTTGCGGTATTGGGTTTAATATTGATAATATTTAAATTTGCATTTGAATAACTGCACCATTTTTCTCAACTGCACTGGTATTAAACTGATAACTGTAACTGGAATAACGACTATCCCAATATGGCGACGTCAGATATATGTAAAATCTTTACAGCCATTTTTCTCAAATGTAGCATGTTTTTGTCAATAGTTAGTCAGCTGCAAGGTTTTTCTATACCATTAAATCGTATTTGAATCGTAACGGTGCACTGTAATAGTCTAAGCGCTTTGACAATTGCCGTTGAAAAATTCTGCCAAGATCTGTTACATAATTATAAGGTTGTCAAAGTTGAGAAAAACGCTTGGTACTTTTATATACTTTGTGGAAAGATAGAAAAAACACTATAATTTTCGTCAGAACTCAAAGATTCTTCGATATGTCCCATTGTCTTCTGAATACTTTTTAAGATGAACAATTTAAAATTTTTATACCAAACATTTAAAATTTTACTCGGCGTTTATAAATAGCATTGAAAGTACAACATCTTATAAACGATAATCATTGATAAAATTAATGTAAATGAGCCACTCTTTCTCAGGTTGAGATGGAATATGTTCGTTATTTGATTTAACGAGTTTAACAATCGAAACCCCTGCAATATCGTCTTATGACAAGCACGAAAAATGGCAAAACTAAACTTCCAACAGCGGACAATGATTTCTAATTATACGACATTCTTGCAATGGATGTTTTAAATGCAATGCAGAACTTATCAAGTAAAACATTTCTTATCCCTTTTCAAATATGAAGTCACATGCACGAAAAAGTTTGTCTGACAGCATATTTCATCTTGGCCAAATACCCTGTAAAAATTTAATGGTATCTCCCTCGTGTTGATTCGACCTCGAGCTTTAATTGTAACCTCAGAGAAATAGTCAATTGTATCTCGATGTGCCTCTATATATCCTCCACCTTCACCTTTTTTATTTATAAATTAAACTTAAAACACCTGCTCTCATATTCCTTGACAAAATATTTTCATCATAAATACTATTATAAACATGACATAATATATTTCTTAAACAATCATAAAATTTAGAGTAAAATTCTGTTGTAAGCCCATCTGTACCAGGACTTTTGGTGTTTGACATAGCCATCAAAGCTTCAGTAATTTCATCATATAATATTTCTGCATCACACATGTCTTCATCATTTTGGTTTATTTTTACATCAATTGAACTAATGAATTCTTCCATTTTTTCATTATCTACTTTAACACAAGAATATAAATTTTTATAAAAAGAATATTCAATATCAAGTATAATATCAGTATCACTAATGACATCATCTTTGTCATTTATAAGCTCTTTTACAGCATTATTTTCTTGCTTGTATTTTTCTAAATTAAAAAAAAAGTATTCTTATCACTTTTAGAAGCCCATATTGCTTTGGATCGTAGAACCGCTCCTTTGCATTTTCTAACTCATAATTATTTAACTCAAGCTTTAAGTTTTCTAATTTCGTTACATCTATAGCAATACCGTCTGCGTGCATGGCACATATCCTTCGGATTTAATTTTGCAAGTTAAAAAAATCTTTCTTTTTTTCTTTTGCCAAATTAACTGAAAAAACTTGTGAAAACTCTTTGGTTCTAAACTTAAGATTATCCCACCATACAAGAGGTTCAACAGAATACTAAGTCAGTATTTTATTTATGCTATGCAAAAGTTCTTTTGTATCTTCCGTGCAATTTTAAGGTCGAAAATGATAGACATTACCATAAAACTATTGAAAGGAAACATATCTGCTATATGCGATAAGCACCATAAATAAAATTAGTATATGCAGTCATCAGAGGAATTATCTTTTAAAGCCCAGCATACGATACATTTAGTAGGGGGCTTAGCTATTTGTGGTCTGTGTGTTTCTCGATCCGGTCGCTCTTTTTAGTGCATATTTGATGACATATTATAATTTCATGATGTATAAGTTTTCCATGACTACACACCAAATATCAGCACAAATAAAATCTAGTAGTGAATATACAGTCATCAACTGAGACCTACAGTATTTACAACATATGTTAAGTTCTTAATTACCTCTGTGTAAAAGAATTTGGAGTGAAATGATTTTTGTTATTATCATAGAATCATATTTTTCAGATGCCACCATGAAATAAGATGTGCTGGTGGACGTTTCGATCCCAAGGGTCTCACCAGACCAGTAGTCACCACTTATTTGTTGACATGAATATCAATAATGTGATCATTTTTTTTTTTATAAATTTCCTGTTTACAAAACTTTGAAATTTTCGAAAAAACTAAGGATTTTCTTATCCCAGGCATAGATTACCTTAAGTTAGCAGTATTTGGCACAACTTTTTGGAATTGTTGGATCCTCAATGCTCTTCAACTTTGTATTTGTTTGGCTATATAAATTTTTGATTTGAGCGTCACTGATGAGTCTAATAAAGACGAAACGCGCGTCTGGCGTACAAAGTTATATTATTTAATTTGTTTACCGACGTGAGAATAAAGACCTACAGCCCTGTCAACAGCATCATTCTTCAACGGTTAATGCCCATTATTAGAATCGAACTTAATATGTATATTATGATCCCTAACATTTTTGATGGAAATAATTTCAGAAAAGATTCAAAGAAAGTTTTCAATTTTTAGAAATAAAGTTGATACCTCAATAACTTTCTTTCTGGGTTTTATTTCACAGGGTGAAGAATGTATTTGTGCAAAAATACTCCAGATAAATGAAGCTAACCATGACAGTCAACATTGTTCATTTAATTCATAACTGTATTTGTAAAAAAAATAATATTGAAACTCCAACATAAGATCCACAATTCACCAAAGTTACGAAGCTTACAGTTTTCTAGATTGCGTTACAATAAAAATGAATTCAACCGGTTAAAATTTCTTTGATTCGCTTTACAAATGATGCATGAATAACACCCGTTTCCGTTCCTTTCGGTATCCTTATATTTCCCAGGTTTTTTTTGTTGATTTTAATTCTCCTAATGTATACCTTCAAAATATTTAGCGTTAATGAAATTAGTGAAAGAATGCACAATGTGTTTAGTTTTTGAGTAATGTATATGTCTATAGTGGCAAATGTTGCCTGCATCATTAGGACAAGAACAAATGAACACTATACGATCTGCGAGCTATGACTGCAAAAAAGATGCTTAGTTCATAGGGGTACATATTTTTCAGACTCCGCGGAGAACTGCAAATTCTTTTTTTTTAATATGCAAAGGCTAGGTCGTCACAATTCACATGAAAAAACCTACGCGTGTATAAGATTTACAGTACTGTATCAATTTATTCCTAAACTGAAATAATGAAAATATATTTTTTTTATATTCTCATGAAAAATAATTAACTTGTTCTGAAGTATAATATACATCTTTTGATAGGCATTGATGTCATGCCACTATCGATACTTCAAATCGTAAACATCAGCTATCGATATGAATTCTACTACTAGTATGTGTCTCTCTTACGTATGTTTGTTGGAAATATGAAATATCTTGCAAGAAGAGAGAAAGAAGAACAGTTCATTCAAACACAATTCATACCAATGGACCTCGAAACCATGCACAACAAGAAGAGGCTCACAAGTATGTTGAAGTAGATGATGGAAGTTTGAATAGGGAATCCTTAATATACTATATTCATCGCGCAGGAAACAGTGAAAGATCTACTAGGGGAAGTGGCATTTGTGGAGTAAACAGTGACGGATATCTGCATTCCTATCATTCGCTTAAATCCAATGAAATCGAGATGGAGTATGCATAATATACTTCGCAATCATGCACATGAACCAGTTTCATACATACACAGGAGAACACAGTTTAAATCCAACTTCCTAGATTAAGATATTTTTTTTTACTCTTATTTTTCTATGATTACGTCTGTTATCTGTTATTTTTTTATAACCAACTCATGTCAGCAGTTTATTTTGCTTATGCTGTAAAGTTTGTTTTCAACATTGCGTCTTTCTGTACTGTTACTACGTTGGTGTATGAAAGGTTCTAAAAAATATAGTATATGCTATTGTTTGCAGAACGGCAAAATTTTTGTTAGGATGTTTAAGATTATGCACATATCTTAACTATACCATACACGTTTTCCTATAACAATGAGAAAGACATCCTATATTCGAGTTGTACATAGTAAACAAGGTTTTTATGGTGATGTTGTATGTTGCTAGTTTTGTAATATTGGTCGACATCATAATCATCTGTGCATTTAGAATCGGTCTAATTGCTAATAGCATTATTGTCAATTGTTTGTATAAAACATGAATTGGTAAAATTGGCTTATTCCTAAAACATAAAGGTAGTAGAATCAAAAGTATTAACAAAATACAATTTGAATAAAATTGTTTTATATTCCCTTAAGCCCTATGTTTACAAGGAAGAATATACATCCGGTCCAATGGTACAAATATGTTTATCTTTGATCGCTGACTTTGTTGCATTATAATGCGTTGTTTTTGTTTTGTTTAACAATGCCAAATAACCTTTAGTTATTGTACTTTGTCCAGGAAAATAAAAATCTACTGAGTATATATTGAAATTGTTAATTTTTTTGAAACAATTAAACGATAACTGACTTTTATCGTTGGACTTTGCCAAGATCATATAATTAGCCTGAATAACCAACTGTGTGATAAAACAATGACGTATACGTCACATCGTATTCTTTTCATTTATATGTAGATACATGATTTGTTTCAAACTTAGATCACACATGTTAGATCTTTGATTTTCCTCAGCACTCGAATTTTGTGCAAGTTAAATAAACACCCACTTGAAATCTCGAAAAAGCATATACAATGCAAACACGATACGTGAAACCATAAGCAAATTGCTAATATGATTTTGAAGAGGAAGAGGGAGGAAAAAAACAGGACACAATATTAATGTATACTTAATGAAAATACATCCGGTGCAATGGTTAAAATATGTTAATCTTTAATTTCTAATTTTGTTGTATTATAATGCGTTGGTTTTTTTATTTGGCAATAACAAATGACCTATGAGTTATTGTACTTAGATAATTAACTTAGCTAACTTTACACCACTGTACCTGGTATGGGGAGGGTTGATATCCCGCTAACATGTTTAAATTCCGCCACATTCTTTATTTATTGCCTGTCCCAAGTCAGGAGCTTGTAATTCAGTGGTTGCCGTTTGTTTATGTGTTACATATTTGTTTTTCGTTCATATTTTGTATATAAATTTTGCCGTTAGTCTTCTTTTTTGAATTGTTTTGCATTGTCATTTCGGGGCCTTTTATAGCTAACTATGGGGTATGGGCTTTGTTCATTGTTTTAAGACCGCAAGATGACATATAGTTGTTAAATTCTGTGTCATTTGGTATTTAGTGGAGCGTTGGCAATCATACCACATCTTTTATATTAACATAGACATCAAATGAATGATGCATTTTTATTCAACCGAAAGTAAAATGGCTAAACCTGGCTTATCTCCCATTACCAGGATTAATTCCCTATTACAAATCCATTATATTTATATTTTGTAACTGGTTGTTGCATGTACACCAATATAAAAAATTAAAATTCCGCAAGGGTCCATGATTGGTCTAATAAAAAAGGCATATGATATTTCTATTTCAATGCGGGATACGTCTGATACTTAAGTTCTAGTTTTATTTATGTTCATTTTATTAAGACTTTTTAAAGATATTTCCGATATTAAAACCATCCCACTCAAGGGGTATGGGCTATACTGCATTTATTTTATCTCCCAACCGTTCGTCCTTCAGTCCGTTTGTCTGTCTGTCATTCTGTTTGTTCTTTCATTTATCAAGTATGTTCGTCATTGCTTCCTCATCTTTGGTGAGCAGTGTAATAGTTTGTGCTGTAACATGTGACCACTCTCTGGACCAGTCAGAACATACTTCCTATTTGCGATACTGTGATTTTGCAATATGTTACATGAAAGTAATCTGTCACAAATGATTGCAATAAAGCTAAACTCCACATGTAGTCGGCTGTGAGTTCAAACGTGTGAATTTTTAAAGGATATTCCAGAGACCTAATTATTTTTTGTCGGTATTTTGTATAGTGATATAGGTTATGCTCAACACGACAGAATTATATTTCATTTGTTTTGGTGATTTATATTATAATGTTTTTGATTTTGTTGCTCAGTCTTTAGTTTTCCATCGATTTTCGTGTTTTGCCATAGAATTGTAAGTTTGTTTTCGATATGTGCCTTTGGTATATTTCCCTTCTCTTGTAAGACTTTGTCCTTAAACTTCCATTTCATTTTTGTTTTGTTTTGTCTCATAATAACCCATTGTGATCAGGTAATTCGATCAAGATTAAGAGAGATGTATAGACGTGCATATGAGTAGGAATATCATAGAGGTTGCATTTTATAAATACAGCTGTTTCTCAAAACACGCCTCTTTTGGGGAGATCTTGAATATTCATAGAAAATTAATTTTGTTTACATACTGGTTCCCAGTTATGCTCTCTGTGTTCCATCTCACAGAGACATAACGTGGGAATGTTACCAGTAAATAAACATGCGCATATTGTTTACATTGAAATCTGTGGTAACCTTTCATACGAGGTAGGGGTAGTTAAGAAAGTTAGTGTTAGTTTAAACTCTGAGAAGTTCAGGACATATAAACGTTTGTACATAAATTAGGCCGTTTTCCCGTTTGAATTGTTATATATTTGTCATTTATGGGCCTTTTATTCTGTCCAAATGGGTTAAAGATTTGAGGATGTTGATACAAATTCGAAATAAAATGACTGAATCGATATAAGAATATTCATACTATATATATCTCCATACTCTCAAATGTCACTTTACATCTGTCTAGACAAATATATTTTTGTTTAATCCTCACTTTCCAAGTCATAACAAAGCACGTTTATTTTTTGGGGCTACACAGTTCATAAAGAAAGTTCTTTCCAACCTTTAAATGCAATTATATAAACAATCAAAGCCAGCCAACTTATGCTACACAGGATAGGCGTTAATCACATGTTTATTCTTAAAAAACACTACACCAATATAAATCTTTTTCTTAGTGCGATAGTAGACAAATATTTGGCATCTCTAACCTCTACAATAGCGCTTTGAATTTTTAATATATAAAAACATGATTCTCTGAAAATAACGCTATTAAGATGGTCGATTTTTGTTTGTATCGACAACATATTTCTTACAAATGATACCTTTGTGAAACAAATCTTTCCCTTCGAACTGGAAATAATTGATACTACAGATGAAGTGAAATACTAAAATATTGAGATGTAAGAAATGGCTTGAATCACAAGTTTGTATTTCCTTTCGTAAATTTTACGGACAGTTGGATGACCGTTATGGAATATCCGTTTCACATATAATATCATTTATGCTCATAATGTCGTAGCTTCAATCCAGTTTCCCTCACGAATGTGACCTACCGAAGTAGGTTTTTACCGGGGTTGTAAAATCATGAGCAACACGACGGGTGTCGCATTGGAAGCAGGATCTGCTCACCTTCCGGAGCACCAGAGATCACCCCCAGTTTTTGTTGGAGTTTGTGTTGCTTAGTCTATTTTTTCTATGTTTGTTTTGTGTAATTTTGTTTGGCTGTTTCTCTTTTTTCTTTTGTAGCCATGACATTGTCAGTTTATTTTTTATCAATGAGTTTAAATGTCTCGCTGGTATCTTTTGATACTCTTTTAAAATGACATGCAATCAAAAGACGCAATGTACCGAACTAAGTGAGCTTGTAGATACGGAAAAATAGTTTAAAGTTAATACAAACTAATAAATAAAAGCATGCCCTTCTAAATTAAAGAATCTATCAGTACACATCCAACACATTATGTGTATAGGCCTCATAAATAATCCGACAATAGTTGTATGATCTTGTAAAATGTCCAATATATAAGTAGATTATATAGAGAGGATGGAAGACTATAAGTTTAAATAGCAATACGCATTAAGTTGTGTTTCAATTTAACAAAAACAAATGTTTGTAAAGACAAAACTATGTTCATTATGAATAGGTTGACCATCATCGAATATATGTGTCACTGAAGACCGGTATATGTGTTGATCATCCGAACCACATTCTCGTCCCCTTTTCTATGATATGTTTATCCTTACTGTGCATGATATATCTGATTGATATAATAGCATTAAGGTCAGTTTAAAAGCACTGCTGATTTTATGATTTACTGACTTTAAATAGAGCATCTGAGCTAAAATAAAAACAAACTATACTGATTATTTTATTTGGTCGGGTTGTTGTCTCTTTGACACATTCCCCATTTCCATTCTCAATTTTATGATTGTTGTCTTGTTGAAAATATGCAATTTAGATCAAGAAGCAGCAATTTGTTGCTTTACCAGTACTTATTCATCACTGCCAATTTATGTCAGAAAGTATCGTGTTTAACCCCGTCGCATTGTTGCGTCTGTCCCAAGTCAGCAGTTTCTGGCCTAAGTAAGTCTTGTATGATTTAAAATTTTAGTTTCTTGTGTATATTTCGGAGTTTAGTCTACGTTCGTTATCATTGAAATATTATACATCGTGTTTAGTTGCCAGCTGAGGTACGCCTCCGGGTACGGGAGTTTCGTGTTGAGGGCCTTTGGCTGTTGTTTGCTCTTTGGTAGGGTTGTTATCTCTTTGACACATTCCCCATTTCCATTTACAATTTTATCAACAAATTTCTCAGAAATACTAGTACGATTCATAATGTCACAATATTTAATTCCGAAACGACAGTTTTCCTGCAAGATAAAACAAACATTTATACACCTTTGCATTATGCCCGTGATTTATCAATTTATAATCGAAATGTAGTTCCGTGGTTTGACATGATAACGAGTCTTAATTCACATATCACCCTGAACTAATCCCGACAATAACATGAATAAACGTTGATAATTAACAAAGTATTTAATTGTACGATGGTAAATTAGTACACACATAGTTTTGATAAATTGTACTTCCTAAAACACTTTACTTCAACGAAATATTTCCTGATATAACTAACACAAATCCTCCAATATTTTCCAAATATGCCTTAATAAATATATAGCAATGATTGTATTAATTAATATACTGTTTATATTAAATACAGTGGAATCTTTAAATTTAATGTACGGAGGAGTATGTAAAGATAGGTAAAGTATGAAATAAATTATTTGTATTTTTACAAAGTTGTATACGTTCTTTCAAAAGTAATTTTGGTCAACATTTGATTGTCTAAAATGTTTGAACTTTGTATATTGATGGGGAAACATTGACTTCATTTATAAACATTTCCTATCGATTTCAAAATTTCCAGAATAACCTTCGGGTCAAATGCAACAATAGAACCAAAACCTACAAATCTATCACTCGATTGTGACACTACTGCATGGAACGTGTTAATGTCGGGTGCCTGTCTTAAAGTTGTTACTGAATACGGGTTCCGAACAATGGAAGCACCAATATGAATGAAATTTTAACTTAAAGTAAAGTGTGTCTAATTTTCTTTATCTTGTCTGACGCCTAAAGAAGGATATGATATGAATACAATCAATATTCAATGATGAAGAGTTCACATAACAAAACTATCTAGGTTATTCCCTTAATCAATGGTCAAAACCCCAAAAGGCTGTCTTTCGGCAGTATGTATAAAAAGTAATGTACTAGGAGTACCAACATCGGTCGTTGATTATCATTTTTGAATCCACTTCTCCCTATACATTCTCTACTTCTTTATCAAATATGTTTTCAGTTTAATATATTTCGATCATGCATGTGTAATCATAGTAGAACATATTCTCTAAACGTATAATAATAAAGAATAATAATAATAATAATAATAATAATAATAATAATAAATACAATATCTATAGAGCGCATTATATAATAACAAAAATTACTCTTAAGAGCTTTACATTTAAAAAAAATATATAAAATACAAAAATACATAAAACATAGATTACAAAGCACTATCTTAAAAGAATCAAACAAGCATATACAAATTTATAAGATACTTAAAAAAGAAAAAAAAGAAATAAAAGAAATGAAAAATGCATGGACCCTAAAATAAACAAAACTGTCTAAAACTAATGCAGTCGATTAAAAATATATAAAATCTACAAGAAATCCTTAAAAACAGTCCGAAATAAATGAGTCTTGAGTTGCTTTTAAAAAAACATGTAAAGAATCTACACTCCGTAAGACGATGGCAAATTGTTCCAGAGTGTAGGTGCAGCGTTGTCAAAACGCCTCTCACCGTAGCTTTTCGTTCGAACGTCATTTGGAGGATGTATGAGCATACTATTTTCCGACCTGAGGGATCTGAAGGTAACTAGGAGCCTTGCCATGCTGTGCTTTGTGCACATATAAAAGAAGCTTACATTGGCAACGGTAATGTATGGGTAGCCAGTGTAACGATATTAAAACAGGCGTAATTGAGTCAAATTTCCTTATTCGTGTTATCAAACGTGCTGCTGTGTTTTGGACCCGCTGCAATTTACTGATAATGTTGATGTTAGTACCGTACAATAATGAAACCAACTCGAATGTCGAATGTTAGCATATATTAAATGTGTGATAATAGTCTTGTTTAACTAATTAAAAGTTTATTTATTGACGATTGTCTGTCATTTTTTTTAGTTTTGGAAGATTGGTTTGTTGCTTTAATTACGAAGATGTTAATGGTGTTTGTATCGGTAGGTGAATATATTTACGAGGTCATAACTAGTAAATAATGTCTATAGATACATTAAATTAAAATGCAATAATGACTTTGTTCCATATTGTTATTAAAGCATTATTTCATGTTTTCCTTGATTGGACTGCCAAAATCGGTTAAACGATATATTTCACCCAAAAAGGACATTAATCCGAATTTGTGAATATGTATACAAGTACGCATGTGTTACATACTTCAATTATACAGCAATGTAACATCACATAAAAAACCAAACAAACACTATTAGAAGTAATAACTTAAGAAGAAGGAATCAGAATTTATAACGTGACATAATTCTATCAAACAATTTTCGTGTTTTAGTTTTTTATATATAAGAACAAACAGATATGGTCTTAAAAGTATACTATATCTGTAATAATTCTACCTATTGGTCACATTACGACATTATGAGCAAAGTCAAAATCATATTGTCCGCTGCAAAAAGATGCCGACATCACAGTATGTAGAACAATTCAGATAAAAAAAAGCCGACGGCAAGATTTATTACTCAACAATGTCAAAAATTACAGACCTGCAATCAAAAAAAGGCAACAGTAGTATACCGAAATTCACAAATCAATTGAAAAAAAAATCCGGGTTACGAACTAAAACTAAACACATTAACGAACTATAATATAACAATGGCCATTTTCCTGACTTGGTACAGGATATTTTAAGAAAAAAATAGTGGGTTAAACCAGGTTTTGTGACATGCCAAACCTCCCGGTTTTATGGCGATGTTAAATATAATATTAAATTGACATTACATGACAGGACTACAATACAAATAAATGGGAGAACATATACGACAGAGAAAGACACGAATAGTAGCTAAATAAAGGGACAAGGTTTAAAATTTTATACGCGAGACGCGCGTTTCGTCCACACAAAACTACACAGTGACGCTCAGATGAAAAAATGTTGAAAGCCAAAACAAGTTCAAAGTTAAGAACCAAAAGTTCCAAAATACAATTAATAATAGACTCCTCACTTTGCATAATCATCAATACAGCAATCTACACAAAGTATCGCTGAACTTGACTGCAAATCAGTGTTATAAATCACTGCATCACATGGCTTGATCTCTTATTTTATCAAAACGATAATAAATTGAAAAAACAAAGGTGTTAATTATTTGAATAAAAGCGTCAAAGGGTGGGCAAGTTTTATTAACGACGAATTATGCATAACTGACCATTACTTTTAATTAAGTTCAATTCAAATAATTATCATTTGCAATAGATTGTTATCTTAAAGACCTTCAATTTTGGTGATTTCATGTCTGTATTTAATCAGATACGGTATTCCTAGACGTCAACGTTTAAAAAGGTTCATATAATTAATTTTGAAAAGTTTGTGTTATTAATATGCAGGTTATCCAAAAGTTGATGGGAAAAATCGAGAAAAAATTAACATAAGAATGAATATTTGCGACTACACAGAATTCTAAAAAGTCTTCCGGCTTGACAAAAGGCTTCATAAGCATATGCAAAATGTATGTTTTCCGACAAAACAGACTATATGATGGTATGATACTAAAACCCTAACGGGAAGGATTGTGCCTGATGTTCATATGATGAAATCATAATCTTTCAGTCAGTTTAATTGAAGTCTGGAGCTGG
The DNA here is from genome assembly GCA_019925275.1 of Mytilus edulis. NCBI lineage: Eukaryota > Metazoa > Mollusca > Bivalvia > Mytilida > Mytilidae > Mytilus > Mytilus edulis. Next base: position 68,733,970 of record CM034361.1, on the reverse strand, counting down.
CATGTCAGTTAACTGCTAGTAGTCTGTTGTTATTTATGTATTATTGTCATTTTGTTTATTTTCTTTGGTTACATCTTCTGACATCAGACTCGGATTTCTCTTGAACTGAATTTTAATGTGCGTATTGTTATGCGTTTACTTTACTACATTGGTTAGAGGTATAGGGGGAGGGTTGAGATCTCACAAACATGTTTAACCCCGCCGCATTTTTGCGCCTGTCCCAAGTCAGGAGCCTCTGGCCTTTGTTAGTCTTGTATTATTTTAATTTTAGTTTCTTGTGTACAATTTGGAAATAAGTATGGCGTTCATTATCACTGGACTAGTATATATTTGTTTAGGGGCCAGCTGAAGGACGCCTCCGGGTGCGGGAATTTCTCGCTACATTGAAGACCTGTTGGTGACCCTCTGCTGTTGTTTTTTATTTGGTCGGGTTGTTGTCTCTTTGACACATTCCCCATTTCCATTCTCAATTTTAGAATTGGTTCTTTTTGTATTGGAGATTAAAAAATATGTCAACATGTATACTTATTTTTCTTGAAGACCTTTCCTCACCTAGACTTAAGATACAACAATATTTGTAAGTTAAAGAATGTACATAACTTTACTCACTGCCCAATACAAATTTTAACAATCAGATTTGTGTTCTTTGATAGACAATTCTACGGTCGTTGGTACTATGCATTTTACTAATATTTTAAAGTATAATCAATAATGCATCAACACGCATCAAACCAATTTTCTTATGTTGAGAACATAAAGGCTGACATAATGTATTTAATAAACATGATTAACTGATTGAGTTTCAACAGCGTGTATGCACGGATTTATGAATTTTGATGTTGGCCAATGCAGACCTTGTTCCAGAGGATTCTACGGAATAAATTGTTTAAGCAGGTGTCACTGTAACATGAATGAGAAGTAAGTATATCATTAATTATCTGTATTTACTTAAAAAACACTTCGCCGTTTCACAATCTAATGCATTCTGGATATTATTTCCAAAAACGTACACAAAAACGTTGTGATTGGTTTAAAACGTTATAAACAATAGAAATTCAACCAATGACGTAACGTTATTTTCAGTGTTGTGTACGAACAATGAGATTACCCATAAACCTTCAGATTATGGAAAGGCGAATTCCAAGGTTTCGTTTTTTATCCAACGATAATAACATCCCAATTTTCAAAAAGGAACACACGAAATTACCATTTTCAGATGATAGATAATGTCCTAACATTTTTTGATTGTTGCTGTTCATTGCGACCTTATAATTTAATTTAAGTGTTAAACGCCACTTTTGTAAACCACTTTTTGGCTATTTTGTGGCGAACAGTTTTTGTTGGTAGAGGAAGCCGGAGTGCCAGGATAAAACAACTGACCTTCCATAGGAAAACTGACAATCCTAGTCAATTAAGATTGGAGTCTAATACACCCGTACGAGCGTGGTTCGAACATCCGTGTTGACAAGCTAGTGATTACAGTAGTAACTAATTAGACCACTCAGTCACCGATACCCCTTGTAATGGGAATGAACGGGTTGACAGATTTTTGTCCGACAACTTAAAATCTTATCATTTTGCTTTGTGATGCAAAGCTGCACTAACTTATTATTCTGTTAAAAAGAAAAAAAAATTGAACAGCTGAAACATGCTGTCGAAATAGTTTTTATATTATTTTCTACGTTGACAATGCAAAATAACACAACACAGTATAAGACATGATATACAGAAATGTTGAGACGCTGATACAATCTAAAAGATTAACAAGGAAATTAAGAATATTTAGAAAAAAAGGTCGCATCAAATTGAAACTTTGTGCACATGATGAAAATTAAAACAGTTGTAGAATTTTATTTATTACTATTAAAAAAAGACAGTCTTCTATAAATATCCAAAAGTTTGAACTTAGTTTTATCTGGACCCAAAATCATAATACCGTTTCTTTTGTTTCCAATTGAATTTCAATGTTTAGGTGGAATCCAATGAACAGTGTTACAATATTTTAATATAACAACAAAATATTGTTATATAAAAGGCATAGTGTAAATGTCTTACGATCTGCATATTTTCCTCTTACTTCAAGAAAATAAAACTAGTACTTTCTTTTATTGTGTTGTAAAAAAGCACATTATGTCCCAAAAATCCAAAATGAAATTAAATATGTCAAATTCTTACTGTAGCTATACAATCTTCCCATAAACAAATTCTCTCGGTTTGATTAGTTTTTGAAATAGAAACATTGTGTTACCCGATCAATTTCAGGGTCTAATCGAATATCATTTCACTCCAATTGACACCAAAATAAACTGAAACATTTGATTTCCAATTAAGTGACTACCGAATATTTAAAACAACACAAAATCCATTATGTTTCATTTTCATCTTATTTCTAGAAAAATAGTAAGAAGTCTTTTTTAAGATTCGTTTATTTGCTCCACGTATTTACAACTGTATTATTCGATTAACTTATTTGATACGTCGTTGAACTGTTAAAAAATGATCCTAAATATTTCTTTAGTATTCATATATTTATTGGTTTGTTAGTTTCTTTGTTAGTTTCTTTGTTGTGTTTTGTTTTTTGTCATAACTTTTTTTGCTTAGCTTTTTCTCTGAGTAGAACGGGTGTACATATATACGTATATGAGGAGCCTTGTTGACGGCGAAGGGTGCAAATTGCCCCTCCTCAAATTTTAAAAGTAAGTGCAAAGGGAAACAAAATCAAAACCCAAAACCATTTGGCTGTTTTGTTTCAATAAAAAATGAGAAAAAGGTTATGACATAAGAAATGATTTTTTTTAAAACTTCATAGTAAGAGTTTAGCAGCTTTATGCGTAATAAGGATTCCAATGGGAAATTTCATTGTTCGTGTTTACATAGTAGCAGACTGTTGTCCACAATGTAAATCTGCTATTGTCTAAACAAACTGTTAATGAATTATTAGAACAGATATATTACTTTTTTGTGCTGACATGAATTGTCATTGATATGGTTATATTTATAAATTTACTATTTGAATTTTTGGAAATACTAAGGCTTTTCTACCTCAGGCATAGATAGCCTTAGCTGTATTTGTCAAAATTTTTAGGAATTTTGGTCCTCAATGCTCTTCAACTTCGCATTTTATTCGGCCTTTTTAACTTTTTTGGATTCGACCGTCACTGATGAGTCTTTTGTAGAAGAAACGGCGTCTGGCGTACATACTAAATTTAGTCCTGGTATCTATGATGAGTTTATTTATTCAAATACCTGTTTTTCAGATGCGACCACGTGAAAGGATGTCTAAAAGTTTTACACAGCACCACAGAAGCTGTCACAGAACATGACCATGTTGAAGGTAAAATATATGTTAATTTTATGTCTGTAGATCGATTATGTTTGTTTAGCAATGGGACATAAACTCGTTTAGTGTCTGGCGTATCAAATTATAACCCTGGTACCTTTGATAACAATTTACACTACTGGTTCGATGTCACTGCTGGTGGACGTTTCGTCCCCGAGGGTATCACTAGCCCAGTAGTCATCACTTCGGTGTTGACATGAATATCAATTATATGGTCATTTTATTTTAGAATTTACTGTTTGCCAAAGTTTGATTTATTCGAAATACTAATGTCTATGATTAAACGTTTGATTTTTGTGCGGTTGAAATAGTGTATGATTGGTCTGTTCTACTGCCATGTGAAATGAGTATGCTCATTTCTCATAACATTTGATGCAATAGTGTGCTTTCATCCAAATTTCACGTGGAACATTTGCACTATAAAAACAATAAGCCTATTGTAAAGAAATGTGGAAGATCTCAATTCTTCAATATCTAATTAGAAATATCTTTTATAACTACAGAAGAATGATTGAGTAATGCTTGTGTTGTTTTGTTGGCTGTCATGAAATGGCGTTTAATTTTATATTTGACGTTTTAGAAAGCTTTTCTAATTTGTCTCATTAAGTTTTACGTCAACATTTTCCTTGTAGCCTTTATTGTATGTTTCCATTAGAATGTTAATATACATGTGATTTGTAGTGTTTAGTTGACATTATGTTTTACACTGTGAAAATTAATCTTTAACAAATAAACTCATCATAGATACCAGGATAAAACTTTGTATTTACGCCAGACGCGCGTGTCGTCTACAAAAGACTCACTAGTGACGCTCGAATCCAAACAAAGTACAAAGGCCAAATAAAATAAGAAGTTCAAGAGCATTGAGCACCAAAACTCCTAAAAGTGTTGTCAAATACAACTAAGGTGATCTGTTCCTGCGGTATCAAATTTGAAAATGGAAACGGGGAAGGTATTCTAGAGACATCAACCGACTAACGATCATAAGACAGTCTAAGGCCACTAATGAGTCTTCAAAACAGATAGAAAATACCCCAACCGAAGGCAGCTATCAGCTTTAGGTCTTTAGCATACGATCTTAAGGTTAACACTACTCAAGGCTATGAACCTATATACAGTAGCAGTGCACCTTTTGTATCCCTTGTGATATCTTTGTTTAATTGAGATCAGATTTTATGTTTTCAGGAACAACGTTTTCAGCAGTGGAACCTACTACTGATACACATAGCAAAAGAGGTAAAAATATTGTAAGAAGAGAAAAGTGCGCTGCACAATAATTGTTTGATTTGCACCATATATAAATGACAAGAAAACGCAATCAATTGAGAGATTAACCTTTTCATAAGAAACAACAGGTATATTGAGTTGAAATATAAACACTGTACATGAAATGAAGTGACATACTTAAAAATATCACTTATTTATATATGACAGTTGTTTTCCAGTCGTTTGATTCGTTTGATATATTTTTGCATTTGATATGAGACTTTCTGAGGTAAATTTTTCGGCAATTTTGTTGTTTTCATTGTTAGGAAATCAGTATCCTATTACAAGTACATCAAATTCTTGTAGTTGTGTGATTTGTGTGATGTCTGTGTTTTTTGAAATTCAAAATATATCTCTTTGCTGGCCCTTCTTTATCAGCACTGGGACCTACCGAAGAAATCAGAGGCAAAACAAGTAAATCCATGTTATTGTTAACAGTTCGTTTATATAAACAATTGATATACATCCATTACGTTTAGCATCTCGAACCGATGACTGTCTGAAACTGGTAATGAAATAAGGAAAGGCATTGTTTATTTTTGTATACAACAACATGGTCCATTAAATAAAACGAAACTGATATTTGCATTTATTTTCTTATAAAAATGTCATCATGAACTAAAGGGCGTTACATGAAGTATTGTTAAGATTTCCAAAAGAATATTCATATATACATGTATGTATAGCTGATTTGTCATTGAAAAGAATACAAGTGATTTCATTAACCCGTTTTAAGTTGTAACTACGTTTAAATTAAATGTTTTGTATTGGTTGTGTTATCCTTCCATCTTTTAATAGGCATCGATGACAGTAAACTACCAACACCATCGATTATAGTCATCAGCACAGTTTTGATACTACTAGTATTTGTCTCTCTCATTTGTGTTTGCTGGAAATATAAAGTACCTTGCAAGAAGAGAAAACTAGAAGAAGGTCCATCCAACACAGAAACCAGTATCATGCATGCTGAAGAGAACCAAGTTTATTTCCTAAATCAGAACGGATAGTTTGAAATAGTTTACAAAGACAGCAAAACATACTGGACTGAACTCTTTTTTTTATATTTGTTTGCTTATGTGTTTCTGGTAAAACAAACCGTCAGTTTATCAAATTTTGCAGTTAGTTGTCAAGACTCGATTAAAGGACACATGCTTCATTTATCGAACAACTCATTGAAATTATTAAAAAAAATTAACTCGTTTCATTCTCAAATCTTTGATAATCTATAAAAGTGAATATGTGGCTTATTATGGGAAGGTTCAAATTCATGAAGTATATAATTCATTCATTTTACTTATGAGAATATAACAGGGAAGGTAGTATCTCAACATTCACAAATTGTTAGGTGCTCTTTCAAAATCAAAAGAATTCTAGAAACAAATATCACAGGTGGTGTTTGCCGCTGACATGCTTCTTCAGATACAAGATTAGAAATCACTTGTATAAGGAATACATACAACGAAATATACTAACATGTACGAGGAGAGAAAATAATACTGGAAATTGAAATACATATCGTAAAGTGGTTGTATCGGACACAAATTAAGGCTTAGTAAATAAGAACGTCTGCTTGCAATGATACATGTATTGAACTCTGAAAAGCTAACGTCACAACAACGGTGACGTCGTGTACATTGAGAGCGGTAGCGGGAACACCTCATGTGCAATTCTTAACATTCTGGGGGCCCGCAAATGAATTTAATTACAATAAAATGAAAATAAATTATGAAAAATTTCACTTTGAATTACTGTCTCTGATAAATATAAAACTTTGAATATCTTTAACTGTCCTTGATAATGAACACGAATAAATGATTTCATAGTCTGTAATATAGCACGAGCACTTAACAGTCCATAACATTGTACGATAGTCTCATTTGGTCCACATTTTTATCTTTTCTTTTGCATCGGTCTTCGGTCGTCAGGAGGGCAGTATTTGATCACGGTCCTATATATTCTTTTTTGTCAGTTCTAACGGATATAATAATTGCGGTTCCTTTTTAAGTCTTTTAATAACATTTTCTTTTCTCAATTTTGAAATCTCTTTGTTCACTGGTGAAGGTGTGTGGTCATCTTTCCGGGATACAGCATCGAAATGTCTGTTGTTATGGTTACTTATACATGTCTTCTGATATGAATCTAATACTTGAAATACTTGCTTTCTCCCTGTCTTCTCGTCAATATGTTCAATATCAAATGATTCTGTCTTCATTAACTTCTCCGGGTTGCGTTCTTTTGTCTTTGGTGATTTCTTTACAGTCATTGTAGATTTTTTCTGATTACTGTAGCTTGGTGTACCGTGAAGTGGTCCTGATAATAGATAACCAATTTTGGATTTCACAGCAGTAGGTCCCTCGCCTCTTATTATATGGTTGTCTACAATTGACCAATAGTAGTCGGCTCTTACAAGTACTGAGATGTGAAAATTGTCGTTCGCGGTGACTGGATGAGCGAGTTCTATTCCTGATAAATACGGCAATTTTGCGGCTTTACGGATGTACGTTTTCAGCGGTGCGGCGATTTCCGGTACGATCAATACTCTGATCGGCAATTGTCCTTCATCTGTTAGCAAATAAATAATACTAGTTTTTAAGTGTCTAATTCTTGTACTTTCTGCACTGTCCCCAAATCCGGATAGGTTTAAAGTTTCTGTGCCGGTAATTGATAACTGTAATTTAACGGCTAGGTCTTCTGTGATGAACGATCTCTGTGCTCCTTCATCAAAAAGAATGTTGGCTTCTGAACAGTGTCGTCCCGATCTTACAGGATTAATTGCAGTTTTGAGCAAAACATTTGTGTTTGCCTGTGAATGTGAAATTGTGTCCGATTCCTTCGCGTTGTGTTGTATGGTACTTACGTTTACACTGTCTAGATAATCATTATGTGTATTCTCTTTACATAAACTCGTGTGATGACGCTTGTCACACTTTCTACATGATTTGATTGACTTACAATCAACCAAATTGTGATGTCCTAAACAGTTGAAACATAAGCGGTCTCCTTCGACTATTGATATCCGGTCTTGATATTCAACAACTTTGGTACAGTTTACCGAGGCGTGTGATTCGTGACAATAATCGCACTGTTTAGATTTGAAGTTAGTGTTTTGGTGATTCTTATTTTGGTGGTTGTGACTTGATTGTCGATTTCGCGGTATTGTGTTCGTCAAAAATGCTGCAGTAGCGGTAGGATTTTCATGACTGTCTGTTGAGTTACCGGCTTCCATGATATTTATTTCATTACATATGCCTTTTCGTAAGTCTGCTAAGCGTATGTTTGTGGACCCAAATTCTCTTGCTAGGTTTTTTCGAATTTCCCCTGGTAGTTTGTTTAATATTATTGGCACTAACAGCGCTCCGTATGAATCATCAGTTTGTCCTAGTGATTCTAAACCTCTTATATAAATTTCAATGTTGTCATAAAAATGTCGGAGGTTGAAAAGTGTGTACCTAGGCGAAGTAATATAAAAAAGTTCCTGCATATATCTCTGTGTAATTTTATGTTGCTGGCCATATCTTTCTTGTAATAGGGAAATAGCCTTTTCATAGTTTGCATTAGTGAGCGCAAAAACTGTCACTGATTTTAGAGCATCATCGTGATGTAACGATTTCAAATAATTGAATTTTTGGACGTTGCTTAAGGTTGGTTTCGTATGCACGGCTGTCTCAAATGAGTCCCAAAATGATTGCCATTGAAGTATATCTCCATTGAAAGTAGGGAGATTCAACTTGGGTAGTTTGTTGTATTCACTAGTTGAGCTAAAGGATGGGCGAAAATCTGACAAACGGTAATTTGAATTGTTCTGATGTTCTGTATATGAAGAGTTTATAGTATGAACGGTTTGAGTAGTTTCTATGCGTGGAGTAAAACCTTCTGCGTGTGTATTCAACGCTGTAGTTTTGACTAAAATAAATTTGTTGACTTGACGAATTTTACCTTCTAAGTTAAATGCATACTCATCTGCTTCAACGATCTCTGTTTCAATATCTCCGTCGTCCAGTTCCTGTACTATGTCCTCATCTAACTTGCATAATATTTCTTGCTTCCGTTTCAGACTATCCAATATGTTTGACAAATCCTCCGTGTCCACGGTTCCATCTTCTTCTTGTTGAACGTCTTCAAATTTCTTTATCAGTCTGGAAACTGCACTTCTATGTCCAGCTCGTATCGAACGTAGCTTCAGATTCATCCTGGTCACGGCACAAATATCGTAGAGTGGTTGTATCGGACACAAATTAAGGCTTAGTAAATAAGAACGTCTGCTTGCAATGATACATGTATTGAACTCTGAAAAGCTAACGTCACAACAACGGTGACGTCGTGTACATGGAGAGCGGTAGCGGGAACACCTCAGGTGCAATTCTTAACAATACATTTAACGATATCTTTATTCGAATATTTATTGAAAAAAAGATCAAAGAGAAGGGAAAACACCCAGATCGATGTCTTGTTTTATGGAAAAATTTTGTTCTCTTTTATTACTTTTTCGGACTTCATACAGGAACTTCTTAGGAAGAAAGATAAGCAGTTAGCAATATCCTTAAACTGTTCTTTCACTAACTAATTCAAAATTTGATGGCTATGTTGAACGTATCTATCCCATCAAATTAGAGATAAAGGATACAACAGATACAGTTTAGTCGGCCTCATATCTTGACTTACATCTTGAAATTGACAAAAAAATTGAAAAGCAAAACACTACAACAAAAGAGATGATTTCAGCTTTTTAATTGTGAACTTTCCATTTCTAAGTATCAACATTCCAGCAGCACCTGCATACGGGGTATATATCTTTCAATTGATACGATATTTACGTGTTTGCATTTCCTTTCATGATTATCTTGATAGAGGGTTAGTGCTCACATGGAAGCTATTAAACCAAGAGTTCAAAATGATGAATTTGAAATCATCCCATCGCAAATTTTACGGATTTGTTATAACACGAGCAACACGACGGATGCCACATATGGAGCAGGATCTGCTCACCCTTCCGGAGCAACTGAAATCAACCCTGGCTTGCCGCAGGCGAAGAATGACAATAATCAAAAATTTCCCCGGAGGAAACATTGGCTCATGTAATTCTTTCCCCCGTGGGAAAAACTGACATGGGGGAAGAATGGCTATATAACACCGTAACCTTTGCAAGTCATCAATGACCTAACGAATCTCCAATGGAATTATTGTTATATCGTCTTATAATGCTGGAAAAACCAATCAGATTGACACAGGTTTGGATATCACTTTTTTCGTATCACAGTCCGCGCAGTATTCAAACACAAACACATTTATCTATAATTCATATTATATAAAAAACAGAAACCATACCCTCGAAACATAAGCAGAACGATATTTTTATTTATTTACCTTTACCATGAAAAATACACTAGAGACGTCACTAATATAACATGTATAAACATTATGATAATATAAAAAGTTGTTAAATGAGGTACGATTATCACTGAGACAATTTATAAATAACACATAGCTGAGATGAAGATATTGTTACCCGAAGAAAACATTGTAAACAGCAGCAATGCCAATGTTGACAATGTCTTTTTCAGGGTAACAATCTGCTATATCACCCTTTCAGTTATATGTTATTTACTTTTATAATCATGCGATAATACTGAACATTCTGTTATTCCTGTCTTTTCTCTTTCCCTCTTTTCTTTCAGCCCTACAATTTCAATGGAAAATGTAACCGATTAAATGATACATATATTTGAAATAGAAAATGTGTAGAATAATATTGAATTTGATCATTCTATCAAACAACAACACGGAACGATTCTTCAATGACAGATTCATTAAAATAGTGTCAATGTGGGCGGTAATTATGTTTTTGTCGTAGCAAATCAAAAATATCCTTTATAAATGAATGCATTTTATGATTTCCATTTATAAATTTTAACGCCTATGTGGAAGTATCAACAGTATGTATTGGAGTTAATTGAAGTTCGTCTAATTGAAATGTTATTTTATGTAGAACATTTTATTCAATCATAAATATAGTCGAACAGATTCCGTAACTAAATAATCATTGTTTAATAAGATGGATTATGATTTCTGTAAACACATTTTACTTTTTTGTGTTCTTAGTGTTTCGGGTGTTTTCAAAGAGTGCCAAAAGGAAGTATGGTAAAGTAAAAATTATCGTCATCATTTGCCACTTATTAGGCAATGATAACAATGCTATAAAAACTAACTGTCTCCGTGTTCAAACCATTCGTCATCGGTCAACACTAACTTCATCTAATTTCAGCTGCTTCAACACTTGCATTCAAATGAGCAGCTTAATTATTTGTCCTTGTTCTCGAGCATGTGTCAATTTTGCATTGTTAATTTAAAAAAAAAAAATTGAAAACAACACGTTTAATAAGAAATGATACATATTTACCCTCTGCTCAAAGACATTAAAGTTTGAAAAAGTGAAACACAAAATACTGACAATTCCATATTGTTTCCAATCATTTGAGATAAGATGCATTGTTCATATCCTGATCTCGGAAACTTGGGGTAGGACGTCTTTTGTTTTTCCTATTCTTTTTTTTCTAATCTTTTAATTTGATATACTAATCTTTGATTTTTTAACTTATTTTAACTTATTTATGTGTTTCTGCTCTGAGCCATACGCTATATATACCAATTAGCAGTTGTTTATTTATAATGTCCATCTATTCTTAAAAGAGGGACGAAAGATACCAGAGGGTCAGTCAAACTCATAAATCGAAAATAAACTGACAATGCCATGGCTAAAAATGAAAAAGACAAAGAGACAAACAATAGTACACATGACACAACATAGAAAACTAAAGAATAAGCAACACGAACCCCACCAAAACCTAGGTGGATCTCAGGCGCTTTGGGAGGATAAACAGATCCTGCTCCACATGTGGCACTCGTCGTGTTGCTTATGTGATAACAATTGCGGTAAATAGTCGAATTCGATAGGTCACATTCATGGAAGGGAAGGGGATTGTAGTTACGACGTAAGGACGTTAACGTGGACGTTGAAGGACATTATTTATAATCTCCTTTTATTAATTTCCAATTGATAAGAGCTAGCACTCATTAAATAAGTGAAAAAGTCTGTGCTTGTTCAAATGAGATTTTTAAGGAGTTAAGCAACCCGTCAGGAGTGAATTTATAAATGTGATAATCTGAAGGGTTCGTTATTTGTGTTTTGTGAGTTGTCTCATTGGCATTCATATGACATCTTCCTATATCTATTAGTTAAGAACACATAAGGTGACGAATAAAGTAATGTAAAAAGTATGTAAAAAAAGAAAATCAGATTTCTTATTTATGAGTGTCACATGTTGATTTCTTTTGTTCCTACATATTCTATTTTATTTCAGGAGTGATAATAAACAAATGTACGAATACGAAACGGTATACTGTGCATACTACGAAATTGTTAATGGAACCTGCATAGGTTATCATTTTACAAATAAATTTAAATTTTGAGTATTGTTCGTTTGGTTTTGTTTGCATTTAGATTTTGCAAAAGTTCTAAAGGTATCAGAATGACATACAGAAAGTTTTTTATTACATGTATATTAGATTGTATGAATTTATGGCGTTGTCCAAAAATTTACCTGAAGTAAATACAATTGGAAATGTTAGAAATAGGATTATGCATAAAGATATAGACATCAAACGTCACAAAACAGAATATACATCTTTCGATTGATAAACGGTCCTCCACAATTAAAATATAGTCAAAATAAATAAACTAAATCAAGACTTTGAAAGTTATGCATAGACATTAGATATTATTATATTCTTTTTTTATAAAATAATCATGTTTTTTTAATTTTCTAATCGATACATTGGTATTGTTGAGTCAGAAAAGTTTCCTGTATTGATAGGGGTCTATCCTTGACTTGTAAACACAATAATTTTGTAAATGTATCAATAATCCGAAGTACGCTGACCAGATGTTGTTATTTTTATAAATATGATTGTTCAATATTCTGAAATATGAGATAGTTATTTTTTAATAAAACATGTTATAATTTTCCAAGTGATTTAAATAACAACAGAAATGTTTCAGTTTTCATAATTATAGAAAGAAGGATTATTATGAAATACAATAATTATGATAATCATTTATAAATGAAAAACATTTCATAGGCTGACAACTATCGGAAGGCATTCACAGATTATTTGAATTTTCAAATCAAATGTCTCATTCGTGACTATACATGCCCCGTTTGCAAACGTCACTAAATGCATAGAAAACTAACTGAAAACTTGATAACACTTGTAATGGTATTAATGTAGATATGCATTTAATATTAAGAATTGAATGATAATTTAAGCTGACATGATAATTTATTATTCAAAAGAAAATGAAGATATACTTAAACAATAAGCCCAATGTGATCGATTCATCAATGCTTCAAATAATGCTCTAAATAATGAGTTACTAGAGGTATGAATGTACCATTCTGAAGCTACGTATATATATATTTATATATCTTGTATGATCTTTAATTTAAGTTTCTTTTGTATAATTCGCAGTTACATATGACGTCCATCATCACTGAACTAGAAACATATTTCTTTAAGGTTCAGCTGAAGGACTCCTCCTGGTGCGGGAGTTTTTCGCTTCATTTAAGACTCAATGGTGGCCTTTCGGCTGTTGTATCTGGGGTTGTTGTCTCTTTGACACATTTCCCAATTTCATTCTCAATTTTATAATTTTGAATAAACATATTGAAAGAACACTCTTTATTGTTTGAAAGTTATTATTGAGTTATTAAATTTTTCGGTTTCAAATATGTGTTTACACTGCAAATATTTTTGCAAGCAAACTGCATTTTACAATTATTTTGATGATTTTAGAGTGTAAGAATGGGTTTTCGTCAAGTAGTCAGTGGTAGTTGTCAACCATACAGTGATAATACCTATGGCATACGATGTCTTAACGTTTGTAGTTGCACGGTACATCAAATGTAAATATTTGAATTACAAATGAACTGTCTGCAGCTTGAATATATTTCAGTTGTGTATATTACATTATGATAAGTTGATTGCATAAGAAAATTGATGTAGACATATTTAGTTGTTTTTTTTTAACAATAATACAAGAATGTAACAACAATTTTCCTGTCTTGGCGTATTTGATTTTTTTACATTTTCATTTTATATAAATGGGACAAAATCTATTTGTTTCGGGGGGGGGGGGGGGGGGGGGGGACTGGCGTATTTCAATTTCTTAGAGAGCAACTTTATGCAATATGTCAATAGAAATTCCTGAAATAACAATTTACTGATGTTTGATAATACGATGAAAGGTGGAAATTTTTATGGTATGTACATGTATTTGATTACTGTAAAATGCATGGAATCAAACACAAAATTGAAGTCTACTGATATATCCTAAACAGAATACTGTAAATAAGTTCCATTTGTTTTTTTTCTAATTTTGACAACGACGTTATTTTTTATATTAAGTTTTGTCAAGATAAAATATAATAAATTTAAGTTAATCTAAAAGGTAATAGTATAAACATGATAAATAAAGGAGATACAATTTTTAGAGATATTAATAATGCCATGGTATTTCATTTATTTCATAAAAGATGTCATCACTCAGCAGGATGTATACATTTGCAATCTAAAAGTGTCGATACTTCATTTTTAGGTTTGTTACAACATACAAGATATCTTTATAATTAGTGTTTTGAATTTATTTCTTTTGAGAAATATTTTTTTTATCAATGATCACATACTGTCTGTAAATATAAGCCGAGTGTCATTTTCGGAAAAAGACACTTTCTCCTTTACTTTATGCAACCACCTAATATATAGATGATTATTTTGCCCGGTCGGCAAAAAAATCATATTGTGTATTTTTGATCAAAATTAAATTGAAGTTGAGAAATATAATAATAAAAAATAAAAATTTACAGCCTGTGTTTGAACAAAAGTTAATAGCTTTTTAAAAGTATTATGCTCTTTTACGAAGAAAACATTATGTTTGACACAATTTTGTAATTTATTTCAAAAACCTACCCCTTTCTTTTCAATGTCTTTAAGTTTTTTCTTGCTTATTTGATTTTCTTTCAAACACAAACATATCTATTTGTCATTCCAAGTTCAAAGCTAATTTTATACATTAAAGATTATTGTTTTACCTGTATTAGGTGTCAGACAACACATGGATTCCTTCCAATTTTTAAAAGTAAAAGTAGCCCTACTCTTACACATACGTGATTGTCATTGTGAGTCTTATGTAGACGAAACGCGCGTCTGGCATACTAAATTATAATCCTGGTACCTTTGATAACTATTTACACCACTGGATCGATGCCACTGCTGGTGAACGTTTTCGTCCCCGAGGGTATCACCAGCCCAGTAGTCAACACTTCGGTGTTGACATGAATATCAATAATGTGGTCATTTTTTTTTTTATAAATTTCCTGTTAACAAAAGTTTAAATTTTTCGAAAAACTAAGGATTTTTTTATTTCAGGCATAGATTTCCTTAGCCGTATTTGGCACAACTTTTTTGAATTTTGGATCCTCATTGCTCTTCAACTTTGTAATTGTTTGGTTTTATAAATATTTTGATATGAGCGTCACTGATGAGTCTTATGTAGACGAAACGCGCGTCTGGCGAACTAAATTATAATCCTGGTACCTTTGATAGTTATTAACTTTAATTCACCGAAAACATTCTTTATAATTGTGACTGTTATTCAAATAAATTTCATCCATTTAGCGTAACTATGCAATTTCAAATAGTTTTTTGTTTACTTTGTTTAATATAATAATAGTTTTGCTCCGATTTGAAACTACATATGCTACACGTAAATATATATCATGCTCGTCTTTGTACTTTCGTTTCTTTTATAGACAGCACAATGGCTTCACTAATAAGAACACTGCCAACACTTAGTCCTGGTATCTATGATGATTTTTTCAACAGCGTTTGCGACGACAATTATGATGGTAATGTTTATTTTCTATTAGATACATGAATAATTTTAAAACATTAGTACTAGTTTCTTGATACACAATACCTGTAAACAAACTTATTTTCGCTGATACTTTTTTCGCGTTTGGCCTTTTCTACTTCACTTTGCGGCTATTTATTTTTTTCCAGATGTGGTTATGTTTTACAGTAATGGGCGATTTGTTTTCGCGTTATTTGTCTACATGCGATAGCCTCAAAAATAAAGCGCTGGCGAAAATAAGTTGGTTTAAGCTTGACAGTATTAACAAAGCGTAGCAACTGTATTCTTTGATAATATAACTTGATTTATTTCACTTGACTGAGAGGAGCTTAAGTGGTTCCTTTATCATTGACCAGCATATTAAGATAGGTGTTTTAAGTTGTTCCTTTATCATAGACCAGCATCTAAAGATAGGTGTTTTAAGTGGTTCCTTTATCATAGACCAGCATCTAAAGATCAGTTGTTTGGAGACAAATTGATGAATATTTTAAACTATTCTATTAAGTCCACATCATTAGTTCAGTTCTTTTGTTTTTCCGTTTAGATGACATTGATAGGAAATCATTTAACATCGCAGTTCTATACTGCATTTTTATAACTTGTTAAAACTACCATGAAGTGAATTTAGTGTGTGTATATCCATTTAGTAGTTGTTTAGTATTTAACAACAACAATGTCTCATTGACATCATTCCACATATACTTATATTTTTAATTATGACAGTATAGTATCTTAAAAACACATATTAATGCAGAATTTGTTTAATGAAAATGTTACATGAACCATAGATGCATACATAGCAGAGAAGCAATATATATATATATATTTCTTGATAAAGACGATATATCAAAGGAAATTGCTACGACTATAGCCTATTTGAAATGCAATTAGGGTACTAGTTATTATAATATTTTATTATGACAGTACAAATCAGCTGGTTTAAGACGTTTCTCAAACATACTAGTTTCTTAATTCGTAGATCAAGCACTTACGGGATACTGATCTTTCACTCAATAATTCCTTTTTTGAACATCTTCTCTATTGAACTAAAATTTAAGAGCCCCTCTCCATAAAAATAACTATGTGGTAGAGGTTGCAAAAATTCTCGATCATTTGTCTTCATTGTAAATTCAATAAGTTATCCTTATATCTTTTGATAGGCTATGTCTACATGATCTGCATATATTTGATATTGCTTCTTCTACTGGCATTAGTAATCTTCTTTCTGACTTGTATTTGCTGGAAATATGAACTATCTTGCAAAAGGAGAGAACGAAGATCAGTTCACACAATCTCAACACATTCCAACGAATCTGGAAACAATACGCCTCAAGGAGAGACTCATCAGTATGATGAAGTTGATGATGGATTTTTGAATCGTGAATCTCCAGTAAATGATAGACATGACGTGAGAAGCAGCGGGAGTACGACTGGGGGAATTGGTATTTGTGGAGTAGACGGTGATGGTTATCTGAATCCCTACCATGCGTTAAACTCAATAGAAATTACAATAGGACAGGGGACAAGTTCAGAACAATCAAGCACAGAAACCAGTTACGTACAGGCACTGGAAAATACAGTTTATTTTCAAACATCAGAATAAATATTCTGAAATAGTTAATTCAGTTAGGAAAAAAAAATATTGAAATAATTTGTCATGTTAAGTTTGTATTCATGGGTTTATGCTGCAACAATATTTTTTTTCTTAAATCGTGCAGATAGTTTTCAAAATTTGCTGAAATGATGGTATCAACTTGTTTTATTTGTTAACAATTTGTTGAAAATATAAAAATAAATTAATTTCAGTCTATAATTTATATCTTCAAATAATTAATAATCTGTTACTTATAATATCGGACAAGGTATGGCGGATATCAACCAAACTTGCAAAAGATGGCGATAAAGTATATAATTGCAATAATTAGAATATATCCATTATCACTTTATAAATTGATATAAGATGTGGTATATAGTTATCAAAGGTACCAGGATTATAATTTAGTACGCCAGACGCGCGTTTCGTCTACATAAGACTCATCAGTGACGCTCATATCAAAATATTTACAAAGCCAAACAAGTACAAAGTTGAAGAGCATTGAGGTTCCAAAATTCAAAAAAGTTGTGCCAAATACGGGTAAGGAAATCTATGACTGGGATGAGAAAATCCTTAGTTTTTCGAAAAATTCAAAGTTTGGTAAACAGGAAATTTATAAAAATGACCACATTATTGATATTTATGTCAACACCGAAGTGTTGACTACTGGGCTGGTGATACCCTCGGGAACGAAACGTCCACCAGCAGTTGCATCGACCCAGTAGTGTAAATAGATATAAGTGCCAATGCGACAATTCTTCATTATAAGAACAATTTGCGTTAGAAAAACCACAATAGGTCAAAGTACGGGTTTTAACACGCAGCCGTGGCTTACATTGAACACCACGCTATAAAGGGTCCAAAAATCATTAGTGTACAACCATTCAATCAAGAAAACCAGCGGTCTAATCCATATAATAAAGAAGGAACGAGAAACACTGATGAACCACATCAACAAACGACAACTACTGAACATCAGGTTCCTGACTGAGCACAGGTAACAAATGCAGCGAGTATAAACGTTTTAAAAGGTAGCAATCTTCACCCTTACCCGAAACGATATTAAATCATTACAACATAGAAAGACACACCATAAAATATAAATTGAAATGGCTTGATTCAATTAAAATAGATATTAACACAAGTGAACATGCACTGAACGAATAAATGTGATCTATGACACAATGTATATACAGATGGGTGAATAAATGTGAACTATGACACAATATAAACACAGATGGGTGAATAAATGTAATCTATGACACAATGTAAATACAGATGGGTGAATAAATGTGATCTATGACACAATGTAAATACAGACGGGTGAATACATGTAATCTATGACACAATGTAAATACAGATGGGTGAATAAATGTAATCTATGACACAATGTAAATACAGATGGGTGAATACATGTAATATATGACACAATGTAAATACAGATGGGTGAATACATGTGATATATGAGACAATGTAAATACAGATGGGTGAATAAAGGAAGGCTGTAATGATTAATAACAGTTATGTGTTGTCCTCGGTTTGAACAAAAAAAATTTTTTTATGATCAGCATGTTATTTGTAAAGAATCTCCAGCACTAGCTTTTCAAGCTACGATTTGGGTAAATTTTACCTTTGAAAAGAGATAAATATGAGTCAAGATTTCCGTAAAATAGAAAATTAGAAAATGGAGTTTTTAAAGAACATTCGTTGCAATATCTTTTGATTGCGTACTTAGAAACACGATAGCACATCTAACAGATTTTATTGTTTATACTTCATACCAGAAAAAATGAATTTCGTTTTAAACAAATACCAATTTATTATCACGTCATCACCACAGAAACTGAAAGTTAAACACAACGCAACAACAATTGAATTGTAAACAGTCAATAAACTGAGGCCAACATAATTACTTTTCATATTGACTTCCTCTTCGTTAAATTGACTCCTCATACAATTTACTGTTTTGATTTACTATTAAATAATAGGTAACGTAAAGATGAACATCACTTTTAATATAACTCTTAAAAGTTTACAAATAAAAAAATCGAACACATCTAACGAACAAAAAACATAATACATGCGTATCTTATATAGAAAAAGATGGGTTCAATAGCTTGCCAAGCCGCACCTGAGTTTGACAATTGCATAGAAAATAATAATAGTACTTATTCATGCTATTCTTTTACCAATTCTACTGTGAGAATTGCTCATTCAAAAAATTGAAAAATTCAAATAACAGCACATAAAGAAACCATGCCCTTGAAACATAAGAAGAATGATATTTTTAATTATCTACCTTATGAGTGACAAAATGAATAATAAAACTTCAAATATTACTACATCTTATTGCAAAATTAAGAATGTATTCCGATGCAAAGACCCTTTAATTGAATCGATAGTAACGCCAAAATATATGCAATCTTTAATGACCTGCCAACAGTATCGTCACTATATCACTTCTTTTAAAATAACTCTATTGAAAGGTTTATATATGTGTCTTTTTTATATATAAAACTCACTCGTAAAGTTACTGTGTAAATTTTTTTGGAAAATATCGATTTTAATTGAAATGATAGGACAAGTGGGAACTCATTATTTTCCTTTCATGCAAGGAAATACAGCAACTGTATGTTATATATCAACGTTGACGTCATTCAAATTATGACGTCACGCCAGGTATGCGATACGGGTTTTGCTATGCGATACAGGTTTTGCTATGCAATACGGGGTATGCGATATGGGTTTAGCCATGCGATAAGAGGGTATGCGATACAGAGTAGGTGATACATACTTGAAAAAAGAACCTTTATTAGATATATAAAATTGCTGTATTTTGTACTAAATATATGATAAAACTACTTATATCTCCATAACGTACATTTTGTAAAATTATTGGTTGTACTTGCAGCATCTCCCTTGAAATGAAAAATCTTTAAAGTTAGGGATAAGAAGTCTCCAAATTAAAGCTTTTGATTGTACTATTTTGGGGCATCAAACCGATGATTATAAGAGATAACACATGTTAAGAATAATATATATTTATTGGCCAAGTAAGATCACGGCTTCTGTCGCTTACCAACCCATAAACAAAGGGTCTTTGGGTAACTATAAATTAGAATTATAAATCAAATCTTTAAAATATAATAGATAATTAAAATTGAAATAAAACTAAAATGTAATGAAATTATGAATTAATAGTGTGCTGAATTAAACCCTGGTAACAGATGTCCAAATCAACATGAAAAACTACGTTTAAAGTGTAAATGAATATTAAATGGATTAATATTTTAAATCAAGTTTATCGGTTTATCTGGTTTATCCGGTTTGTCCGTCACTAAACAAATTCGAAATTTGCTGTCATAACAGAATGTTTCGAAAATTGTTACCGCCAACCAGTACTATGAAGGTGATTTATTTAAAAATACAAAACCTGTATGTTGAAGAATCTGACCGCCGTAACTACAAGCTTACAGATTCCCGAAGCCATGAACCTACTTCAACGTTTCGTGGACAAATTGTATGTGAAATTTTTTTTATAATGGTAAATAAACTTTGCTGTAACCTATACAAAAACAAATCATTTCCAATTTCTGATAAATGAACACCGTCTAAAAATAATTCTGGATATCTAATATAAGCACCGCCATGTTTGAGGATATATGTAGCTGCTAAACTATGTAATCTAACTCTAGCTCTGTTCAAAGATCTGTGTACAATCTCATACCTGTATTTCAATCTGGGTAAAATTTTAGACCAAACAAATTTTGACTGTGGTAGTAAGACCCGAGGCAATGAATTACTTTTAAAATATCATGTCCTAATACACATGACACTTAATGTCCGATATCATTTCTACCACAGTGAAAAACTTATACTTGCGGGGGTTCGTCAAATGTAAGCAAATGTTTGACTTTGGGTATTATCTCACAAATCCTCATTCCACTTTTTCCTTGCCACCATATTATAGTTTTTATTCGTTACACCATCGACAGACTTTCTAGCATGTACAAATGCATCTTTGATGATTGAAGAACCCACCAAACACGCTTTTGTTGGTTGACATAAAAGTCTTAAAGTGACGATCAGGCGTGTATTCAAATTTCAAATCAATAATGTACAATATATACAAACAAATAAATGATGACACATATTAAATTTGACTTGCTAACATTAGCGTTGGTATTCTGATATATCTTTTATAAGCTTTTGATTCCCAACGACCAAAATCCTGAATTTCATCATCAGAAAATCCCATTTCCGAAGACTGTGATGCAGCACCGATCCTAAAACTATGACTTTGAAAATTATCCGATGTAATATTCGCCACATACAGAGCTTTCTTAAGAACAGCGTCAAACTGATAACGTATAACACAGTTTAGCGTATATACCTGACGGTATCAGGATATATGTATTTAGTCGGATCTTAACATGTACTTGTGATTTGTTTATAACCGGTATTGATAAAGGTAAACAAACTATGTCGAAATGTTCAGGACTTAATTAAATCTGTATTTGGGTAAGTTGATGCAAGCATACGATTTTTATTGCGTCTTACACTATAAGAAGCAAATAATCCTTAACTACTTTATTAAAATATTGTGCAAAAACGTTAAAAATGAGCTATGAAAGTCAAGTGGCTCGAGCATTTTTCTGAGTAAGTTTTAAAAAATTTCAAAGAAACATATTTTATATTTGGTTAGCTTACATTAGTCTTCACTATCTATAGATTAACAGCTTTTGGTTATTTAAATAATAATGGAGCACGAATGCACAGTTAATTAATTATATGCATGTGCCATTTGTATGCAAGAGTGACATTCCTTTGTATCATGCTTAGATTCGAAAAAGTAAATGTGGGATTGTCTCCCTTTAACATTTTCATTATCTTATAATTAAGTATAGGTTTCTGATTTAATTTGAATAATTACAAAATGTATCAATTCAATAGATTTCAGTTTTTTTTATTGGTGTATCAAATAAATTGATGTACTAATATAATTTCATAAATTTGTAACGTTTCAAATAATCACATACCAATTTAAAGAACCGTTTATCATTATTGAAAAAGACTATAAATGAAAGTTGATATATTTATCTCCCCTTCATGATTAATTGGGGAAATCAACCAGATTTATCAAGTATTAATGACAGAGAGTGACTAGCAAGCAATTTTTAATTTAGCTTATCTAACTTTAAAACAATTTTCCACGATAAACGAATGATACTTTATACAAATATAAGGACTTTGTTAGCTAAATCTACAAATTTTATTAGATTTTATTTATTTTTATTACAATAGATAAACATGCTACATGATAGTTTCCACCGAAGTGTATGAATGTAGGACCAATGTTTTAGGGCCTGGCAATAAAATATTTCTTTAATAAATGAACATGAGAATTAATTGAAGGTATACTCATTAAACTACCTTTGCCTAACTGATCAGTTTTTGAAAAATTAAGGTTGATAGAAACGTTATTTTCTGAAAAACTAAAATCATTTAACGACAAAGAGTGAAATGTGTCAGTGATTTATTGACTACTAATTCCCCTATCCTGAAAAAACCAAAATACGCCAAACTAAACAACCCGAAAACAATAAGGTCTCATACTGTAAAAGACAGACAGATGGTAATAGTGAAATCAATTTATCTTAAATCTGTGGCGTAATCGGCAATCTTGAATCTACTGGTTTGCAGCAGAAATGAATACAATTTAAAAGGGACTATTTATCTATATAATACCTAATAACAAAACCTAATATAAATTTCAATTCCAAAAAGCTCAAGATGACATGTTTTTGAGTTTTGCCAATATTTTGATTGCTGCATCAATTTCTTTATGGATAGGTGTATAGGTGGAAATGAAAAAAACAAAAAAATGTTTACATTTTCGCTCTAAAGCATCGGTACTGATTTTGAACTAAATGTGTATAAACTCGATTTAGATGAAAAATGATTTTGAAACTTGATAAATTAAAAACAATCAGATTTTTTTTGTCTTTTTCGTTTAATATGACAATTAAAGATGGAATTGACCGTTTTAATGAAAGTTTACAGTTGCACGATTATTTGAGGATAAAGTCGTATTTCCGAAAAATAATAACGAACTTATTAATGTAAAGTGTATAAAAAATATATTTTTGATTTTTTTTACTTATATATGATAAATGTATTGGATTGCGTTTAAAAAAAAAATGTCATGAAAAACTTATAAAGTGTCATTTCTTTCAAGAAAAGTTAGTCATATCTTTGTATTCATTATATTATCATTGTTACAGTCTCTTTTGATAGGCTACATTGAAATTCAAATAATTTCATTCATCGGGAAAGTCTGCATACTTTTGATATTCCTTCTTCTAGTGTCTATAGTATTTGTCTCTCTGACTTGTATTTGCTGGAAATATGAATTTGCTTGCAAGAAGAGAGAACGAAGTACATTTCACGCAAACTCAACACATCCCAATGAATCTGTAAACAATCGACCACAAGGGGAGATTCACCAGTACGATGAAGTAGATGATGGATTTTTGAATCGGGTTTCTTCAATAAATGATGAACATGACGTCAGAGCAGTGAAAGTTCGAATGAGGGTAGTGGGATTTGTGGAATAGATAGTGATGGATATCTGAATCCTTATAATGCGCTTAAATCAATAGAAATAAGTTTGGATCACCCCTCAAGTTGTGATCAACTAACAACAGAAACCAATTTCATTCATACACAAGAAAATACAATTTATTTCACAGATCAGATGCAAAATTAAAATAATCCATACAGATAGCAGAAAAACTTGAATGAACCTTTTTTCGTTGATTGATATCTATGTGTTTGCTAGTGTTGTTTTACAAAGAACGTTAATTCTTGTAGATATTTGACATTATTTTAATTGAAGGATATGTTCCAATTTTTTAAACAGTAAGTTGAAACTGCAAAAAAAACCAACTCAGTTTCAGTCAATGAAAATGTTACCCAAGACTGTAAACCTATTATAATGAATCTTGGAAAAATTTGAAAGCCGTGAGTAGGCTTGTATGTGTTAACTTAATTCGATAGAAAGATGATGTAATACATGTACATATATAGAGATTCAATTCTAAGTAAATGTATAATCTGACTTATTTGTTGAACTATATTAATGTCAGGTTGTTTCAAATCAACATGACTTGAGTAAGTCGAATTTTCATCCAAAAAAAGTAAAATCAAATTGAAAAAACAAGGTCGTCTATATTCTATAAGCACAATTTTCACAAGGGAGAATATACATCCGGTACAATAGTTCATTCATGGTATGTTTATATAAAAACTTTGGTGTTTTCTGTTGAACAATGACAAGGAAAGGACCTTTACTTTTTGTGTTTTGTCAAGGACAATCCACTTCAATAACCCACTTAGAATATATTGAGAGTATTCACTCTGTACAATTACGCAACATATGACTTTTATCTTTTGACTATGAACACGGCATATCGAATTCCAAATTTAATTGTGTATACAACTATAACATATTCGTCACATCGACATCTTTTCATATATTGCTAGTGGTTTTAAAAAAATCATTAACAATTAAATTTCTACGAAACAAGAGATGCCAGTTTTAGGTCAATGATCCAGTAAACCAACAACAAAATAACTAATAATACACCCAGTGTGTTACACACAGTCTCACATGTGATCAATGATATGAATACATATGATTGTAAAGAGTTAAATCACTCAACGTCTAAGTAAAGTAAACAAAAACAAATGCACGTAGACGCAGTCATGGTCATCGTCATTATTCATCACCTACTCTGCATGATGTCTCTATTAATGACTTTCTCCCATTTTTACAAAAGCACGAAACTTTATTCATTACCCCTTTCAAAACTGCATTATCTTATGAATTTATGTTTGGAAACCACTGTGACAAATCCTCATTCAAACCAATACAAACTTACACCTCTAATTTCGGATATTGAAAGTCACAGACGTTTCAAACCAGTCCGCACTATTATAAAGAGATTTTTTCTTGATCATTCCTCTGCAAACAAAGGTCTCCATGGCCTCAACTTAGGCAATATCCTTCATCATAAATTAGTTCCATAAAAAAACCCCTCCTTATGTCAAAGATAGGTCTGTATCAATCATTTCTCATGCCTATACCAAACCTATTGCAACTGGAATTTTCAATCACAAACACGTTTTGGAGGATCTCAATATTGACGACTTCAAGTCTAAACCTCCCGATTGCACTTGTGCTAGTTCCCAATTCACATATACTCCCGCTGGCCACGTTATTCTACCGGTGACCTCAACATTGTAAATAACACTTCCTTAGGAAATGAGTTATCGAAAGGTCCGAAATATCGTGAGCTTAAATTTATCAATTGGAAATACAACTTTAAATCTTTTATGTATTCAGTCGAGGAGTATGCCAGGCAATGGGCTAAGCGCGAAATGGAAGACGTAGACACTCTTTCCGAATGGATTTGGGCGGTGATGTCGTTGATAAAAATCAGAATTAAGAAACTGAATGGGTTTATCAATGTCCCTGTTACGTCAATCTTTAAAGACCCAAAGGTTGCAAAACACTTATCTTACCTCCATGCCATAGATGTTGTTGTCCCCGCAGATAAAGCCCCAAACAACATCATTTTTGTGTGTAAAACTCATTACATTTACTGCTTGATACACGTATTAGGTATAGGCAATTCACATGGAAACTCAACATATACCCTAACGACACTTACCAAAGAGGAAATCCTGGATAATCATATGTCTGTTCTATTTTCCTCTGGAATTTCAATCAAAGATGAAGAACTGGCTCTTCCATCACTGTATTGGATACCTAAACTACACAAGTGTCCTTACAAACAAAGGTATATTGCTAGGTCTTCCAAGTGTTCCACGAAACCTCTTTCTAAATTATTAACATCTATTTTATCAGCAATCAAAGACGAGCTTCTAAGTTATTGTGAAACTGACTATTCTATTAGTGGCGTGATTCAGATGTGGATACTTAAAAATTCCAAAGATCTTTTAGAGTACATACAATCTAACTTTCTTTCATCTTGCAATAGGATTAAAACTTTTGACTTTTGTACACTTTACACAAGTATTCCACATTCCAGACTAAAAGACAACTTGACAGAGTTGGTATTGCTTTGTTTCATAAAAAAGAATGGCCAACGTTTATACGTCAAGTATCTTGTCTTAGGAAGGAATAAATCCTACCTTGTAAAGGATCACTCTGATTCAAACAAAACATTCTCTGAAACTGACATTATCAAGATGCTTGATGTTTTGATTGACAACATATTTGTTACATTCGGATGACGTGTTTTTTCAACAGACTATCGGCATTCCAATAGGAACCAATTAAGCCCCTCTTCTTGCCGACTAATTTTATGAGGCTGACATCAGACAAGAATTTCTTAGGAAGGAAGATAAGGAAGTAAGCAATATCCTTTAGCTCTACTTTCCGCTATATAGATGACGTTCTTTCACTAAATAATTCAAAAATTGGTGACTATGTTTAACGCCTCTATCCCACCGAACTAGAGATAAAGGATACAACAAATACAGTTAAGTCGGGCTCATATCTTGACTTACTGTATAAGCATTGATTTGCGTGGGGTTAAAATTTCGTGGTTTTGTATCCAAAAGTGAGTTCGTGGGGATTTAATTTCGTGGTTTATAAGTTGAGAATAAAAGATGTTAATGTCTCTTTATAATTGACAATACTCGATAAAACTAATCTTAACTTTTGCCGTTGGGAAAAATCAATAGTGCATTTAATAGTGACAGTGAGCTGTAATTAAGTTTTGTGAACTTAACTTTTATCGTTCATAAATTGTAACAAAAAGTGTAAACATGTCTATCTTAAAATGGATTAAAAGTTCTAAAATACGTGAACCATCCTCCCCAGGATTATCTTCCCCGAGCCGTGCAACCTCCGAGGATGATGCAATAACAATTACGGCAGCAAATGAAGCGATCGAAGGTTTATCTGATTCCCCAAAAGCTTCACCTTCTAGACCGGGTAAAAGGAAACGAGGAGAATATGGACCATTATATAATGTCAATATGAATTTGTCTTATTAAATAATGTAGATATTTACGTATTTTAAATTTAGACTTGGGAATTTACAGTTAAATTTTCGTTGGGGTTTTAATTTCGTGGATATTTTTTAACCACGAAATAAACGAAATTAAATCCCCAACGAAAATTTCTACTTTTACAGTATATCTAGAAAATGACAATGAGGGTTGGTTGAAAACAAGATTTTACGACAAAAGAGATGATTTCAGCTTTCCAATTGTTTAGCAAATTTGAAAATAGACAGAATCCAAGTCATGTCCGATATTCCTAATGGTTTTGCTGTATTACAAACAGTGGTCGTATAATACAGGAGGGAGCAGAAAATATTGACTTAAAGGCTGAAACAATCGATGGTAAAAACATTTTGTACTCCATGCTAGAGTTGTATTTCAGTATCAAAACGAATCATCAAACGCCCACATAAGTTCCATAAGGATTAAACAGGGACTAGAAAGATCTTTGACATTGATTGATTCGAATACTAATCTTATGGCATGATAACCTTTCGACAAGCCAACAAAAAGATATGGACCCCTTCGTTATTCTAATGTTTATGGGAATATTGTGTCTTGTTTAATCGAAAACCGAGATATATCTGGCCTGTCATTGGTATTTCTGCGACTTCTTTCGAGACAAAACTTAGATTCAATTCCATTTTCTACAGAAAGCACTGAACAAATTGTTCAATTTTGGACCGGTTCTTACAAAAGGCTAAATTTGAAATTTCGTCTGTAGCCTTTGCTCCGGTAATAGATGCCAAGCCTAGCGACATGGCAATAGTATTTACAACTATGAAACAATGTTTAGATATGTCATTACGTGCAGGTCAACAATATGTTGTGAAAACATTTAACAATTAATTGTATGATGTTGCCCAAATGTAAAATGGTCTATTCCAGACGTGTTCGATGATGAATATTGGTATACGAGGCTAGATCTCGTGGCTCTTTTGTTTAATTTAAAATCACTTCTCAATTGGTGTACAGACGAAAATCGTTTAATTAATAATGAACCAAATGTATGTCACAGTTCACTTCTGCTGAAACACCCAAAAGCGCTGAAGGTATGCACCGGTTTTTTTTCTAATCTTAAAGAACATGTGTTGCCATTGTTTGAAGAATTTAGAAAACACTCTTGGAAACTATCATCAACCTTCGCATTTTAGGATATGTTCTGCAGTTGCGATATTGTTACAGAACATTAGGGCTGAACGGAATGGGCAGTGGGTTTTACATTTGCAAATTGTAGCTGCAATGTTGTGATGCTTTTTCAAAACTAATCGGACGAACTATGCTAGGTGGAAACCAGCCTACATATTGGATATGTCTGAAACGGTAAAATCTGTCTTTATGTCAGGTGAGCTTTCAATCAAACATAAACATGGAACATTCAGTTGTATCCGGAGTGATATATCTACAAAGAAAACTATTATTAAAGATTCTAAAGGTTGTAGAGGCATCATAGGACTGACAATGAAAAAGCTGTACTTCGATAAATGCTTACAAGACACATCCTTGCGCATTTTAGTTCTGAAATGAGATCAAGATGATCGGGATTAGCCACAGATGCAGAAGAATCTCTCTGATTTGATAGGGTATATGCATTAAAATATGACCGATCCATTTAACGTTACCGAACATCCTTAGCCATTTATAAATATTTCTACAGAAATGAAAGCCTCAATAAATGTTTCTCATGATTCTCTTCTTAAATCTCTTGAACGTGGCAACCAGATGGTTATATCTTTTGTGGAAGGCTGCTTAAGAACATATCCAACAGTTTATTTTTTACGGTGAGAATTTTTTCCCGTAAAGATATTTCATTCTTCAATTGACAGAGAATAAAATTTTGCCAAAAAAAATATTTGTTGTCGATTTCGTTTTTGCAAAAAATACTGCTGAAAATTGAACATTTTTGCAATTTTGAAGAAACAAACGTTTTTTATTCAAAAAAAAAGTGAATATGATTTTTTAATCAACATATACTTATATAATGGGGCTCAAATTGAAGCAAAATAGTTCAAGATGGTTAGAAAAATCTAACTCTACCATTTAAAGAATTAATTCTTTTAAAGTTACTCAAATAAAGCCAAAAACGTTATGGTAACCCAAAAAACGGCAAGAAATGAACATTTGAAATGCACATTTTAGATTTTTTTTAATATTTCTAACGGTGTCGATTTGACCAAAGTAAGATATGTTATTCTTTGAAAAAATGAAACGTCATAACGTTTTGAAAAATATTAGTCACCGTACTCGTTTTTGAGAAAAATCGAGTAATATAATATTGTTTACTCAATCCCTTCCGTAAGCCTCACAAATTGCGCCAAAAATTAAGACGTTTCGGGACGTAAAGTTATATTTCCCCTCATTTTTCAAAGGCAGTGCGACGGTGTTGCAGACAAATGTATTTTTACACTGTGACTTTGTTGAATAGTTGTCTTGATAGCACTCATATCACATGCATCTTCTTATTTATAATGGACCAGCATCTGTACGAGATAATAATTCAGTTAGCTTTACTATTGTGTTCGTCAAAATTGTGAAACCCGATTGTGAAACATGCAAACCATTAACCCGAATAATTCAGTCGTTATATTCCGCTGATCTACGATTACTACCTCGCAAGTAGGAGAGATCGATTACGGGGAGGGACTGAATTATTCGGGTAAGCAAACCATGGAATTACAAACTATTTAAATAGTCCCCAGCTCTGGTGTAAGGTATTTCATCCCTCTTTTAAAACAAACGAATTACACGTTAGAAATCCGTTTCTGTGTGTCGGTCTATAGTACAAAGCAGGGTTATTTTTCATATTATATTTACATTTGATGTTTTTGTTCTGATTATTCATTTAATATGCCACTTGACGTCCGTCATCCATAATCATTATTTATTTTACCGTTACTTCACAAAGAAGTGTCTTTCTTACACTGGTTTATATTACACTGTGTATATAATTTCACATATCGAAATCAATAAAGAGCACGTGAAATTTTGCAACCAAACACTTGTCTAAAATCTCACCGACTCCGTATTATATATTCATGTTGCAGTTTTGGTTTTTTTTCTTTACAGGCTTCTAGCTATAACAAAAATCTGTATGTTGACTCTTAGTGTTTTGAAAAATATGTGTCGTCGGGTTGCTGTCGTATTAATGTATACCTTAAAAATCTTTTTCATAATTGAAAAAGGATTGATTGGGTATAGAAATATTCACATTTCTGGACTGCTCCCGTCCGACAGTTACGTGTATATATTTGCTAAAATTGGGTGCAGCCGTTCAGCTGCTCGGATGTATACATTTGCAGCCTCGTTTAGTCGAAATAAAAATGTCGTTATATCAGATGCATAGAGTAAGGAGAGTTTTGGGCTATCTATACGTTAAAATACCATCTAAATAAATGGTTGACGAACTTCGAATAAAATATCTAAACAACAACAAAGGTCACACGAATCTTCAAATAAGTCGCATCTGTTGCGCCTTTTGCAGTTGTAGATGAAAAAAATACTTTGATTAACAAAGCAGATCAGTAAGACATTAACTTGAGAATAAACGAAACGGCCGAAAAATGTTGAATGTTATTATAAATTGTAGCCATTTTTGTCGTGTGTTTTTGCTTTTATGACAAATTTACAATATATAAGTAAATGAAATTGACCCAGTAATTTTTCCACCTAAACGAGCCTGACTGCCGTGGTTTTACGCTTCAATTTATGAGTTATTGCATATATACCCAATGGAGATGGTTTTCTGTTCTACTGCCCTCTACATAGTTTGGCTGCATACAATGTAACCACTAATGTAGACTACTATATTATTATTGATTATTCAAACAAATAAATTCAAAGAGAAAGATGCAGAAAGAAATTCTAAAATGTTCGTTTAGAAATAAGATATAAAATATAAATAAAATACCAAAACTTGAATACTGTTTGAGACAATTATCAGTTGAGAACTAATGATTATGCATCACTATATGAAACTGATGAATTAATTGATTGCTCCCGTGCTGCAGTGGCAAATATATCACACATATTTACGACGAGGCGAGAGTGAATCTGAAGTAAATGATTGATACATTATCAAGATATAAAGAGTGTACTAGCGGTACCGTAAAAAGTATGCCGTACTCGATAAAGTTGAATAATGATCAAAATTTTGAGTTAAGCTATTAGGCCCCCCCCCCTGACTTAAGTCTAATTAGTCAAGACCTACACTGTGGTTTTTTGGTTAAATTATATTTGTTTCCTCATACATAAGTAAACACCAACATCATCAGATATTCTCTACTTGTATGTCAGTGTATATATTACAATGTTTTCCTATTTCAATATTTTTTTATTACTGTGCCATCTTTTGTTTTACATTGTTTACCGGTTAAAGGTCGTATTTATTTAAAGAGCTACTATATATATATTAGCACTTCAACGCAAAGCTAGATGCATGTTCTTTCTCAAGTAAAACCAAACTTTGAGTTTTCTATCCTGAATGACAAAATCAAGTTTTGTAAAGAAATAATTACAATTTGTGTTGCATTCTACTGCAATAATAAATCATTACGCATTTGCTGTCGTTGTTTTTTTCTGTATTGAAGATAATTTTAATAAAATGGAAACTTAAGTGAGTATGGTCTATTAATGATTAAGATAATTGCAGTTCTTTTATAATAGACCAAAAGGACAAAGATATCTTTTTTTTTCTAGTTTTGAGTTCTAGTTCTGTTAATATTCAGTAAGAGTTTTTTGCTGATTCCCGCTGTGCCCTTTCCTTTGAGGAAAGAAACTGCCCTTTCCAGACGGCCACTATGACGTCGTTGAAACACCGTGAAATTACGGGACACAATAGACGACGGTTACGTTTGTTATTACCTCCCCTGAAACTGTTGGATATGCCCTTAAATGTCTCTAAAACTCATATCTTCTACAGTCCTACGTCGAGGTCTCCTCTCAATACTTTTGATGATACGACCAAGATCTCAAACTCAATTGTAAATCAGGTGAGTTTGTTGAGGCACATATAAACCCAGTAGAATTAGTTCGTCGTGTTTTGTTCTTGCTAATGATCGTGAGAATGTGACTGTAGTCAGGATATTGGCATATCATATTGGTCCCATACCCTCAGCTATGTTCCATGATGATGGTACCATGTGGAAATGTTGTAAATCTGATATAATTCATCTCCTTGAAGAGGACACTTGCTCGTCTTTCAATCTTCCAAGTTATGATAATATATAGGTACCAGACAATTTGATACGACAAACGCTCGTTTCGTCTACATAAGACTCATCAGTGACGCTTAGATAAAAAAAAAGTAAGAAAGCCAAAAAAACATAAAGTTGAAGAGCATTGAGGACAAAAATTCCCAAAAGTTGTGCCAAATCCGATAAGTGTTCAAACGGGAGATTAGGAATCGCCGTTAGCATTGGAAGTGCATGTATTGCCTCATTGTATGATCTGAATGGAAAGTTGGGAATAGACTATATAAGATTGATTTACTTGTGTCTCATCCCTTTTGCACATTTAAGCAAATAAAATATGTTTAAACTAATCTGAATGTAAAGTTCAGGTATCTGCATGACGATTTAAACAAAGCTTAGGGCGAAGTTTGCGCCACAACGGATCCTAGTCTCGTGAAAATTCACCCATGTGAAAACATGTTTTTACGGCACATCTCACTTGCCTTGCTTCAAACGCAAGTTCAGATAAACTCTCATATTGCTAAACCAACGATCATACTTTCCAAAGACTCTGGTTGGTAAGAGTGTAAAAACGGGTTGCCCTCGATTTTATTTGAGGGATCATGTCAGTAGATTTCCTTCAACACTTGTTTGTATGTATCCAGGCAAGGAAAACAGCTTGCAATAACAACTGTGTGTGCAACCAACAGATATCAACATATACCAATATTTGTTCATGTGAAGGGTCTGACGGTTGTTGAAATTATTTAACTCACCGAGCAATTGACGACGATCAAAACGATGACTGATATCAGGTTTTCGAAAGTTTTAATGCCCTTTGTTTGTAAGAATACCCCACTCCTTTCTAAGGGGTCCATATGTGCTTTTGTAAGGCAAAGGCACCTAGAAATTAAAGTTCATAGAGCTTAAATATACGCTGAAACTTCAGTCCATCATTAAACTTATTTGATTTAATTGCCTTGTGAAATATTTGTGACTTGCAATAAATATACATCAAAGCAAAAACCGAATTGACTTCGATTCTTTATAAAAGCCGTAAAATTCCGAAATATATCTTAAGAAGTACATGCGATGTAAAAAATAAATAAATTGAAATTCGGTTGTTCCATCTTCTATTTTGTTGCTAGTCTGAATTCCCTTTAAAATGTGCATTTGGTGGTTTCATTATTTTCAAATTAAGTTGAAAATGAAGTGTACAGTTTATTTCATTATACAATTCAGTTACCATTTGGAGACTTTTTATAACCTCTTGTGAAATAAATTGACAATAGTGAAAAACTAACATTTGACCTTATTTAAAAAAAAAATTGCACCACATTTCAATTCTACGACCAGGCAAAAATTAAAGAATAATTTAGCCTGCAGGTAGGGTGGTCCATTAAAGATGAAAAATTGTTGGCTTGGTCACTCCACTATAGTATTCTAGGTACTGAAATTGTTTATATTCTCAATTAGTATCAAAGTTTCTCTTGTTGGTGTTTGTATATATGTAACCACAACTGTTTATCAATTTTAGATCATATTTTTATGACATGGATTGGTACATTCCGCCATAGGGCTATGATCAAATTTGAGTTCTTGTCTTTCATTTTTGCTGAGGTTCTTTGTTTATATGCTATTCAGTATCTCTTTATCTAATTTTCATCTGTTTTTTTTATAGTGATTAGGATTATATTTCAATGTTGACAGGCGTACCCAAATTCTTGAAGTTTATCGTACAGGGTTTAAGCTAGCTATAAGGCAAGGTTGAGTTCAGCATTGTCTTTATTGAAAGGGACCTGTACCGGGTCATGATCAGATATGAGACAGTTATTTTTTCATTCGTTGGAAATGTTCAGGCGTTTTATTTGCCATTTTATTAAGGAATTTCCGTTTTGAATTGTCCTATGAGTTTGGTATTTGTATTTTACTTTTCACTAACATAATCATGTAGCGGGCTGAAATGTACAAAACGTTACTCATAAATGTAGCACTATGGGTGGAATTACGAAGGTATAGAAAAGAACTTTAAATAACAATCAGAACATTATCTGTTATAATATTAAGCTATATGACAAAACATAATATGTCCTCTAAGAAAGTGTTTAACAATAACATGAGAATGCTCCCAATTGCCGTAATCTATCTCAAAGTACTTAATCTTATAAAAAGAAAGCAAGGTACTCTTTACTCAAACTTGACATATACTCTGACCTATAATGGTATACCTTTATAAGTTTTGACTTGGATGGAAAGTTGATTTATTGGCACTCATGTCACATCATCTTCTATCTATTGAACCACATTTCTGCTACAAACTACAAACGTACAAAGTGATTTCGTCCTGAAAACAATAGATAACAGAACTGAACAACGACATCATAAAAACACTGCTTACTGCATAACAACATATAAAGTTGAAGAGCATTGATGACCCAAAATTCACAAAGGTAAGTCAAATAGGATTACCGCTTTCTAAGAAAATCCTAGTCTTTCGAATAATTCATACTTTAGCAAACAGTTAATCTATAAAAATACCATATTATTGATATTTATGTCAACACCGAAGTGCTGACTACTGGCTAGTGATACCCTCGGTGAAGAAATATCCACCAGCACTGGTATCCTTTTATATTCTTTCTTTTCGATAGTTGTCATTTACTTAAAGAAATAACAATAATTTTGTTATAGAATTTCAAACATGAGTAGTGAAATTTAAAGTTAGAAACAGTTTTTTCTTGTAAATTTCGAATAGATACTTGGACAATAAGAGAGTACGTGATTGACGCATTTGATTCGTCTTTCCAATTAACACAATATTTCGTATCGAAATGAAACTACATGAAATTTAAAATTATTTTACAGGAATATTTCCTTATTGTCTGACCTAATTAAAATATACATTTGATTAATTCTACTAACATGATATCGATGGTTTATGTTATTGTTTTTTCTTTGTGTATTGTAGTTTGTTGTAAACAGGAGATGTGTTCATCTGGGTAAATATGTTGTATATACTAACTAAAGAGCCTTATTAATATTTTTCTCGAATATATTGGAAAAAGAAAGAATATACATCGCGGATAGTGTACTTTTGCATGTTTTTCAACCTTCCACAATAAATCATATTTACTATAAAGATAGACTAAAATTACATGTAAATAATTATTCCAATTTTTATTTTCAGGTTAAATGAAAATCTGTGTTTTTTCAATTTCGAACATAGGGATGGGACGTGTGTTGGTAAGAACATATATACATTTTTTAAATATAGGTCTTATGCCAAGAATACTGACAAACGATGTATGTCAGAGGGATATAACAAATGGCATTATTATACTTCACGTTAAAACAACATATTTTGATTGGCTAATACGAGGTTGTTAATTTACTCTTTCACATGGCTGAGCGGGTGACAATTTTTTTAATGTTATCCTCTCGACCAGACCAATCAAAAATCGATAATTTAAAGAACTATGAATTGAAGATTAAATCAGGGTATTAAAGACAATATTTAAGTTCTACGTTTTGGCTCAGATTCTATTATTTGACTGTAAAAATAAAAGTAAAATAAAAAATCTTGCTTCACTTCTGTTGATTTTTCGAATACCTGTAACGTTGTTATGTGCGTGACGTCATAGAAAATACTATTAGATAAAAGTTATTTGTAAAAGACAATAATGATAGAACATTCAGTACAATAAATGAAGTATCACCCTCTCAGCTATGTGTTATTTATATAATGTTAAATCCTTATATTTTACAAAAGGTATTAACTAATTTCAAGGGGGCATTATCTTTTAGGTGTAATACCACCATTGATTTTTCCCTATTAGTCTTTGTTAAATTGGCACTTTTAAAAAAAATGTACAGTATTTACCTTTATTTCAAAGAAATACTTTGCATGTGTAAAGTTAAATCCTTTCCAGTGATACAGTGAAAATTTCACACTACATTTCATTGGATATAAAGAAAGTAACCACCGCCGGAAGTAAACAACCCAATTGTTACACTGTTATTTACTGGTTACCTGCTTTGGTAACTATGTAACCTTAACGTTCCAAAATATTTTATAAGACCATCAAATAAAAAAGAATGATTATTTCAGACATCCAACATACATATTTACGACTCAGAAAAAATTAAGTGCATTGAAATGCAGGGTTAATTTTCTACAACTGTCAAATTCAAGGGAATATTTTTTTACGCCTACTTTCGTATGCAACCGGATGTGACGTACCATGATTTGGTGGTATTACACCTGAAGAACACCTAAATGTCAAATTAACTTAATGTAATTTTTTTCCCTCCAATTGCAAGTTATTTCAAGCATAACTGTCAAGTTTTGTCTCAGTCTGAATTATAGTTTCAGAGAAAATCACTATAATGTAAGGCCATATCCTACGGCAATTTCAGTCTAATTTCTTCGAAAAATCCTAATTTCAGTGTATCATTATAAAATGCAGTGTTGACTAATATCTGATCATAAACTCATGATCTATGCATTCAAACAATTAAATAGAATACAAAAGACAACTTTAAGATGATAAACAAATTTATTGCACCTTTAAGAGTTCATTTGAAGGTCTGTTTTGGTCTGTTTTGGTCCATTTTTCATCAAAACTTGATATCTTTTGTCTAAAAAATAAAACAAATGTGATTATTTTCCCACAAAAATGAAATAGATGTAATGTTAAATCAATAATTAAAGTGTTTTAGCTGAAAGAACTGACTCTATAAATGTTAACAGTCTACACGGAAGTTTCAATAAGCCCTTATGTGTAACTTGAGTTTTTGGTCTGTTCCCCTAGTGTGACAAAAAACGGTTCCCTTTCAGTCAATCATTTATTGCTACTGGTATCAAAGTCTTTTTATTTACTCATAACAGTATATTTCTAATGGATTTACACAAACAGTCCACTTTTCTTGTATTTTACATTAGAAAATGGGGAGAAAGAGTAATAAAAAAATACCTCAAAATGTTTTTAAAAAGGGTTATGTCCCTTGGAATGCTGGTACAAAATATAATTGGTAAGAATTATAAAGTTTAAGTATGTGAGACTGGATTCTGATGCGTATAAATCCAGGACAAATAAGTTTTTAGATGAGTTATTGTCTGTTCAAAATGTAGACGGCACATTGGCAAATTGTAAACTTTTGCGGCCAAAAAAAAAAAAACATGATGATAGTTGATACATACTTTAATGCTGAAGTGTCATCTGCAGACCAATTCACATATAAGATTTTTCAACAGAATGCTCTTCAGAACATGGTTAACACTGAAATAAAAAATTCACATGTTGTACGCGTCTGGCGTACTAAATTATAATCCTGGTACCTTTGATAACTATTGTATAAACAAAACTGTAAGGGTAATTTAAAATTTAACACAGTAATCTAAATACAGCTTCGTCTGTCCACCCATTTGACTTAAAAAACACCCGTTAACCCCCATTTCAATGCAATTTGACCTCAAACGTGCTTTCTGTGTCTAAATCCATTCCGAATAGTCCATGTTTACAATGTATGAACTGGTTTATTAATAACTTTTAAAAATGAAAGTACAATAGGGTCACGAGTGCACATTTAGTTTCCCTAAATAGGTGTAATACCACCATTGATTTTTCCATATTAGTCTTTGTTAAATTGGCACTTTTAAAAAAATTGTACAGTATTTACCTTTATTTCAACCAAAGAAATACTTTGCATGTGTAAAGTTAAATCCTTTCCAGTGATACAGTGAAAATTTCACACTACATTTCATTGCATATAAGAAAGTAACCACCGCCGGAAGTAAACAACCCAATTTGTACACTGTTATTTACTGGTTACCTGCTTTGGTAACTATGTAACCTTAACGTTCCAAAATATTTTATAAGACCATCAAATAAAAAAAGAATGATTATTTCAGACATCCAACATACATATATTTACGACTCAGAAAAATTTAAGTGAATTGAAATGCAGGGTTAATTTTATACAACTGTCATATTCAAGGGAATATTTTTTTAGGCCTACTTTCGTATGCAACCGGATGTGACGTACCATGATTTGGTGGTATTACACCAAGTTCATGTTCATCGATTTCATTCAAATTCTTGTTTTTGATTTGTAACTTAATGAAACATATATCCTAATTACAACAAGTCTGAAAAAAACAATTAAAAAATCATGGAGTCGATTTTATATAACAGCATTTCCTGTGTTTTTTAGTAGAGACGCCATTCAATTAACTATCGAGATGCCTCCGATGTCTGCCGTCGGTCACATAGCCTGTATATAGTATATATACACATAAACATAAATACAAAAAGTTTGCGACCACTTGGGCTTGGTTTTTGGTGGATCGTGTCCGTTAACAAAATGATTCAATTTTGTTTTACTTTTAATGTTGACATTTTTGCTTGTTTTGGCCAAACGCTTATTATATGTGTATCTCATCTCTATCTATTGGGATGAAATGAGGGTCAAATACATACGGATTCAATGAGATCTTAATATTCTCTTGTAAGTAAATAATTTATCAGCGACGTGTCTGTTCAATTAACAATGTTATTATGAGATACAGGTTTAAATTTATGTTGTTATTTCATAATCCCCATAAAAACCTTTTCTCCTGTTTGAAAATAAATGTGTGATAAAGACTTTTAAAATATAAATTACAGAATATGTTGGAATGAGAGAATCATTTACATGTGAATGTAGAATATATTGATGAATGTTGGAAAGGAGTAGGTCCGGTAACGGCCGATTTTGGCCTCAAGTTTCAGGTTCATCTATCGAAATATTTTGGACACTTTTTAAACACTTAAGTGTCTATTTCAATTGATTCGATAAGTTTATGTGAAAGATTTTAACTGATTTAGTCATTCAAACGTTCCGATTCCAGCTTAAATATGCAAAATCTATTAAATATGCTAAAAAACGTAACTGTTCAGATGTTTTTTTGTCAAAAATGAAAGTGGCCGCATCCGTGTTCATCCTCAACCTTTATATATGATATGTATTATTATCAAATACAACTTACATTTCAATATTATGAATGAACACGAATAAAATTTAACTAAAATACTAAAATTGTGAGGATTTCAGTAATTTAGCATGGCTTAATGATGCTAGTAACCGATATATGTGCATTGTATTGTCAAAAACAGCTATATTTATGTAGCAGAAGCATTCTTCTTTCCAAAAAATAGCTTAAATATTGCATTTTCACCATTTTGTAAAACTGCTATATTTTGGGGCCAAAAAGGGTTCTTACTGAACCTACTCCTTTGCGATAAACCTTCCAATCCTAGATCTGCAGCCTTATGATATATTTGCTATGTAATATTATCTTATCTAAGACCTTATTAATGACTTGTCAATCTGAACACGCAAGACCTCTCACTTAGTTATTACCATGATATTGAAAGACAATAGATATTGTATAAGGTAAACATATGCAAGATCACAGGCAAAGAATTTTCTTTTAAAAACTTGATTCTAAACTTACATCGTGGTTTATTGTCAAATACATGTACCTTTTCTTATATGAATTTTAGTTTTTAGTAATAAATCTATGGACTTCAAAACAGTCGTTGAAACTGTAAAATAGCATACAACACAGTGCAAGTTATTCACATATAAAGAATACCTTGCCGCTGTTTGCAATTTTGATTTTCAATTTCTTAATCAACGACTTATAATTATAGGTAAAATAATTCGCGGAATCAAGACCTGGTTAAATTTTTATTTGTCTTAACCCTGCTACTGCTACAGACGAATCGAAACATTAGAAGTTTGTATATTATCCGATTGGAGTAAATGTAATAATACATAATACAAAAAAAAATATTGGAATATTATTACTAACTAGACGGGAAAAAGACCATAATTTTTTTTTTTAAAATGATAAGTATTTTTCACACAACCCTCCACAAAAGAACCTTAATATACGCTCCACACAAATAAGCCCCATTTATACATAGTAATATATGCATGATGGCTTAACATTTAATAAAGGATATACACTTTTGCACAATTCATTTTCTGTTTATTTTTTTCTTCTTATAAATGGATAATTGATGTCAGCAAAGAATTAGGTTTCGGGTCATAATATCATATCTTTAAATCAAGTAGCAATGTATATTGTGCGCTGTGTTGTTTACTAATAGTTTGTGTACTCGTCCACAGTGTTTCTTCTTATTTCTCTGGAATTGAGCGTAAAAAATACCTATAACAAATGTCGCACAGAAATGAACTACTCATGTTATTAATGAAATTCTTACCATTCAAATGGACTAATGTTGATACAAATATAAATTGAGAAGATGCTGTATAATTTCTAATGAGAAAAAGTGGCCAAATGACAAAGAAAATAACAAGTATGGTTCACCTTATGCCGTAAGCATATTTCTAACTCACTATCATTTTGTGTGAATTTTTTTGTAGAATGTAAAAAGGGTTTCATTTCATTTATTGGTGAAGCTTGCAGACCATGCCCAGAAAATACTTTTGGAAGAGAATGCTTATCTGACTGTAAATGCAGAATAAATGAAAGGTTTGTAGATTTTTTGAAATTGACCTTTCAATATATTTAAAAAAAAAAAAAAAAAAAAGCACTATAGTATAGATAAGGATACGGTGAGTTTACTTATTTGTTAAATAT
Source organism: Mytilus edulis (assembly GCA_019925275.1). Taxonomy (NCBI): domain Eukaryota; kingdom Metazoa; phylum Mollusca; class Bivalvia; order Mytilida; family Mytilidae; genus Mytilus; species Mytilus edulis. The sequence continues at coordinate 68,692,888 of CM034361.1, read as the reverse complement.
ATTAAAATGGAGGAAATTGTTTGTTCGAGGAAACTATTTAATTTCTTTTACTTACCATAAGGATTTTAAGTCGAAAAGTCTGCATTTTGAGCAATAATTTAAGCAAGGTTTCAGCAATACTTGTTTTGTATAATTTTTTTATGCAATTTTTTGTATACCTTTATAAGATTTTTGCTTGTTTTGCATGCTCTACACCTAGATTGCTATTTTTTTTAAATTTTAAATTTGTTGTTTTACAATGTGTATTTGTATTGACCATATTATGGTTGGCATTTTTGTTTTATATTTTATTTTAGTATTTGAATCTAACACAGTGTATGTTTTATGTTTTTGTCTTTGATTTGTTTTGATTACCATGCTTAATGTACAGCGCCTTAGAGTAGTTTTTATTTTTTATATAGAGCGCTCTATAAATTTTCATTATTATAATTATTATTAATAATATTTTATATGTGTTTCATAAATATCATTCAAGAACAATTTTCACACTTCACCTTATTTTATATTACGTATCTTCGTTGCTTTTGTCTTTAAACAGCATGTTACTTAAAACGTTTAATGTAATATGAATGTTCTTTGTAAGCAGCTCAAATAACATATAAAAGTCAACATATGGTCTTAAACAATACTTTTGACGTTGTGAATGTAGCTGAGTAACAAAGCATACCTCTTTAATGACGATACTTTAGAAATACTCACAGATGCATTTTATTTGTTTGTGATTTAACCTCTTGGTTCAAGATATTATTAACATTTTCATTTCATTGTGATACACAACTTGATATTTAACAAGTATTAACACAGTTAGAAAGTGGCCAAAACAAATTAACTGGAGGTGAGGGAGGGTATATGTTTATTCATAAGCTCAATGCATGCAAATACTGAAAAAAGACCACACAACCTTTAAACTTTATCTTCGCAAATAATAGTCCATGAGAACTTTCCATTCCAAGTTTTAGTTTTTTTCCATAATTTTAAGAGGCACATTTGAGGACATTAACTTAGTTCCATTTTTTATATTCAATGAATTACACCTTATTGACCATTGTCTACACAATATGTTGAACTTTTATCGAACCGAGTGTACGAATCAGTAAATCAATATTTTTTTTCAATTCAGTTACTTTATTTTAGATGTGACCACGTGAAGGGATGTGTGAACTTATTGCCTAGTCTAGAACCGGACAACACAGCTGATCATGATGAGGGTAATAGATACGAACTTTTTTTTTTTCGACGATCTATTATTTTTTTCTCCAAAACAATTAAATTAAATTAAATTGAGATTGGAAATCAGAAATGTGTCAAAGAGAAAACAACCCGAGTTCGTTTAGTCACACTCTTTCCGCTGTATCACACTGAAAACAAAAATTTCAAAGTCATGAATGTCAAAATCTAACCTTGCGTGCATGTAAGATCGGCGACAGTAAACAAATGGAAATTAAAACTCATTAATCGAAATACAGTTGATTTTCATAAAAAAAATCGCTAGTATGTACACGTCATCTTAACGTTACAAATATTTTGTCTATCAAGAAACAAAGAATCTAGATTTTCTCATTTTCAGCTCTTTTTTCGAATAATCAGAGTGATTTTTTGTACTCAATACAATTTAAACCTTACAAAGAAAAGATATTTGTAATAGGGACCATGACATTTTTCTAATCACGAACCTCAGAAGGATAAAATAACTTTTTAACAAGAACAGAAAATACCTTTCATTATGTTATGCCTGTATATTATTCTGAGTTTGTATAAACCAAAACCAATGTATATATCAAAACTAACTTTAGCCAAATAGATTTTGCAATAACAGTAAGCACTGTATTTCATTGGCTCAAATGAAAAGTAAAATGAATGTACAAAATGAAAAAAATGCTAATTCGCAAATAAAAAACGTCGAAGAATTCAATTTCAGACATGTGCGTCAATGCAAATGGTGTGAAAGTATTGTGTTTTCACCAGAATATTATTTTCAGATTACATTCATTATATTTGTTTTATCAATACCGAACATACATCTGTGAGTTTGACTGTCTCTCTGGAATTTTTCGCCCCTCTTTTGGATGACATGTAAATTGTTTATGTAAGTAACTTTTGCTATTATATATGTTTGAATTCCGATATCTGGTCTGTTTGTCTTTTTAACTTACTGAAGGTAAATTACCGAACGCTTTTGTGATGACGTCAAATAAAAAAACGTGCTTCTGAAGAATGAAAGGACAAGGTATGATAAGAGGCGTTTTTGGCCCCCTTCCCAAATAAGTTTATATATACATCATTGATAGCCTTAGTATAGAAACTATTCAAAACTATGATTTTTTTATGTTCCGGTGAAAGGAAGGTTGCCTAGCAACGGTTTAAATAAATAGCCAAATTATCACATATGCATTGCTTTCTCATTACACATTAGCATATTTCAAATTAATATTGTTTGTTTAACACAAACTTGAGTTTGCAAATGAAAAGTCACTTCAATTTCAGTTTAAAAAAATGCTTAGTAACAACCTAGCAACAAAATTTTTGCCTAGCAACGGTTCAAAATTTGTAATTTCGGCCATAGGAGGTATAGATATAGCAAGATTTAAAGATTTAGCTACTGTAAATGATTTTTCTTTTATATATATGATGGCAGAGTAATCATTATTTTTTTTCAAGAAAATGAAATTGACCATAGCAACCTAAAAGTTGCTTAGCAACAGCCAAAAAAGATAGAAATTAAATTGAACTACAAAACAAAACTTTTGATTTTTAATTGTACAAATTAGAGTAAAATCAGGTTAGTAAGATTAATACATGCAAGAATAACTAGCAGTTAGAAATGAAAGCAAGTCAATTGTATATCATGCTGATAAAAAGATTAGCAACCAAAATAGTGCTTAGCAACGGTTAAATAATGTTGTTTTTTTTTGTAAACCGAAGTAGGTTTTTGGCATTATTATTTTATCTTGATGATGTAAAAATTTAATCGAATGCTGTTACCAAAAACAGGGTTGAGATCTCAAAAAAAAATGTTTAACCCCGCCGTATTTTTGCGCATGTCCCAAGTCAGGAGCCTTTGACCTTTGTTAGTGTTGTATGATTTTTAATTTTAGCTTCTTGTGTATAATTTGGAGTTTAGTATGACGTCAATTATTAGTGAACTAGTATACATATTTGTTTGGGGGCCAGCTGAAAGATGCCTCAGGATGCGGAAGTTTCTCGCAACATTAAAGACCCATTGGTGGCCTTCGGTTGTTGTCTCTTTGACACATTCCCCATTTCATTCTCAATTTTAGTATTAAATAAAAGATAGCTAACAAAGAAATGGTCGGTTATTAAAAAAAAGAATAAATACAAACCATATTGTCACATAATAATTAGTAAGTATAAACATTAACAAGTTAATAGGTAAAATAAACAAGAATGTGTCCCCAGTATAGTTTACCGTGAAAATGGGGCAACATCTCTAATTTGGCATTAAAATTAGAAATATCATATCATAGGGAACATGTGTACTAAATTTCAAGTAGATTGGACTTCAACTTCATCCAAAACTACCTCGACCAAAAATTTTATCATGAAGCGGGACATATGGACGAACGGACGGACGGACGGACGGATTAACGGACGAACGAACAGACGGACGCACAGACCAGAAAACATAATGCCCATAACTGGGGCATAAAAAACTTTAAGTTATAATAGAAGTGGCGCACTTATAATTCATAAATAATAGTTGAAGTTATGAATATAGCATTTCACATTTACATGATGATTACCGGTACATTAAAAAACGCAAATGGATTAAAACTGCTATTGAAGATTCAGTATCAGATTTATACAGTATGTATAGCAAATATGCATAGCCTGTTCAATGTCATTGTTTGTCACTCAAAGAAGCGTACACTGTGAACTTTTTAACACTTTTAAAACACAGTATTTTAAAGACTGAAATGCTGAAAACAAAGTTTAAAGTTTTCGATGAGGTTAGGGTTTAAGACGTTAAAAACTCATTAAGATATGTAGACGAAAGAGGCTTGAACATCCTCAAGCTTCTCTAAAAAATCATTATTTTTACGATATATATTGAAATTAGCACATTGATCGCCGGTGTATAGTATCATGTGCAATCATACCACATTCCCTTATCTTATCCAAAATGTTATGCTTTTTTTAAAATGAAACAGTTGTTGGTAATTAGTATTTTATGAAACCCCAAAACATTCGAATTTGATTAGAAACGTAGACATACTTCATTAAAAGGTCTCGGTGGCCGAATGGTCTAGGTAGTTACTTCTGTAATTACTAACCAGTCAACACTGATGTTGTGAGTTCGATCCCCGCTGGTGCGGGTGCACTCGTCTTCAACCTTAATTTCTCCTTTCAATTTCATTGAGTGTGAAGCCAAATGTAAAATCTTTGGTAAACTTGCTTGTTAGCTTAACCGTGAAGTCATTATTATGTAAGGTTTCTACCCTCCTTTCGAAGTAGCATAGACCATCAGACAGATAGATTGGTAATCTACTGGACTAGTATATTCTTAAAGGAGGTAGTTAACCTGACCTAACAATGACTTTATGGTTAATCTAACAAGCAAGCTAACTAAAAATATTACCTTTGACTTCACACTCAATGAAATCGGCTGTAGTATTCACCAAGTTCAACCTTTCCGGTATTGAATAAATATTTGAAGTTAATTAAAAAACTCTTATTTATTGCATTAGGGATATAAAACTGTAGTACTAGTAGTGCAAGTTGTGCCTACAATAGCAAGTGAGAGGGAAAACAAGTTCAACTACCGTTTTAGTGAATATTCAACAACTACCCTAATTGTTTTTTAAGTAGCAAGAAATATTGACTAAGTCCAAAAATCTGACATTTTTAGAATATTTGAAGAATAATAGAAATCCGATGGCAATACATGCTTCAATTGTGTGTACAATAAACCTTTTAGGTGTTAAAGCTGTATCTCAAAAACTGTAGTAGGATAACCGACTCTTTATATTTATAGCTTGTACCAAAAATACCGGACATTTAAAGAAAATTTTATTAAAAAATCAAAACCCTGTAGACATACACACCTCTATTATAAATAAAAAGCTTTTTAGGTCAAAAACTGAAGGAGATAGCTAGACGTATATGTCCGGACAGAAACAGACGAACGGACGGGTGGATGGATGGACAGATCTAAATAAACGAACGTGCTAGACATTTTGTCCCGTGAGGGGAGGGGGGAATGTGAAATAGTATTAAGAGGACATAGTGTACATGTACATTAAACAGCTAGGTAAGAAGTACCAGTGCACTCCAGGAATCGGTATAGGTTTGGCATGCCATTTTGTCACTTACATAGAACTCCAGACAAAACAAAATACTCATTCGGCATACAAATGCACAGGTTTTTTTTCACGCATACTTCATAAGTTTGTTTGCCATAGGTCTTATCCAATTTGTATTTATGCAAGTAAAATATGTTACAAGTGATTTGACTCTTTTTAATTCAGTTTGTTCAAATAACTATTATATTATGGACATTGCATTGATGAAGTCCTAAATCTTATGGTAACAAATATGTGCACGAAATGGATGTGATACGTAAATCTATTTTTCTGTAGATGGTTAAATATAAATTTCAAAGTGCAAAATATATACGTTTTGATGAAATGATTTTCTTCAAAAAACTACAAAAAGAGTTTTAATATATTGAGAATTTATTATAAAATTTATTTGTAATATTTCGTTGAATATTTGAAAATTATAATGAATAAAAATTAATTCACCATATTTCAAGGGACACAACTCTGTATTTGGCTGCAAAGTGTTAGACTATTTGATCATTATGGGTCTAGTTTCACGTACAACATATTTTTTTAAGAGAGTGACATGTCTTGATGACTGGATATGACATAAAACAATCCGTACGTGATATTCTGACCAATTATGGATCCCGGAATGATTTCGTACCCGTGCCGTTCACTGTGACGTATTATAATGACTTGTCAAAATATGTAAACAATCGGATTATTTTTCAAATTTTTAGACATGAGCGCCAACGTAGACCACCATGATATTTTATTATGTGAAAGATACATAAGAGTACAGTTGATGGTTGAAAATTTCAAGATGGTCTACGTTGGCGCTGATATCAAATTTTGTCTCCGAAGATGACGAAATTGTAGACTTTTTACACTTTTCGTCGTTTAGGGCTTTTCAAGGTCTCAGTTTGAACATATTTGAGTACATAACACCTTAAAATAAGATTCTAAATGGACGATCAGATACTGCAGTTTATTACAGAGGCGTGATGGGTTTTAACTTCAAAGTTTAAAAATTCTCGAAAAAGGGGGGCCAGAAACGGCCCTTATCATACCTTGTCCTTTACAACCTGTTGCTTTTAATTTCTTAATATTTCTGTGTGTACATTGTTGTTTGTATCTATAACGTGTTGATTTTTCTATTATCTATAGACAGTGAAATGTTCAATCTACACAATTATAAGATTTGTTTATCAACATGTCAAAAGAATGACAATACACATTGTTTTGTACTTTCTTGTACATAACACGGTCACATATTGATGATAAACATTTATCACGACGGTTGCTACATGTGGAGCAAGATCTGCTTACCCTTCAGGAGCACTAGACATTTTGGATGAGTTCTTGTTGTTCGTTTTTAAGTTTTCTATGTTTTGTTTTGAGAACTGTTGTTTCTCTGTTTAATTTTTCCTTTAAGCCCTGGCATTGTCAGTTAATTTTCGGCTATGAGTTTGAATATATTTAGGTATCTTCTGATCCTATTTTACGTAGTGAGTTCGTTATTTCAAATTGTCAGTTTTGACTAAGTATCAATGTCGTATCCCCCTACCTAATTCAGAGTAGTAGTGGAGTTATTGATATTTGTGTGAAGTCTGCATTTTATATCCTTGGCTTTCAAATATTTGGCATTGAGCTTTCCTGATGAATTAAAACCTAGAAAAGAACTTCGGACGATGGAAGATTCAATTTTTTAATGTGATATTTTCATTTTTCATAAACCAACTTTATCGTATTTACGGACTTTCTGTTTTGAATTTTACGTAGAGTACAGTATTGTTGTGGTTTTAATTTTACAGATGCATCTTTTTTCAGCACTGGAACCTACAGCAGAAAGATACAGTAAAATAGGTAAATCCATAAACTTTTTCCAGTTTTCAATTTGAACAAAATACTCACCTTTAAATGTTCAGATAAGGATATAAAAGGTTAAGTCCGTAATACTGAATTCAAATAATACGGTTTTCTTTCTGTCTAAAAACAGTCCATTAAATAAGTAACATTGGTTTTTAATCTTTACAGTTCTAATATTTTTCTGAAATAGATTGAAAATATTGAATAATGTCAATAATAATAATAAAAAAATACAAATTAGGAATAATCCTTCAAGAAATTAATCTTGATTTTATTCATTACCGTTTCATTATCATGGGTTCAATTCAACTTAAAAAGAACAGATACTAACTTTTTTCAGTTTGACAACATTGCTAGATATGTAATATTTAACACCATGAGAGATAATTAAATTAATCACTATGGTTTTGAGAATATAATACAAGTAGTCTATGATGCATGATATTTTTTATATATTGTTTTTGGCTTTCAACTAGCTGTCAGAAACGTACAGTTCTTCCAAATCGTACTATCTTGTTAATTCGACCTGTTGATACTATGTGTAATGCTGTTTTGATATTTACCAATTGAGGGTTTTATCTCGTCTATATACCTGTTTGTAGATATAGGAAGATGTGGTGTGAGTGCCAATGAGACTACTCTCCATCTAAATAACAATTTAAAAAAAAGGTAAACCATTATAGGTCAAAGTCCGGCCTTCACACCGAACAACAAGCTATAAAGGGCCCTAAAATTACTAGTGTAAAACCATTCAAACGGGAAAACCAACGGTCTAATATATATATAAAAAAAAAGAAAAAAAAAGAGAAACGAGAAACACGTTTAAATTACATAAACTAACGACAACTACTGTACATCAGATTCCTGACTTAGGACAGGTGCAGCGGGATTAAACGTTTAAATGCATCCCAACCTTCTCCTTTTTTCTGAAACAATAGCATTACACCACAACATAGAAAAACACACGGTAAAATATCAATTGGCAGGCTTAACTCAATCCAAAAACGTAAAATAGTAAAAAAAATATTTCTGTTCTTCATTCAAACTCTTACCTTACAAGAACAATATTTTTATTTACCTGTGTATGTTGTTGTATTTGACGGCTTTTTTGTTCAAGGTTATTTTTTAAGTTAAAAATCTGACAGCTGTTTACTATTGTTGCCTTTATTTACTCACCCCATATCTTATTGATTTTGTATTTACAGTGTATCATAGATCGGATTTATTCGTTCAATGTATGTTCAGTGTATGTTTACTTGTGTTAATATGTCTTTTGATTTAGTAAAGCCATTCGAATTAGTATTTTATAGTATGTCTTTCTGTTTTGTGATGTTACACTATTTTTAAAGATAAGGGTGAAGGTTGATACCTATTAAAACTTTTAAACCCGCTGTATTTGTTTGCACCTGTCGTTAAACAGAAATAGGATGTTCAGTCGTTTGTTGATGCGGTTCATAATGTTTTTTCTTTCTCGTTTTTTTTAAAGATCAGACCGTTGGGTTTCCCGTTTAAATGGTTTTACACTAGTGATTTATGGGGTCCCTTACAGATAGCTGTTTGGTGTGAGCAAAGGCTCCGTGTTAAAGACCGTACTTGGACCTATAATTGTTTACTTTTAGAAATTGTGACTTAGATGAAGAGTTGTCTCATTGGCACTCATATCAAATCTTGTTAGAAAACAAGGTTCACAAATAAAAATATAGCCATGATAAAGATAAATACGTATTTTCACTTAGTGTTGTGGACTCTTCTCAGGCGAGGATGTCACCAACTGGGAAGCTGAGTTTTTAAAAATCGGTACCTCAGGAATTTGCCAATAGTTTATTTTCAGGAGATTTGCAGATACAAAACAAACAAAAAAAGACATAGAAAATTGAGAAATCAGATGATTGATATCTGTGTAGGCTTTTTTCAAAAAATTGGAGACTTGAAAAAATAAACTTTGGCAAACCAGTATCCTCGTTAATCAAAACGGTTAATGAGATACATATAAGTAAAAGTAATAGTGTAATTATCAAATATTCTGTCATAGCCGTCTTTAAGTAGCCCACTTTTCGTATTGGCAGGCACATATTGTTCAGAAATAGAAGCTACCACGGCATTAAAGAGCGAACCAGGTACATGTATATTATATTTTTTTAACAGATATTTCATTTCAATCGAGAATAAACACGTTCAGGAGTCGAGGTAAATGAGTAAGTCCGTAGTAATGAATGTACGAAATACATTGTATATGTTTTATAGCATCAAAACTGTACTTTAAATGAGAAACACTCGTTTTGATTTCTTAGTTTGAAACATTTTCTGAAACAAATGCAAAATTAAAGAAGATCGATTATCAATTGAGGAAAAAGACAGTTCTTTTCTAATCGTTTGATGTGTATGATGTTTTGATTCAACCATTCGATAAAGTACTTTACGTTTTGTTTTGAATTTTACCTGAACTTCTTTTTTGTTATTTTCCTTTTTTCCAATACCAAATTATATATAAAAAAACAAGGAATTACGTTTTTAATCACTAATCTTGGTTATGGGTTTTTTTCGTGTTTTTTTTTTCCACAACGATTTCAACTTCAAATATACAAGGAGGAACAGATTTAAAAAAAATATTCTCTGGCAAACCAGTATCCTATTTTATCAAAACGGTTAAATAGATACATATAAGTTAAAGTAGTAATATAATTATTGAAATGTCTGTGTTTCCTGTATTTTAATAGACAATTTTTCGTATTTGCAGGCACATATTTGTCAGAAGTGGAAGCTACCCCGGCAATAAAGAGTGAAACAGGTACATGCACATTAATACTTTAAACATATCTGTCATTTCAATTGAGAATACACACTTTCAGCAGTAGAGGTAAATAAGTAGGACCGTAGTTATGAAATAAAGGAATGCATATCGTATGTTTTTTAGCACAAAACTGTCTCTTAAATAAGTTACACTCGTTTTGATTTCTTCGTTTGAAACCTTTTCGGAAACAAAAGATCGATTATAACGTAAGGAATAGAACAGTTCTTTTATAATCGTTTGATATGTATGATGTTTTAATAAAGTACTTGAAGTTTTGTTTTGAAATTTCCTAAACTTCACTTTGGTTATTTTCTTTCTTTTTTCAATATTAAATTACATATAAGAAACAAAAATGAATTAACGTTTTTTTTCACACATCTTGATTATGTTTTTCTGGGTTCTTTTCTGAACACCGTTTTAACTTAAAATATAAGAGGAGGGACAGATACTTACCTTTTTCAGTAAGACACTATTGACTAATATGTGATAGATAAAAAAATGTGGCGAAAAAGAGAGATTATTCATAAAGTTTAGTTAGTTAATAGAAAAGTAGCTTGCTTGCTAGGATTGTTAGAATTAAAATGTATCTAAATATGAAACCATTGTTTCAATAATGTATCACCACTTGGTATATGCATCTGCGTTTTGACTGTTGACAACAAATAAGCCCCGTCTGCCCGAGTAAGCTAAGGCAACGAAATCGTTAGTAAAAATTAGGATTCAACAAAATAACATAAACCTTCATTATACATCTATCTTAAAAGATACAACTTTGCAAAATCACTTAACCTATCTCTATGACAATGAAATCCCTGTACAGCCGTTAATTTATAATATTCACTGTCAGAGGCGTCATAAGCTTTCTCAACATTACAACAATCGAATAATTTTCACTCTAAAATTGTATATTATCGAGCGTATTGTATTTGCACCAGTTCAAAAAAAATCTTATCCTCAGATTCATAAAACAAAGTTTTCATTTGCACAAAACATATTGCGCCTCATTAAAATGAAATATTATGACCCCTTCATTTTCTATAACCATTTATATAAGAAACTCGACAGACAATACTGTAAATTCAGAAATTATTGCGAGGTTTTTATTATTGCGAATAATGCGACAGAGTTGTAAACGCAATAATTAAAACTCGCATTTTGTAATATCTTAACTGAATTAAGCATAACTTTTCTTAAAATCGTAATAATTAAAATCGCATTTAATTTAAAATGACAAAATCGCAATAATAAATGAACGCAATAATTTCTGAATTTACAGTAGTTAAAAGAGCTAATAGGATACAAAATGTATCAGTATTGACACACCTGAAAAACTCATTGATGAAAACACTTTTGCGTGCGACGAAATAGTACATTTGCTAACCGAAACCGAAACCTGAAACCTGCAAACCAATTAATACCTAAGCTTAAATAATAGGAATACTGAATTTATTGATATTTTTTCTTAAACGTACTGAATAAATAAAATGTGACATTTGTTACAAGAAAAATGGGTTATTTAGTTGTTTTCATTATGTTATCCTTTTATCTTTTGATAGGATACAATAACTCTCAATCATCAATAGGAACAATTTCAGCATTATTGATGTTCCTTCTACTAGTGTTTGTCTCCCTGACTTGTTTTTGCTGGAAATATAAGTTCTTTTACAAGAAAAGAGGGCAAACAAATATAACACACTACAATGTGGTTTCGCTCCAAGCAGACACTCACGAGTACATGGAAATAGATGATGGATTTTTTAATGTTGAATCTCAAATAAATGATGAACATGGCACGAGAAGCAGTGCAAGTTCGACTAGGGGTAGCGGAATATGTGGAGTAGACAATGATGGATATCTGAATCCCTGTCAGGAGCTGCAATCAATAGAAATTACATTAGAACAGGAGCCAAGTTCAGAACAATCAAGCACAGAAACTAATTTTATACACGGACAAGAGAACATAGTTTATCTCGAAGATCAGGATGAATGATATGGATAATCATTAATGATAACAGAAAAAATTGACTGAACTCATTTTTATTACACTGATACAGATAAAATTGCGTATTTCCGCTATAAAAAAACGACATTTCATGAAGCCATGCAGATTGATGTCGATATTAAATAAAATAAATGTTTGATACATTTATTAAACAATATGTAAAACTGTAAAAAAAAAAATTTCAGTCAATGAAAATTAATACCTAAATCATTAATTAAAAATTGAATGCTTCTTTTTGTAACTTTATTGGAGTGTAAAAACGTTGACCGAAGTACTTTTTGTATGAAGCGCGGAAGCGCTTCATTCTAAAAATGTGCTCACGGTCAACGCTTTTACAGCCCTATGAAGTTGCAAAAAGAAGCATTCAATACTTATTATTACATTTTTTAAATATGATCATGAAAACACGAATTTTATAATTGTTTTATTTAATTCACCTGTGAACTTTATTGTTGGACCACGTGTTATCATGAATGAAAAGTTTATTGAGTAATGCAATTGCTTAACGAATAACACGTGATGTGCAGTAAGCCAATCAGAATAAAGTACTATAATGAAACATATAACTTCTGTAATTATTTAGTATAACGATTCTGGGATTTATTTTATAATTGTAAACTTATTATCAGGCTAGACTGTGAAAACTAAATTCGATGAAAATTTTAAAATCAAAGTTTAATTTATTTAAACTCTAAATTTAAAAGTTATGTAACTGACATGTTCATTAGGCTACAAGTTAGGAACAGATTTGGAACAACAAAAAAAAGGTGTCTTCCAGTAGGTTTTATTGTATATTAAAAGAATCTAAGAAATAAATACAACTCAAAGATAAGAAAAGAAAATATCAGGATAATTACTTCGTTTTCTTACTTTTAGAAACAAATGTTGAATTCGTAGTTCTTAGATTATGAAATTCACAATATCTTGATCAATTTACAACTTTTGAATTTCAAAATAATCACATTTTCCCTAGCTCCGGTTTAAAGAACATAAAATACAGGAAGCTGTAGTATAATGTTTCTTATTATATTGAGTCGAAATAAATTGCATTTTCTTCTTAAACTCTAATTATAATCGATCACCGCTTCACCAACGACTGACCTGAAGTTTCAACACGCTTGAACAAAGATTGAATACCACACACTTCTTATCACACTGTATTAAATACTTAATTACACACCAGGCATACTGTAGGAATATTTTCTACTAATCAACTAATCACAACTAATGATATTTACAATCATGAAAAGTATGCCATTGTATCAATGATGTGCTTTCATTTTGTTCTAAAAGGCGATTACTTAGAATAGATAAAACACATAGAATTGGATGATTTATACTTCTACATGTACAAAAAAGTTATATTCTAAAGGACAGATGTTTCCTCTAACTTATGAGCACCATTTAATGAAATGTTAAGCTTGATCAATCTTTAAGTATTGGCTTATTGGTTGCAAGGCAACATTTTGAAAGGTTAATGAAAAACATTCTATTGAAATATTTCGTTAAATGCTACATTTGTCAAATATTGAAGGCGACTAGCGGTACATAACATATCAATTCAATCATTGTTTCTAGAAATTCATTTTCAAGATTCAAAAGATTGATCCTGTTGACAAAGGCTTTCGGCAAAATTTCATAGGAGATGTCAGAGAACAGTGTGTCCGACATTTTCTTTTACTTCTATGTTTTCTTCAATTAGTTTATCAATTATTAATATACCTTAAGCTACCTTTGATAAATTATGTCCAAAATATAAATAACATTTACAGATCAGAAATTCATTTAAAGGTTTAACATATATAGTAGCATGATTGATATTTTATTCATATGCAAGACTCTACAGTGATGACTCATGACAAAGACAATTTACTTGACGTCTTTATTTTGTTTTTTAAGAAATGAGAAACGTCAGTGTCAACATTTCAACATAAGCCATACAATATGTCAGCAGATGATATACCATTAGTTTTTGTTAAATACATTTTAAGGTAAATCAGCCAAATCAAACACAGCTACATGTTAAAAGATGAATTCAATTTTTTTTCGTCGAAAGAACATTGTCAATTTTCGGATATTTTCTTGAATATGGTGTTTCTTGATATACACATTTCTTAATTATACCATCTATTAATCTTAAAACCACAACATGCAAAAGTTGTCCTGAAAAAAAACTAATGAGAAATCACATCTTTTGATTGAGCTGTTTATAGAGAGCAAGGTTATATATTTTTGTTAGTTCACAAATAATTACATATATTTCCTATATTTGAAGAGGGTCGGCATCTTGAGAATCAGTTCTCAGCAAATATGGATTTACACCATTTTGTTTAATTATACTACTTTCATGTTGTTTAAACAAATCATGGCTTGTGAAAGTAGACTTTTCGTCCAAATGAAAATAAGAAAAGGTTGAAAATTAAAACAAATGAGGCTGGACGAGATAGAATGGCATATATGTTGGTGAAACTATTCTAAAAAGGAAGAATCTTAATCCGGTTTATTGGTTCATATATGTTAAATGTTTTATTTATAAGCTATGCTGTATTTTATTGTGTTGTGTCTTCCTGGTTAACACATGAACGGAAAGGTACTTTCATTATTTTTATTGGTCAAGGAAATTCCACTTCAATAACCTACTTAGTATGTATGTAGTTAATTCATTTTTATTTCAAATACGCACAAAACTGACTATTATTCTTTTTTTACTTTGTCGAGGGCATATTAACTTCAATAACCAACTTGACCTATAAAAATAACATGACAAATTCATGGGTCACATCGCAATATTTTCATATAGTGATGACTTATACATGTAACATGTGAGTGCATTTCAAATATGCCATATAACTATTAAATAGCTGTCGTTACTTTGAATTACGATCTGAGATATGCTCACCACGACATAACTTTCTTTTTGATTGTATGGTGTGTTGAAGGCTAAACGGTTGCTTATGATTGCTTACATCCATTTCATTTAAACTCTGGTGGATATTTGTCTCATTTGGCAATCACACCAAATCTTACTATATTTCAATTTCGATGTTGTGTTTTGTATGATGTAACATTATTTATCTTGTGTACGCATACCCATCCTTGAGCCCTCTTTTTGGAAGCTCGAGCAACAGCCTTTGATCTGCGACAAATTTGTTAAAAAGAAATCATTTTAAATAGCTCGAATTTGAGTCTAACTCGAACTCTACATCAAATGATGACGATAATTCAAAGTTGAAGTCAAATTGTAACTCTACCTTTAAATGCGTCTCAACTCGAAATTCAACTCGAAACTTGGTATGTGGTTGAGTGTTGTGTCATTGACAATCATAACACATACTTTTGTATTCATCAAATACTACCGAATTAAACTGTTTTGACATGATCAATTTGTAAACCTCAATGAATTGTTATAAAACTTGTATAGGAGTTATTCGTCAAGATCAAGGTAAAAGCATCTACAGAAAACAATTTTTAAAATTCATTAATTTTTGTTTTTTTACCCATAAATGTACAGTGAACATTACGCTTTTACACTGACAGTAGAATTATCAGGCGAGGGTTCATTAGAATTTTTAACGAATTCATTATGATATTGCTTCCATTTATGTCAACTTAGGAAAAAACGACAGGACCAATTGGCTTAGGGATATCCCCCGTATGTCAGAATAACTTTTAAGTTTTGAGTACATTTTTCTTATTGATTGTGCCGTACCCCTTTTACATACCAAATAACTCTAGACATCAACTCGAAATTTTACTCAATGTATAGCGATACTCATCCGAATCACATTACACAAACAACATTTGGAAATCGATCTAAAAATAAAGCATATGGTGTTTTTTTTCAGAAATGGTTACGTGGTTTTACCTCATCAAGTAATGTGATTAACACACAAAAGAATGACAGGACTACATCAAATACTGTTAATAACACATTATATAGTGTAAATTCGTGACACTTTGAAACAGCATTGCGTAATGTTAAAGCCATATAAAGAATTGGATTAACATCATACGAAATAACAAAACCACATCATGTAATGTAACAACTACATTAAGTTAGGACGCATACCCATCAAGTAATGTTAAAACCACATTGACTAATGACACAACCATATTAAATAATGGTGAAACAACAACGAGTAATGACAAAACTATATCAAGTCAATACGAAACCATATTGTGTAATATCGAAATATCATTAACATTAATAAGTAATGACTATTCCATTTTGAGCTATATCATAATATTATTACATAAAGTCAAAACCATATTATATTATGTAAAGACAAAATATCATCAATAAATAATAAACCAACATAACGTAATAGCAGGGTTCCACCCAAGACAAATTTGGCATTCCATAGTTTTGGTATATCATTTGCAATGGCTAGTGTTTTTGAACTGATGCATCAAATCATCCATATACTTTTTATTACGTATCTTCATAAACACGTAATTAGATCTTTATAAGACCGTCCCCGAAATCATCGTGCAATGCTAAGTTGCATATTGTCAAATCTATTATAATTTTGTCAAAGAGGTTTTTTTTTTTTAAATTAATGTTCAAACCATGTAGAGATTTATCCTAAAAAGGACTATTTTATTAAACATTTAATACAAATCTCTAGTTAAAATGAACTAACAAATTGTTAAAAAATTTTGCTTGGCTTTGGTCATTAAGCAGGAGTTGAAATATTAGTAGAATATAAAAATACTGTTAAAATATTAATTGCTGCACTGAAAAAGAACAAAGTGCTTCAACTCTTGTCTGTGTTCACATTTGATAATGCAAAAAATCTTTTTGATGCTTTTAAATGGCAAAAGATAGACAACCCTGCATTACTCTCATTTCAAAATAAAAAATGAAGAGCATGCAATGTAAAATATATAGTAGAAATACTTTTAGAATAGCCATGTCTAAAGGATATTTTACTGTAAAAAGAATATATCGGTGTTAATTTTCTTACATAAATCTAATTTGAAGGAACTTTTTTTTATAAATGCTATTGAATAAACAAAAGAATGACTTAAACGAGTGCATTACATTTCATACGAGACTTTCTGTAATCCAGTATACAAATTAGCTGGCAGGAGTAAACAGATCCTCCTAAAAGAACTATGATTCATGTGTCTTTCAAAAAAGATTTTTGTCAGCGTTATCTAAAAAAAAATTAGCATCGCCGATGTCTTGACGATATTCTTTCTAGCTGATTTTTGTTTTAAATGTAATTGATATTTTATATTATCTTCAGACAATTCATGACCTCATTGTCTCGTAGAATGATAAAACGTCTTGTAAAAATTATGAGACAAAATAAAAAATGTATTTTTTTTGGCAATGGGAAAACAAACAAAAATTGTCCTTGGAGCCTGTATTTTATTAGCTGAAAACAAAGAACAAACATTGATACATGTGGTATTAAAACATCATCATGGCATTGTAAAAACTGGAATAAAAATAATTGTTCTTTCTTGTTCCAAAAATGCAGTCCGGGAATTTGGAATTTATCAACGATACTGTTTGTGGTTTACTAGTTCATCCTGCAATGTTGTTTCAAATTCTATTTTTTCAACCAAATATAATACATAAGCTTAAGAATTATTGTAAAATATAGTCCAATTTGTCGGTAACACGAAATAATCTTTAGTGCGTAACAGAACAGAGTTGATAACAAGAAATAACGTTATTTCAAAATTCCTTTTTCATAGTTTAAGAAAAGTAATCATTAAATTAAAGCATCCGCAGTTATTGTTCGCTGAATCTTTCATTTGCTAGATGACAAATCTGTCTGAAAAATTTAGTAAAAAAATTCTCTGTTATTATCTGCTTTATATACTAGAATTGCACAATGTTCTCTGCTGTTATCAAAAGTCGAAAACCTGCCTTGTCATTCAATAGACAGTATATTATGATGAGGGTGACTTAATTCGATGATACTAACTTATACTAAATAAACTGTTTAACACATAATAGGTTACATTTGTGTTTCATTAGTGATATTGACATTAAAATTTTGCTGTAACTGTTTATGGCTGTGCTGTTACTTATGATCAGGCAACATGACAGAACGTAACAGAAAGGAATTATATACACAGTACGGTTTGTCCTTTTGTTTGAATTAAATGTAAGTGTACTTCCATTTACATATCAATTTAATAAGATGATATAAAAAGACACTTAATGTTATATTGGTGACATTAACATGTGATAAAAAATGCACAAAAAAGCCGTAACAAAACAGCACACCAAAAGTATTCATATTTTAATTCTTATCTTAGAAGAGCACAGATTTTTTGAAAGTAACCGCCATTCAAACTTTTCATGTATAGTCCTGCATTAAACAAATCAAATCTTGGTCTTTCAAACGTTTCCACAGATAAAAAAACCAGTGGTAACAGCAAGGAAATTACCCAATGGAACAACGTTTTAGAGGGCAAATGTTTTAGAATAATGCTTTTTATTTTTAAAATATGCTTTAGTTATAAATAAAACAGAAAATCGATTAGAACTTTCTTATATAATCTATCATATGTATGTGTGACAATTGGAAACTTGTTACCCTGATTTGTATATACGTTTAATGGTTTGATTATCCGAAAACAACAGTGGACAACATGAGTTTTTTGTGTTACATTTCAAAAAAATATTATATTGTATTGGGAAAAATATAAGGAGTGTTAAAATGGCACTAGTTAGTGCATTTATACTGAAACTTGAGAAATTTCAAAAAGATAATTGAAATATAACGGTAAACGTAAGGGCCAGGCAGTTAAACTTTTTTTTATATTGTCTCATTTAGCCTACAGCTAAAGCTACAGCTTCTTCCATAGATCGAAAAATAAGGAATTGCCATTCGGAATGACTATGTAATCAGTTCCTATAAAACAAAACAATACTTTACAGCTGATGGCATTGAGAGTGTAGACAAAGGTAATATCTCTGTTGAGCTTGCTTGCTAGCTGAACCGAGCAGTCTTTATTAGGTTAGATAAACTACCCTCCTTTAATAGTAGATCAGGAAACTCATCTATTTGTCTGTAGGACTAGGCTATTTTGAAAGGAAGGTAGTATATACCTAATAAAAAAGAAGATGTGGTATGATTGCCAATGAGCAAATGATGAGACAACTGTCCACAAGAGACCAAAATGACACAGACATTAACAACTATAGGTCACCGTACGGCCTTCAATAATGAGCAAAGCCCATACCGCATAGCCAGCTATAAAAGTCCCCGATAAGACAATGAAAAACAATTCAAACGAGAAAACTAATTAAACTTGCCTATTAATGACTTCACGGTTCAGGTCACAAGCAAGCTAACCAAAGATTTCACCTTAACCTTCAAACGCAATGCAATCGGCAATTTTAATAACAAATATATTTGTACTTATGTCATTAAATGTGTATCATCAGATAACATTAATCTCAAATTAATTAACATCTACCTCGCAATTAACTTTTTGTTTACAAATATTTCCTTGTCAAAACTACTTTTGATATACATTTGAATGACTGTGAATGTATTATGTTGTTGATTCATATGAATGTTTTCTTTGTGTGTACTTTTGTTATCTTTTTAAGTGGACAGCTTTGTAATACTGAAAGGTAAATATATTTTATTAACTAAATATATATTATCAATTATAATTTGTCAGCGTATATGATGTTGAAAAACGTAATATTACCATGCATTACGGATATTCTACTTTTAAACTTAATTGCAGTTTCAACTTGAAAAATGTTTTTGGTAATATAAAGCGTTTGAAACTGACAAAGATTATATTAAAACATTGTTTTTATTTACATTTTCAGAACTATAGAACAGATTTGTTGTAACCGTTACGAGCTCGGGTACATTCGCTGTATTGGTAAGATCATATATATTGCACAATTATTACAGTATAAGTCCTTTTTCAAACCAAGAATGATGTATGTATGTTTGTGTGTGTTTTTGTTTTTAACTGACAAGTAATACATATCTTTTCTTTTATAGGTAATTAAGTACTCCAAAACTATATCAAAAACACAAAAAAAAATCAAATTACTGAAGTACTGAATATGGGATGACCGCAAATTCTTTTTGATGGTCACAAGCATATGTCTCAGAAAAACATCATATCTCTTTACCCGAAAGTGAGGTTAAAGTACAGATATATTTAATACAAGTTCGTGCGAGGATGATTATTTTAACCTCATCGTAATAACTATTATATTGTAATTATTAGTTATACAAATCAGTTAACTCTGGTCTGTTGTTATTTGTTATATTTATATTTGTATATTTCATTTTCATGTATATATAATTTTTATCCATTTGTATATTGTTCTATTCAACTATATTAATAATAGTGCAGTGCAATTGTATGGTGGATACTCTTCTGTGATAAATCGATTTTTCTGATAGATTGGATTTGAGTAGTCATTTATATTGTTCCGCAAACGTTCAATGTCCCATGCAAGTTATTGGTCCCTGAGATAAAGCAAAAACCGATAACTCTGTATGGGATGTATTTAATAAATGAGAAAGGTTAAGAAATAGAAACAGACACTGTAATAATGTAATATAACCTAAATGTGAAGCACTTAGTCGAACTGCATCTTTTCATTTATGCCATTTGGTGCCAAAGTTGTTAATTTTCTTAACCAAAATCTTTCCCGAGCCAGTCTATCCTCCTTAGACCAAACAGAGTTATGGTCAATGATTTTAATGGTCTAATCCGCGAAAATTGGAAAGAGATCGAAAAAAAATCCTAAACTATCCAAGATCTTTCCTGAGCCACCTGTACTGGCTTTCCGTAGGCCTAAAAGCCTTAAAGACTTGCTTCTGAGAGCTGACTTATCCTCTCCAGTAGGCTCTTCATCTGGGGGCTCTTGCAAGGGTTGCGGAAACAAACGATGTCTGACTTGCAAACAAATACTGGATACCAGACTTTTAACAGTCACTCCACTGGTACAGAATACACCATATTTTGCAATGTAAATTGCAAGAATTCAAATGTTGTGTATCTCTTAAAGTGTAAATGTGGTAAACAGTATGTTGGCGAGTCAGAACAGCCGTTTCACAAACGAATGAACGGCCATCGTAGCGACTACCAATGCAAGCTAGACCTCCCTCTCAGTCGACATTTGAGATCTCCTGACCCCACTGAGGCAGATCTCAATCGACTGACCATTAAAATCATTGACCACAACTCTGATTGGTCTAAGGAGGATACACTCGCTCGGGAAAGAATTTGGATAAGAAAATTAACACGTTTGGCACCAAATTGGATAAATGAAAAGATGTAGTTCGACTAAGTGCTTCACATTTAGGTTATATTACTTATTATTACAGTGTCTGTTTCTATTTCTTAACCTTTCTCATCTATTAAATAAATTTGTTGAAGATACCAATTGAAATTGCTTAATTTTTTGAGGGATGTATAAGTACCAAGCCACGTTCTTCTAGTTATACCTATTCAAAACTTATTATTACATTTTAACGGCTGTTTGTTCGCGATGTTTAAATACTCAGAGTCTGTTGTAGCTACTTTACTCTGTCAATTTAAATATTTATAAATTTAGATCGTTCAATGCTGTCTCTTTGGTAATTTTTTTGACGTAATCATTCTTGTACCATCATAATTGTCGTTCCCGTTAAAGTTTTAGAATTGTGCTAGTTCATATCGCACATTATAATTTGTATTTAAAGCATATATTTGAACTCTCTGTTGTAATAAGCCATATAACCTATGTCATGTTTAATAAATTTTAAGAATGGTGCAAGCGTCTTAACTGATGTTCGGTTTGACTTTTTTTTTACTGAGGAAGGATATCTGTTATCCGAAATATTTAGAAATTATTACATTTATAGTTACCTTTTTTTGTATTTGTAGTTGTTGTGTACACTTTGTTAGGCGTTTATATTATTAGTCAAATGCGTTTTGTTAAAATAAACTTCTTCACTTTTTTGGTCTTTTGGATAATGTTGTTTGTGCTGTATTTAGACCCTTCTACAACGAAGTTTGTTTTACATGCACACGTATAAAAATTGCGGTTTTTATCCAACACAATCATAGGTTTGAACAGAGTTTTAAATTTAGACTCGTTTATATATATATATATATATACAACTCGTCTAAACATCAACCCAACAATGTTAGATCTGTAAATTTGCTTTCGCAAATTTTTGGTTCTTCCCTCGCCGGGATTCGAACCCATGCTACTGTGATATCGTGACACCAAATCGCCTGCACTGCAGCCGTCCCGCTAGACCACACGACCACCTGGGCTCTCAAAAAAGAGCTTTCGGTGGGCATGTGTTACCTTTCCACGTCAGTTTTAATCTAGCGGCGTACTACAGTACATGATATATAAGGCATGAAGATGTTATTGTTACAGATCAGCTAAATTATCTATAGTAAAGGATCCTACAAATTAATGTAAGATACAGTCACAGAAAATAATTATATTCATAAGTACGTCTGAGTCAGTGACAACCCTACAACAGATGTATCCATCGGATCGCCATCAATGATGGTGATACATGGCTGTGTACATAATGTATATACAACTCGTCTAAACATCAACCCAACAATGTTAGATCTGTATATATATATATATATATATATTTATTTCTAACGACATGACATTTTCATATTATAAATTTATGTGCTTAAAAACAATACTTTAAGAAGTATCCATTGAAATAAATGAATTTATACAAGCGTTAAGGAATGTTATTTTGCACTCGATCATGTCCGCGTATTTATAATGTTTATAGATCGGTTACAATCC
This sequence comes from Mytilus edulis, assembly GCA_019925275.1. Lineage (NCBI taxonomy): Eukaryota > Metazoa > Mollusca > Bivalvia > Mytilida > Mytilidae > Mytilus > Mytilus edulis. Next base: position 68,670,167 of record CM034361.1, on the reverse strand, counting down.
CAACACGAAAGTTACGTACTGAAAATCTAGGCGACATCAATACACCCGTATGCCCCCACGATCATTCGCTGTTCAAACCACAATTTCTTTTTTCTAATGTATCAATTTTGATCTATCTTGATGTATGTAAGGTAACAAGAAGTTTACGATTAAACTCGTGGAAATCATATAAAGATTACAAATTATGTCGAAATTAAATCGGAGAAAATTAACATAAATTTCTAAACAAACGAATATTGTATGATGTAAATATTGTTGAAGTTTATATCATCATCGGAACAAGTGACAAACGTATTTCAAAATATTTGTTGACATTTTATTTAACCAAATAAAACATCTTAGGAACAATTAATACGATTTAGAGAGATTCAGAAAGTTGTCCACCTTTTTAATCAAGCAGATATTTGTACATATTTTGTCATTACAATTTGTCTTAACAATTTATATGAATCTAAATTTATAGAATACTGGGAACTATTACACAAAACTAATGCAATCTAAGACCTAAATTTCATTTCGTGTTGAAAAATATGATACTAAATATGCTAGCGAGAGGATGCTAGTATTTCATTTATCTACCATACTCTATTGGAGCTCGCAAATTTTTTTTATTTAATGTTTTACTAATTTTTTTTAATATAGCATGTGCAATTGGTTTCTATCAACATTTCAATGGCAATTGTGAACCATGCCCAGCAACCTACAAAATGTATTGTGGATGCAGTTGTGGACGTAAGTGTAAATAGAGAATTACTGAAAAGTTTGGAAATGATTGATCTCCAACTGAATCAATGAAGTAAATATCCTACCTGTATTACTTAAAAAGTCACTAATTAAACGGTCAGGATATCGTTTGTGCAACTTATTGCCATACAAAATATGTTATGAAAATCAATATCCGTATCGTATTCTGAATAACCCTAACACTTATTTTAACCTCTGTTCGAACGACCTCTTGTATTTGCACTAATTTTTCATTTTTTTTAATTTTTTTTCAACATTTGATTTTCAACATTCAACATTCGTGTTCAGCATTCGATTTTGTCCGTCCAGAAAAACTACTGCTGCGTAATCGTTAATCTAAAACGATTTAAAGGTATTGCAATAATCTCCACGAAGGCGATACGATAGTCAGACTGTTATTCGTCGTTTTTCACTATTTCTTCATGATTATATGTTAATCTTCGAATTTAAAGAATTTGGTATTTTCCGTCCGGTTTTAAGGTCGATATGAAAAAAGCATAACCATAAAATAGCCAGACAGGTGTCGAAAGCACCTTAAATGGAATTTGTAAATGATGTCGTCAGACGAATTTTCTTTAAATGCCCACTAAACGATATCTTTTGTGATCTGTGTGTCCGTCGGTTTTTTAAGTGCATATTTTATCACATATTATGATTTTATTATATTAGTTTTCTATGATTATCAGTAAAAGCAGTATAAATTAAATCTAGCGTTGAATATACAGCCGTGTATTGAGTTTTTGGTTCAACAATGCTCTTCAACTTTGTACTTGTTTGCATTTATAACAATTTTGATCTAAGCTTCACTGAATTATAATCCTGGTACCTAACTAAAACTATTGACAACATACAGAACATATGTAATTCAACATTCATTTGTTGTAATGCTGCAGTCCTGAGGTGCATACGACATTGTTAAAGAAAAGATAATGAAATCCGTTTAACACAATCTAGAATTAACAATAAAACATTAACCGCAATTCATAGGAATACAAAATCATATTGACATTTTAAAACATATCCTGAATTTGATTAAGTACAAACATTTTATTTATTTCAAATGATATTCTTTACAATCTGAATGTAAGATTTTAGAGAAAACTGGATTAGCATGTCTATGCTTTCGTAGAAGTAGAAAACACTAGTCATCAGTTGAATAATGTATACATCAGGAAGTATATTCATTATCTTTTAATGCAGTAGGATGCATTTTACCATCTTTTATAATAAAAGATAATAATATCCGTCATACGGTGATTGGTCTCTTGTAAAACAATATGGCAAGACTATATCTTGAATAAAATGGGAAAAACACGTTGGTATACATAACCAGTGTCTGATGAAACTTTTGCTAAAATAATAAGAAAATTGAATTTGATCCAAATGTCTCATAAAAATAACTATTCGGTAAAAGTTGGAAAATAATCGATCGTTTGTGTGCTTTCATAACGTCATTCTTATATCTTTTGATAGACACCAACATACCAGAATACACCTACATGCATGTGCTTGGCGTAATAGCATTTGCCCTTTTTATTTTCTCCTCGACTTGTATGTGCTTTAAATGCATGAAGAGTTGTCAAGGTACAGATCAAACAACCACAACACATCAGAACGAATCTGGAAACAATCCGCCTCAAGGAGAGACTCACCAGTATGATGAAGTAGATGATGAATTTTTGAATCGGCAATCTTCAGTAAATGATGGACATGACGTGAGAAGCAGTGGGAGTTCGTCTGGAGGTAGCGGTATTTGTGGAATAGATAGTGATGGTTATCTAAATCCCTACCATGCGTTAAACTCAATAGAAACTACAATAGAGCAGGGGGCAAGTTCAGAACAATCAAGCACAGAAACCAGTTACGTACAGGCACATGAAAATTCAGTTTATTTTCAAACATCAGAATAAATATTCTAAAATAGTTAATTCAGTTAGTAAAAAAATATACTGAACTAATTTTCCATTTTAAGTTTGTTTTCTTGGGTAAATGCTGCACCAATTTTTTTCTTCTTAAATCGTGCAGATAGTTTTCAAAATTTGCTGAAAGGATGGTATCAACTTTTTTTTTATTTGTTAACAATTTGTTGAAAATATAAAAACAAATTCATTTCAGTCTATGATTTAAATCTTCAAATAATTAATAATATATTAATTAGAATATCGGACAAGGTATGGTGGATAATAACAAAACTTGCAAGAGATAGCGATAAAGTATATAATTGCATTAGTTAGACAAACAAAATGTTATAATATAACCATCATCAATTTATAAATAGATATAAGAAGATATGGTATAAGTGCCAATGAGACAAATCTCCATCATAATTACAATTTGTATTATAAAAACCATTAAAGGTCAAGTACGGTCTTCAACACGAAGCCTTGACTTCCACGGAACACCAAGCTATAAAGGGCCCAAACTATGATAAGTTTACAATCATTCAAACAAGAAAACCAGCGGTCTAATCTATACAACAAACAAGGAACGAGATACACTTATGAACCACATCAACAAACGACAACATCAGGTTTCTGACTTAGGACAGGTACAAACAAATGCAGCAAGTTTATAGATTAAAAAGGTAGCAATCTTCACCCTTATCCGAAACGATATTATATCATCACAACATGTAAAGACACATCATAAAATATAAATTGAAATGGCTTAACTCAATTAAAAGATATTTTGACATAAGTTAACATACACTGAACGAATAGATTAAATCTATGACACAATGTAAATACAGATGGGTGAAGACATGAAAGCTGTAATGACTAACAGTTTTGTGTTGTCTTCGGTTTGAACTAAACAAATATTTTTTCATGATGTTATTTGTCAAGAAAATCCCGCACTAGCTTTTCAAGCTTTTGGGTAAATTTTACCTTTAAAAAGAGATAAGTATGAGACACGATTTCTTTCAAAAAAAATAATTAGAAAATAGAGTTTTTATGAACATTCGTTGCAATACTTTTTGATTGAGTACTTAGAAGAACGATAACACATATAAAGGATTTTATTTCGTACCAAATCATATGGATTTCGTTTTCGATAGCAATACAAATTAGTTAACACTTCAACATCCAAAAGAACTGAAAGTTAAACACAACGCAACAACAATTGAATCGTAAACAGTTAATGAACTGAGGACAACACTGTCTATTGATCCCATAATTTCTTTTCATACTTCATCTTGGTCACAATTGACTCATCATTGAAATTATTGTTTTGGTTTACTATGAAATAGAAGGTAACGTAATTATGAAGCACTGTTGTCTTAAAAATATACAAAACAAAATGACAAATGAAATAGCAAAATCGGAAGTTCAAACACATCTAACGAACGGAAAAAAACTGTCATATAATATAATGAGTTTTATTCTATCAAACAACAACACGGAAAAGACCTGTTGTGTCTTGTCATTGGTCAATCCACTTCAGTAGAGTATTGATTATCTATTTAATGTGTTATTTTCCTGAACAATAAGGCGGACACGACACTCAGTGATAGTGCTTTGTCAAAAGCAATCAACTTCAATAACTGTTTGAGTATTCATTAAGTTTGTTCCTCCCTACAACAATACCACACAACAGAGATTCAGTTACAGTGCTTTGTCAAGAGGCAATTTACTAAAATAAACGGTCAAGTATTTTTTTTTTAATTCTGATTAGTTAAACAATTATTCGACAATTGAAATTGAGAATGAAAATAGGAAATGTGTCCAAAAAATACCCAACATAAACATGCTAAACAAAGAGCAGAAAACAGCAGACTCCAACAAATTGGGTTTCAATACAGCAAGAGGCGGGCTTCAACTGGAGATCTTGACAAAAATGTGTACAGTGAAAATAAACGTCAAACTAAACTCCAAAAATATATTAAAATTTAGATTGAAAAACAACATACAGGCGTACATAGGCCAGAGGATTCGATTTGGGACAGTCTAAAAATTCCGGTGGGGTTCAACATGTTTTATGAAATTCCAACCTTACCCCTTTACCTCTATCTAATGTAAAATAGATAAACACTTAGCAATTCCCACAGTAAAAAGTACAATCACAAAAATACTCAACTCAGAGGAAAATTCAAAACTGAAAGTCCCTAATCAGTAAAATTCAGATAAAAAAGTCTGAGTCCGAAGTCAAAATAAATAACAAAAAAAAACTAAGTAAAATGAAAATGATTCATAAATTAACAAAGGACTAGTTTGCAACCTCAATACCCAAATTAAACTGGTTTGAAGATTATGTCTTTATCATATGAAAATAAAGTAAAATCTCTCCCATGCGGGGTCTAGTATCATACCATCATAAATTACACGAGAAGAACATTACCCATTTCATGCCAATTGTTTGTTAGCATTGGACTTTGTGAAGGATAATTAATCTATTGTGAATAAAACAATGACGAATACGTCATATCTCATCTTATCAACATATTGTTCATAATGTATCACAAAAAATGATTTTTTGGGGTACGTACATATAAATATACGAGAAATGTCGATTATGCAAAATTGTAACATCAACCTAACATCAAATAAGACATCATGATGACATTTTGCAGTTATGCGAAACGTATTCAAATAACACCACAAAAAAGAACTATGCCCTCTAAACATAAACAGAACGATTTTTTATTTATTTACGGTAAAAAATACATTTAGGACGCTACTAATATAAACATAATATAAAATATAATTGGAACAGGAGGTATGGTTTCCACTAAGACAACTACTTTTATCACCTAGAGATGAAATTAATTACGCACATATGATAACGATAGGTCGTAAATTCATTGGTTATAGTTTGTAACATCTCCCTCAAAGTGAATACACTTCAAACGTTTGAATAAGAGGTTTAGAGGTCTCCGAAATCAAGCTTATAATTGTACTGTTTTTGGGCATTGGTTGTGTCTGGTATTTTTTGGAAGAAACATCAAACCGATGATTATATGTTGATTTTTCTATATGTGTAGTTTGACCATTTCACAAGATTTTGTCCTCAAGGACTGTTTATGAGGTTGTTGTATAAAAATGTATATTGGAAACAACGTCCATTTCTCTTTAGCAGACTGTTTACTTGACCATGCAACTATCATGTTATTAGGATATGAAACCACAGTTCAAAGTGAATTTGTAGCGTTTATTTTTCTATCATCAATTTCATTCGTAAATTTTGAGAAAAAAATGGCTTGATAAAAATGACAAATTCCTCTTTATTGAATAAAAGTCCCAAATGTTGAAGGAAATGCACTTGTATTTACACCTAAAGGGTTTCCCCCTTTTTTTCAGCACTAAAATGTCAATGAAGAATATAGCATATATATCCGGTAAAATGATATAGACATGTTTTTTTAATATTAAGTTTGATTATTCTATCAAACAACAACGCGGAACTTACATTTAATTAAAGAGCTTTGTCAATTGGCAATTAACTTTAATAAACTATTGGATATCATTGTTTACCCACTAGTGCGGAAACTTATTGTAGTCATGGAATTTCGTTCGGGCCATATTAATATTAATCGCATATTTAGTTTTCAACAACAACGTTTACGTCACATTCCATCTGATTCATTATAGTTATAAATTAAAAAAAAAAACTAAATATTTTTCTTATTTTTATGCCCCACCTACGATAGAAGAGGGGCAATATGTTTTATGGTCTGTGGATCCGTTGGTCTGTTCGTCTGTTCGTTCGTCTAGTTGTTCGTCTGTTCGTCCGTTCGTCCGTCTGTCCTCTTCAGGTTACAGTTTTTGGTCAAGGTAGATTTGGATGAAGTTGAAGTCCATTCAAATTGAAACTTAGTACACATGTTCCCTATGATATGATCTTTCTAGTTTGTAATGCCAAATCAGAGTTTTTAGCCCAATTTCACGGTGCACTGAAAATAGATAATTTTTGTTTCACATTCATCGTAGTCAAACTTTATACTTAGTCAGACAATTTTTAATTATGAATTCTAACGTGTGAGTGCTTTCAATGTATTCGTGTTTGCCAGTATTTGGAATAACGATCAGAATCATGCTCAGCACGGTAACTTTTTTTTTATAAAATGGTTGTTCCTTGACATGACAAAATGCTCAACATCATTTTCAAAGCCTGGGAAGTAGTGTAATAGCCCAGAATAATTGTATAAAATAAGTTAGAAATGCCTTGAATAATCAAATTGGTATAAAGAAACAACGGAATAAGGGAGTAAGAGCAAGGACTGGTCGACTAAGAGTCAGAATAATGGGCCCGGGTAAGGTGACTGTTTTCTTTTGAACGAGCACGTTTACAATCTGCCTCAACATGTCGGTCTAGTAGACATGTTCACCATAAGCCGATACCGAAATCGAAACCGAAACTAAAAAATAATAGTAAGATAAATGATAAATATTAATAATGTTTAATTAATTGAACCCTTTTACTCCATTTTATTGTTTAAAATTTGAAACACTAGATCATGTAGATGGAGTATCTATTCAATTAAAAAAATAACATGAATCTATCTAAAAAGCAAAGTTTAATCAACGAGTATTAAATACACTTAAGTAAGTCTACAATTAAGCTTTGGATGTACATTTATTATTGATGATGTATATTAATCATGAAACAAGTTTCGTCTAAGGAACGGAACTGTACATAGTTCTTCAATATATGCAATATCGTTCCGAAAAAATATATTTAAAGGGAACATTTTATTAACAAATGAACCAAAGCAAATAGTTATAAAGACAAACATTTTTATTTGATTATAATTGTATGAACACTGTTTATCTGTATCAGAAAATGGGGATCCAAAAAGCTTGATTGCTTTCGACAAAATTACTTTAAATAGTTTGTTATACATTTTCATGTTTTCTATCTCCTTCTTCTTTTCTTTTATTTTCTGGAACACACTTGATTGTCCCTCTTGATGTGCTAGGTTCTTCAATATTTATCATCAACGTTTAAGTAAATTATTTCATAATTTGAATTAGAAAATGAAAACTGACTTTAACACATTTGTGATGGACATACTATTTACAGTAGTAGCCTTTTATATTTTTCAAAGTAGTGCTTATCATCTATTTATTCTCGGTGTAAGCAAAAAATTTATTATAAAAAGATATCCATGATACTTGGTCAATTCTTCATCAAGCTTTCAGATTATTGATACGAAGGGTGATTGGCCAGAATTGGAAGAAGCATTTGGATCTAATGATGGCACCTACCATATAATTAATCGTAAACCAAAAACCAGGCATGGTTTTATAGTGGACATCGTCGTCTACAATATATTCATGTATACGGAAGTCATAAGAGACACAGGGAAAAAATAAGATACATCAAATATGGTGTCAAGGTCATAAAAATGACGCGATAACTTATCAATTACAGATTGATGGATGCGATCTGTCCACACGATATTTTTCCATTTTTCCTGTGATTTTTACTTACTTGGCGATATCATATATTCATTTTAACATCCTATTGCAATACTATATACTGTGAGGCAGCTACGCAATTAACATTCATTTATCTACAATTAAAGCAAAAAAAATCGATGAAAAGATTCATGCAAAAGAGTTTATGTAGAACATTCCATAATACAGTTATCAAATAATTTATTCTCTTTGATATAGACATAGTAATGTTATTACACCTGTTGTAGAACTATATGCAGCTATTACCCTCCGACTAAATCATTAATAAGTTGTATCAACATCTTAAATGGTTTATTACTTGCATTGGTGTAATTCAATTTAATTTAATGTAATGGTTGAATTTAAATATGTTTTTTGATAGATTCATGTGAATTGATGAATTGAGGTAATACTCTGTCTTTTGTAATCAAATTTCAACAATATAATAGAGTAAAAAGGTTAAAATAATGAACATTATAAACATTTACCATTCCCTTCTATTTTTGGTTTCTGTATAGGTTTCGGGTTATTTGGTTTCGGTTTCGGTATCGGCTTATGGTGAACATTTCTAGTACAAAGCATGGTTAAAATTCAAAATATATTTCCATGTTCTCGCCCATGTATTTAAAATGTGTCTCTGGACGTTATGTAGCCATCCATCAATATCACCCTGAAAGTTTTTGTTGTGGTCAAAATATAGGTAAATAGTATAAGTAGGGTGTAGGACCAAAAGTTTTATATAGCAATACGCACGTTTAAATTTATCACGAACCAATCAATGTTTGTACCGAAAAATACGATATTCATCACGAGTTGGTTAACTTGTTTTAATTTTCTATTGTTCTAACCAAATCCTCGTCTCCTTTTTTATTGTGATATCACCATATGAGACATATCATAAAACTTGTAGTGACCTTTGAGAAACTAAACCTTCCTAGAGTATTTAAGATAGTTCCTGGGCGATTCTATCATTTAATGTTAGATATTAGAATATAGCAAAGTGCTCTCGACCAATGAAATTGTAGAATTTGGTGTCTCTTAATTGTGATGAGTTAATGTAAATCATGTTCTTAGTAAGGGATTATCCTATTGTGCAGATCTACTTACAATTCAAAACGAAGAGTTTTTATAAATTAGTTACAACTGCCCTGAAGCACATTTACCAGATTGTAAGGCTTTATGACAGGGATTTGATTTGACTAAGAGTTGCATACTGACACAAATAAGTTGAAGTTTACTGCTGTAGTAAAAATTGTGCCCATAATGTTATGAAAATAAATAACTTCATTCAATTTACTTCAAAAATAAACAATAGAAAATAATTATTTCCAATATTCTAAGTTTATAAGAGATAATCTCTTTCTTCATGATAAGATCGCTATCGCTCGTACTTAACCATGAATAAAGCGAGTATCATTCTTTTACATATATTTATCAACTAGTCACTAAGTAATGCTCGTAAAATCACTATGTTCTAATATAAGACCCTATTACGCTGGTTAAAAAATATCGAGTTACTTCAAGAATGAAAAAAAAAAACAATCTACGAATTTTATCTGGGATAGTTATTTTTATAATCGAAATTTAGTGCCATTGTTATACATGAGTACAAGTCTTAATTCACATCTCACCCTGAACTAATCCCGACAATAAACATTGGTTATTAAAAAAGTATTTAATTGTACAATGGTAAAGTATTACACACATTGTTTTGATATATTGTACTTCCTAAAACACTTTACTTCAACGAAAATATTTCATGTTGTAGCTTGCACTAATCCTCACATATTTTCGAAATACGCCTAAATGAGTATATAGCAATGATTGTATTAATTAATTTACTGTTGCTATTAAATACAGTGGAATCTTATTCTACAGGATATTGTCCTTATTATGACAGGTAAAGTATCAAATAAATTTAAAGCTAAAACGATTTGTCATAATTATTTGTATTCTTTCAAAGTTGTGTGCATAACGTTATCTTTAAAACGTAACTTTAGTTAACATTTGATAGTCTAAAATGTTCAGTAATTTGATAAAAATTTTAAAAGTTTGGTATGATGAATAAAATGTTATGATGTATATTCACTCTTTGAAATGAAGATTTTAAATGTTTGATCGAACTGTATTACATGTTATTAATATACCAAACTTATGATGCGTTTATCAGACCATGATATGAGAGAGTTACATACACAGAGAAATAAATTCACAACCATCCCAATTCAACAGAAAATTAATGGGAAATATGTGCTCTGAATACGAAAGAGAATTGTGTTTGTATGTTCATTAAGTTACTAATACGAACGTTCTTTAGGCTCTATCTCTATTAAAAAATGCATTCTGTGCAATTGTACAAAATGTTTGAACTTTTTATATTGATTGGGTTACATTGAGTTCATTTATAAACATTTCATATCGATTTCAAAATTTCCAGAATACCCTTCAGGTCAAATGCAACGATTGACCAAAACCTACAAATCTATCACACGATTGTAATACTACTACATGAAACGTTTCAAATGTTCTTTGTGGGTTAACGTCGGGTGCCTGTCTTAAAGCTGTTACTGAATATAAGTTCCAAACAATAGAAGCATTGATATGGATGAAATTTTAAGTTAAGTGTGTCTAACTTTCTTTATCTTGTCTGACACCTAAAGAAATATATGATATGATTACAATCAATATTCAATGATGAAGAGTTCACATAACAAAAAGATCTAGGTTATTCCCTTAATCAATGGTCAAAACCAAAAAAAGCTGTCTTTCGGCAGTATGTATAAGAAGTAATGAACTGTGAGTACTAACATCGGTCGTTCATTATCATTTCTGAATCCACTACTCCCTATAAATTCTCTACTTCTTTAATAATAAAATTGAGAATGGAAATGGGGAATGTGCCAAAGAGACAACAACCCTACCATAAAAAAAAACCACAGCAGAAGGTCACCAACAGGTCTTCAATGTAGCGAGAACTTCCTGCACACGGAGGCGTCCTTCAGCTGGCCCCTAAACAAATATATACTAGTTCAGTGATAATGAAAGCCATACTAATTTCCAAATTGTACACAAGAAACTAAAATAAAATAATACAAGATTAACAAAGGCCAGAAGCTCCAGACTTGGGACAGGCGCAAAAATGCGGCGGGGTTAAACATGTTTGTGAGATCTCAACCCTCCCCTATACCTCTAGCCAATGTAGAAAAGTAAACGCATAACAATACGCACATTAAAATTCAAGTCAAGAGAAGTCCGAGTCTGATGTCAGAAGATGTAACCAAAGAAAATAAACAAAATGACAATAATACATAAATAACAACAGACTACTAGCAGTTTACTGACATGCCAGCTCCAGACTTCAATTAAACTGACTGAAAGATTATGATTTCATCATATGAACATTAGGCACAATCCTTCCCGTTAGGGGTTTAGTATCATACCATCATAACATATATGAGAAGAACATAACCCGTGTCATGCCAACAACTGGTTTTTGAATAAATGTGTTTAGTTCCGATGCAAAGACCCTATAAGTGAAGCAATATTAACGCCAAAATATGCAATCTTTAATGACCTGACAACAGTCTCGTAACTATATCCCTTCTTAATAAGTCTATTCAAAGGTTTTGTTAGTTTTTGGGGTGAATACTGACACCTTTGTGCTTTATAAAGAATATTTCCATAAAAAATTGGATGTGAAATACCTGAACGTATAAGAAGTCTGCAAGTTGAGCTATATTTACGAATGATGTCCTTATACCGATGATAAAATTTAGTAAATGTTTTGACTAGTTTGTGATATCGAAAACCCTGGTGTAATAATTTTTCAGTAATACATAAATTTCTCTCGTTAAAATCTAAAACATTGTTACATACACGAGCGAATCGTTCAAATTGAGATATATAAACACCGTAAGATGGTGACAAGGGAACGTCACCATCTAAAAATGGATAATTAACGATAAGAAATGAAAAATCATCTCTTTTATCATAAATTTTAGTAGTCAGCTTTCCGTTAGTGATATAGATATCAAGATCGAGGAAAGGGCAGTGGTCATTGTTAGTATTAGCTTTATTTAAAGTAAGTTCAACAGGATAAATTTCTGTAATATACATACTGAAGTCGTCATTATTGAGAGCCAAAATATCATCCAAAAATCTAAAAGTATTATTAAATTTAGTTATCAAATGTTGTTTCGATGGGTCTTTGCTTATTTTTGTCATAAATTGTAACTCATAGCAATACAAAAACAGGTCCGCAATTAGTGGTGCACAGTTAGTCCCCATTGGAATTCCGATAATCTGACGATAAACGGAATACCGAAAGCGAACAAAAATGTTATTTAGTAAAAATTCAAGGGTATATATAGTATCAAAGCATGTCCAATTGACATAGTTTTTTTGTTTATTGCTACTAAAAAATGACCTACAAGAGTTTGAACATATATATTCACATTCTGATTTTTTAAATGCCCATTTAATTAGGTGTGTGAGTTTTTTCTTAATGAGAATGTGAGGCAATGTGGTATACAGGGTAGAAAAATCAAAACTTTGAACAGATTCAAAATCACCAATATAAGCATGCAATTTATAAAGTACTTCCAACGAGTTCTTGACACTCCAAAAGTACTTAATTCCACTATTTTCGAAGGCCTTATTTGAACAATTTATTATCAGGTTTTTGATTGTACCAAGTGTGCTGGTATGAAGAATAGAAAATTTAGTAGTGGAACAATGGCTTGAAGACGAAATAAATCTATATTTGTAAGGTGTTTGTGTAGCTTCGGAAGCCAATACATAGTTGGGACTTTCATTGTATTTGGCTCTGCTTGTAAAGCGGTAGCTAAAAGTTTATGTTTGTTACAGATGTCGTTGTCTGAAAACGGAGTCAGTTGGAATGTTGGTGAATTAGTGATTTCTTTTTTCAGAACCTCAATGTAAAATTTACTTCAAACAATAATAATATTATTAGCAGCTTTATCGGCCGGGACAAAAACAAATTTCTTGGCTAGTTCTTTTAGTTTATGTTTGATACGAGAAATAGGTTAATTGTGGTTATTGTTAATAGTAAAATGTTCTTTAAAATGTTGAATACGTATATCAACTATCTTTATTACTGAATTAAAAAAAGAGTCCAAAGATTTTTTGTCAGCTTTTTCCCGTTTTATTCATTTCATACAGTAAGTATGTTTTTAATTTAATATATTCCTATCATTCATGTGTATTCATAGAACAACAGGTTCTCTAAACGTATAATGAAATAATAATATAAATAATTCGAATGTTGAATGTTAGTGTACACTACATGTGTGAAAATAGTCATGTTTAACTAATTAAAAGTTTATTTAATGGAGACTGTCTGTCATATTTTAGATCTGGAAAACAAGTACATGTAATAAAGTATTGTTGCCCTCATTACGAAGAGGTTAATGGTGCTTGTATAAGTAAGTGAATATTTTACGAGGTCATAACTAGTAAATAAGGTCTATATACTAAATTAAAATGCAAATAATGTCTTTCTTTTTTTCCATATTAAAATTATTAAAGGATCATTTTATGTTTTCCTTGATTGGAGTGCTATAATCGTTTAGACGATGTATACAAAAGTGGCACAAATCCACCAAAAAGGACGTCAATGCCAGGGGCGTAGCTAGGTATTCAGTCAACTATAGGCACCAATCGGCAGGTGGTCTGGGGCCCCTTAAGGCCCCCGGTAGGTCCAGGGCAGAGCCCTGGTAAGGGATTTAGAGGGCGAAGCCCCTCGACGGAAATCGGTTTTCAGCATTTTTTACACTCTGTTTGGTATTTTCATATCTATTCTGTTCTTGATTCTTAAACCTTCACCCTAGCCACACAAACACATACACACATAGTCGATGCCTAATGCAAAAGTTCTGTTCTGCTCATGCTTTCGTAAAAAAAATCAAGAAATTCGTATTTCTTTATATCCTCTACTGTAAAATCCCTAGCTGCTTGGGAATTTGAACAATTGTGGTCATTACACGCATATCTGAGAGTACTCAAAATTACTAGAAGCTAGTTGATTGATTTTTAAACATCCAGTGTCAAATATTTATGCAAGTTCAGGACAATTATTTTTTTTACAATAAATACAATAGGGAGCTACATGTAGGTCCTGTAATTGGTGTCGTCCAGGACGAAGGTCTGGAAATTTGAAAATGCCGTGCGTTGGAAAATGAAGTATTATTGGATAGGAGCAGAAATTTTGTCTTTCAGTAGACCAACTACGAACTCTTCAAAGAGGGGTATTCTCTCTGCTACTAGGCATCGAATTCAGTGTCCCCATTCTGACCAGACGTGACTGCGTATTTATACATCCTGCACAGCCAAATGGACGACCAACATTGGCAAGTCGGGTGAAGACAATGTGGGAAGCTTGTTGAAAACTAACAATAACCTGAGACTACTATAACACATTAAAATTAAAAACTCATGTGTCTAAGTTAGGTTCATTCAAGTTTTTGTTGATAGTTTATTTATAAGGTAAAATCCTAAAAACATTCAATTCTATGATCCAATATTACATTCACCAAGAACGAAGAGAGTAGTGTACAGACGACATTCGATAATCAAAGAGTTTTGACAACTTCACTGGCGTTCATCTACAGAAAACGTTGTTTATTATTTTATTTAATAAAAAAAAACTATTTGTGAAAAAATTATGTGTAGGCACGTGCCTAAAGTGCCTAACGGCAGCTACGCCCCTGAATGCAGATGTGTGCATCGTTCATGTTTACAGGTAAGCATTTAATATATACTTCCGTTAAGCAGTAATAAAATACAACGCAAAAACAAGCAAACAATGTCAGAAGTAAAAAGAGGACACGCGGCTGGATTTCGTAACAAAATTATATCAAACAACTTACATGTTTTACAAAATATAGTATTTAGATTTAAAAGAAATATTTATGGTATGAATGTCAATGATACAACTTTCTAAATAATATAAAACAAATCCTTTAAAAATTATAACTCTAGATCTCAATATGTCCCACAATAATGAGCAAAACCATAATTATATTATCAGCTATAACAGGATGTCGACAAGAAAGAATAAATGTAAAACAATTCAGACGATAAAAAACAACGACAAATTAATAACTTAACATAACAAAAGTCAAAGTCTCACATAGCAACCAAATAAAATTGAGAATCGAAATGGTGAATGTGCCAAGGAGACAACAACCCCACCAAATAGAAGACAACAGCTAAAGGCCACCAATGGGTCTGGTATGCAGCGATAAACTCCCGTGCCCGAAGGCGTGTTTCAGCTGGCCACTAAACAAATTGTATACAGTGACAATGGACGTCATACACAACTTCGAAGAAACTAAAATTAAAAATCATACAAAACTTACAAAGGTCAGAGACTCCTGACTTGGAACAGGCGCAAACATGAGGCGGGGTTAAACATGTTTTTTGATATCTTAGCCCTCCCCTAAATCTCTAGCCAAAGGAGAAAAACAAACATACAACAATACGCACAGTAAAACTTAGTTCAAAAGAAGTCCGAGTCCGATATCAGAATAGGTAACAAAAAAAATTAAACAAAATGACAATGGCAAATACATCAACAAAGGACTACTAGGAGTTAACTGACATGCCAGCTGCGGACCTCAATTAACAAGCTTTTAAAAAATGGGTTGATGTAAATGATGAATGTTTTCATTATATTTTAATTATAACATGACGTGCTTCTTTCGCTTTGTTAACAACACCGTGAAAATTCTCGATATATTTATACTTAGCACAGACTAAGAGACTTACATAATAATGGGTGTTACAAAATACCTCCCACGTAAAGCCACATGTATATGAACCTATTCGCAAACGCAATGCCGATTTTATTGTTTTAAAATTACAATTAAAAAAGACTTCAGAACTTTTATTCTTATTCGGATGCATAACAAGAGCTCGGAGAAATCTTCAAAATCAAAATAAAATAAAACTCAACGAAGTCCATTAATGCTTTTGGTGCACTTATGTCATGTCAATACATGACGTCCTACAACTGAAAACGGTAAAGCTGAAAGTTTTTCCGTTCGTGAACCTTCGACAATCGTATAATATAACATTAAGATGGATTTTTTAGGGAAGATATAGTTTTTTTTTCATTGTATTTCATTATTCGAATATTTACTGATTTTAGCAAGTCAACATGTCGGCTACTTAGTTACGAAATGTCAACTGGATTCGTTGGTAACTTACGAGAAAAAAAAATGTTAAATAAATATGGCAATGTTCAGTTTGATATTTAATTAATTTGAATTAAGCACATAATGTCTAGCGGTTATTTACAAAATAATTCATACAAGTAACATATTTATTAGAAGTTTTAGCTATTATCAAACAGGGAAAAAATGAACAGTACTACAAAAGACATACCGTGATCGTATTCGTCCTATTATCATCGAAATCATTCATGGAGGCCACATATTTTTTTGTATATTTACAAATGGTTTCGCTAACACACAAGATAAAATTTAAATATCACGGCCCAGGCCATATGTTAATTCCCAACAAATCTGTGGCTTCCATGAATTATTCCTTAATCATTTCTATGAGACTTAACCTTTAATGTTCACAATAACGTTTGACAGGATTGGCTGTTATTTTTAGGCATTATTGTTGTTTTTTTTGGTTTTAGTCGTTACCATATCTGCTTACCTTTTTCTGTCGAATTATCTTTATCAATAGATCTTTAGGGAATGTAATAGTCTTTCATATTCCTAGCATTAGTTAACACTTTTTGTATTCGACTCATGACAAGAAAGTAATCTAACTAAAGTTCATTTCGATGAGTAAATATTATTATTATCTTTTTTTTTCTTTCATTTATTCATGATCATGAATAACTCGCCTCCAGTGTGTATACTGACAATATGAATTATAACCATATAATTGTTTTTGTCAATAACCTTCAACAGTAGATCGACTGCATACACAGTTGCTTTGGATACTAAAACCAGTTCGAAAAGAATGATTTTAATTCAGACATTTTAGAGTTGTTGCGAGCATTTCACGGTGTATTAAGGATTATTAATAGTGATGACGACGTATTAACGTAAATCAACGATTTGTCTATGCTGCTATGTATGTCTAGCAAAAGTAAAGGAACAATTTCAAAACATATATACACACACACACACACACACATAAAAGGACAAAATCATAAAAAGAATTCCGCTTTATTTTAAGTTTTATTGTTTATTTGGCGATGATATTATTCATGATCATTTCAATTTTCTGACAAGGTGAACAGCAAGAAAACCTTAAACATAAAAATGAATATTTGTGACTACACAGCATTATAAAAAGGTTTCGCAATGGTTTCTTTTATTCATAAGCATATTCTAAATGCATTCGCAAATAACTCAGATAAAAGTGTATGATGTATAAACAACCAACATCTTTTTCAGTTAACATAAGGCATTGTTCTTATAAAAAACTGAAATTATTTCCCCATCTTTAAATTACCTAAATCTAGCTGTACAATACAAATTTAAACCATCGGATTGTGTTGTCTGATTGAGAAACCTGAGTCCGTCGAAAAATGTATTTTACCAGCAATTTAAAGTTCTGATAATCATCTATATACATGATTGATTAACATATTCCTCTTGTCAAGAATAGAACGGTTGACATTCTGTATTTGATTAACTTTTTTGATTTTCACAGAGTGTTCGGACGGATTTCATAATCCCTATTATCATGATTATAGCGCATGCAGACCTTGTCCAACCGGATCCTATGGAAAAAAATGTCTCTTTACTTGTAGTTGTTACATGAATGAGATGTAAGTGTATTGATTGATTACCAAAGTCTGCTAGATATTAATTGTTCTATAATCAGTTCGTCTTGAGGAATGGTGGTTGATTATCTTTATTTACATATTTTAAGCATGAAGTTGCATTTGTTCATCCCGACGATGATAACATCCCCATTTCCAAAAAGGAACACAAACATTTATCATTTTCATATAAAATAGTTTTAATCAACAAAAAGCCAATAACATGTTAAATGGCGCTGTTATTTGTTCTTTGAATTTTGTCCGACTGTAACTGTTATCATGTGTTTGTTTGATGCCAGTTTGCAAAAATTGTCATTCTGTAAAACAAATAATATGCTGTCGAAATAAATTTATCTTATTTCATATCTTAAGTTGAAAATGTGACATACCTTAATACAGTATAAGCCATGGTGTAAAGAGATGTTGAGACCCTTATTAAAATATAAAGATACAAATGGAAATTAAACATACCAAAAAATTATGATTTATACTTTTTTTCATTTCATATTCAATGAATGTGTTTAATTCGAAAGGTGACAAAGTATAATTAGTGTCAACGTTCAATGAATTATCTCTCATTAGGATAGTTATCAAAGGTACCAGGATTATTATTTAGTACGCCAGACGCGCGTTTCGTCTACATAAAACTCATCAGTAACGTTCATATCAAAATATTTTTAAAGCCAACAAGTACAAAGTTGAAGAGCATTGAAAATCCAAAATTCCAAAAAGTTTTGCCAAATACGGCTAAGGTAATATATGCCTGGGATAGGACATTGGGATGGCAAATGATAACATAGTGTGTCACGTTATCAATGTCTGGAACTACCCGAATATTACTTCACGTTATTTAGCATAAAAAAAATTGAAACATATGATATCCCAATAAAGTGGATGCAAATATTCAACAATTAGACGAACTCCATTATATTTTTTATCACATTTTATTCCTAGTAAAATAGGAGAAGGTCTTTAAAGATTTATTTATCATTTATATGTGATCTTCATAATTTCTCAAGAAATTTTCGACTATCTTATTTTCAAACGTACAAGCAGTTGAAATTTCAAAAGAATGATCCTTATTGTGCAGTTGTGTGACTAGTATTCTTATATGTATTGGCCATCTGTTTCATTGTTTTATTTTTTATGTTTGTTTCGGTGTTTTCAATTTAGGTTTTTCTATGAGTACAGGGGTATACAACTGCCTATATGAAAAGGAAACGAAAAGGGACAAAATTGCTTTCCCTTCAACTTTTAAAAGTAAGATCCAACTTTGGCCAACCTATGCCCCGCACTATTTTGGCAATTTTAATTCATCGAAAATAAGAAAATGAAAGAGGACAATACCTTACTTCTAGAAACAGAAGTGCATGTGAACTTTTCATTAAAGACTTTTTGTTCTTATACTTCATAGTAAAAGTGACACAACTTTCTGTGTAAAAAGTACTCCAATGAAACATATTTTATTTTTCAGAGATGCACTTTTAATTCCCTATTGAATGTAAACAAACTGAAAATGATTAGAACATATTTATCAAATACGTTTATTTCAGATGCGACAAAGTTAAAGGATGTTTAAAAGTATTACCTAGCACAGAAGCTGCCACAATACATGATAATGCTGAAGGTAATACAATTGTTCATTTCTTCTCTTTACGGTCTATTGTAATGCAAATGTGACTTAATATGAATACAATAAGGTAATTTATGTTAACAGATACTTCGCTTGTAGCAAATATCTTTGACGTAACAGTCCGAATGTAAATACCTTTTAGGAATATCCACTTCCATGAATGATAAATAATAAAAACTACAATATCAGAAGAAGTCTTGATTATTTTCTATCTGATTATAATTCGCAGAAGATTTTAAATGTGCTGTCTGTCTTAAGCAAATTGAACCTCACCTAAAAGAAGTTATTTCTAGTAGGCCCAGCCGCAAGGCAGAGGGGGCATTAAGTGTAACTATTGTCGGTACGTACCGTCAGATGCCCAAAATTGGTTTTCGTTCTCTAACTTTACTTTGCCTAAATTTGATGTAATAAAATTTAAACAAAAAGCTAATAACCATAAATCATAGATTAATTTCGAATTTAGGTGGCTTTACGTTTACAGTTCTTTTGTTTTGTCCCTTTATATCGTTATCCGCAAACGTTCGCATCACATAGCCAGAAATTAGTAGTGCTTTTGCTAATTGATATTTATAATATGTATATGAGAATTGTACCACGTGATAATAGTTTGGACTGGACTGGCTTAATATCATTAAAATCTTTAAAACACGGATATTATAAGTTGACCGTCACAGAGTCCTTATTTACAATCACTCTGATATTTCCGAAAAGTTGGCAGGTCAAAATCAAAACCATGAACGCGAATTTAGTAACTGTTTCGTGTTTTTGTGAGTTTATTCATCTTGAAATAGGGGCATTTTAAATTTACGTGGGAGCCTAGAGTTCAACGACTACACATACAAGCTTTGGACTTGCTTATTCTTTGGACATTCAAGTTTCAAATTTCACCCCGGCAACCTGTATTTCTTATGACCTTGTAAGCCAATTTTCAACACGAAGTTTGCAAATTTAACGTTTCAGCTATTTAAGCCTGTATTTTACATTGCAATGTTAAAAGCCTCTCGCTTCGATTTTTAAAATAGCTGAGGAACCTTGATGTTTGCAGCAACAGTCATTATGTTTCGTTTTAATGGTGTATATTATTGTGTTTATTTATTTTCTGCCCCGGCAACCTGTCTATCACTTAAATTAATTTAATTTCAAAATTTCCTATCATTTTAGTATAATTTCCGTGACCCGTTTTCGATTTCTTTAGTATAATATTCAAATAAGCAAAGTGGCGTTGATTTCTGGATATGATCTGTGTCCGATGGACACATTCTACTTTCATTTATTATAGCGATATTCCGGTAGGTGCACAGACTATACAGTACGTTGAAAAAATATTTTATTACTGTCTGAGCCTCTTGCAATGAATTAAAGAAATTCATTTTGTATATTTAAACAATCCATTAAATAATTAACACTCGTATTTTACCTTATTTTAAGTCTTTTTATAAAACTTAGGGTATCCTGTCCTGCAAGTTTTACTGAACGGCTTTTTATACATTATTTCATGTTGTACAATTTCAATGCATGGAGAACGTCGGAATAGCTGTGTTTTTTATATGACGTGTGTCAAGGGCGTCAATGGCGTTATAGAAGACTTATAAGGCATTCACAATCTACGTTAGTGAATAGTCGAGCGTATTGTGTTTTTGCCAAAAGATAACCCCAAAAAAATCATTTGAACAAAGGCATTATGTTCTCTCGCGCCAAAAGACTAACATTTTACTTGAATCATTTGAAAGGACCTTCTTTAACTTCGTTTTTTTGTCAAATAATCATTAATTACATAGGAAACAACAGGTACATAAGGGAATGTAATAATTTGGCTATTAATTTTTTTGGTATTTTTGTCATATAGCTCTTCAACGGATTCGGTACTTATACATCTTCGGATTTCAAATGTTTGGCTTTGAGCGTCATGATGAAGGTAAATCCAGAAAAGTGCTTCGGACGCATATAATTATTAAACGTGGTGTTTTCAATAGTTTATATATATGCTACATGTACATGTAATGACATACTTGAAGAACTCTTGATTTAAAACATATTTGCATGAGAAAATATAAATATTCGCACATCGAGAAAAAACCGAGGAAATTATTAATGTTATAAAATTTTTACTTTGGGATTTCATAAGGCATATTTCGTTAATAGGGACACACAAAAAGGTAAAGATGCTACACAGAATAAAAAGTGGTCAGTATGCTGGAGCTTTTTATCGACAACATATTTGTTAAGTTTAATTTGGAGGTGATTTTTCCAACAAATTGTCGGCATTCCTTTGACAGCAAACTGTGCGCCTCTTCTTGCCGACCTCTTCTTATTTTCATATGAATCGGAGTTCCTCTAGACACTTGATCAAAGAAGCCATATTATTCAATTTTACTTTCAGATATATTGATGATGTTCTTTCCATAAACAATCCGAACTTTTCTGCTTGAGTTCCATTAATATATCCCCAAGAACTAGAAATTACAGAAAAAACAGACACAGTCTCCTTCACCTCATTTTTAGACATATCTCGAATTTGACTTACACAGTCATCTCAGGACTAGAATCTATGACAAACGAGACAATTTTAATTTTGAAATTATAAATTACCCCTACCTTATTAGCAATATACCTGCATATCGGATATATATTTCCCAACTTATTCGCTATTCAAGAGCTTGCAGCTCCTACTCAGACTTTGTAAAAGAAAGTTGAGGAACCAGGGGTATGTCAAAGAACGTCTTGTCCTTTTTCTAAAAAAAGTTCATCGAAAGGTACCAAGACCTTGTTGATAAATATTCCGTATCAACTTCACAAATAATACATGATGGTCATGATATATAGATTCTGCGTACTGATGTTGATTATCAATATAACAACGTGTTTGATTGTTCTTTCATTTGTCTTTGTTCTATTATTAATATTACTTTTACTGTTGAATTGTTTTATGTGATATCCATTTAACGTGGCTCGGTACTTAAACATCCTGTTAATGTGTTTGTAGTGTCTTTCATTTTTTGGTGGCGTGTTTTGTGTATGCGATTCTTTGTATTTCTTTGGTTCTTATAACGTGACTCTGTACTTTAAAAGATCCCGTCAGTATGATTGTGTTCTATTTTATGTCATTATGATATATTTCTATTATGAATTACAAATTACGTTCAACCACACACGTCAAAATTATTCAATCGCGTAGTAGAATGAACTATTTGTGGATTCTTATAATTTCTATATAACTTTTGGACTATTTTAAATCTCGGTCTATTTCTGAAATTAATTCTTACATACTTTGATTTTTTTAACCCTGTATGCTAAAAGAGGGACGAAAGATACCAGTCAAACTCATAAATAGAAAATAAACTGACAACGCCATGGCGAAAAATGAAATGGACAAACAGATCATCAATAGTACACATGACACAACATAGAAAACTAAAGAATAGACAACACGAACCCCAACAACAACTAGGGGTGATCTACGGTGGTCTATTGCCTATGTGAAATTTAAAAAAATATTTGTTTATACATTGAACGGCAAATATATGTGACGTATACAATTTTCTGACGTCAGACACGCAAATCAATGAATGTATTTGTAGATAGATTTTCTGTTCTGTAAAATTGTTCCTTTTAAAATTGTTACACGATGATGACTGCTGTAACCATATTTTGACTATTTCATTCATTTTGTCTGTTTAGTTCACGCATCATTGTAATCATAACGGAATTTGATGAGACTGTCACCAAAGTGAGAGGGTTAGCGCAATAAAACCAGGTTCAATCCACCATTTTCTACATTTAAAAATGCCTGTACCAAGTCATGAATATGACAGTTCTTGTCCATTCGTTTATGATGTGTTTTGTTATTTGATTTTGCCATGTGATTATGGACTGTCCGATTAGATTTTCCTCTAAGTTCAGTATTTTTGTAATTTTACTTTTAGGTGGTCATTACTTTTGTCAATGGAAAAGGCATTTTCCTCTTGAAATTATTTTTACGAAATGCAACTACGTTAGATCATTTGGTAATTAAATGAATATACCATATAGCCACAAAAGGATGGTCAGTAATGAAAATGTTGTTTTGTTGGCAACTTGTCTCTCATGAAATGACATTTAATTGTCCATTTGGCGTTTAAAAGATATATACCAATATGTCAAAATTCCTGAAACATTTAATGCATATCTTTAGTTAAATGTTACTACAGTTGGAATTTTCAATTTTTCAAAGATATTATCTTTTCCCTATTAATTCTACCCGATTTATTTTTTCCAGAACGGTTGATAAATTGTATTTTATCAATGTGTGGCTCGTTTGATCTCAGTTGTGCAGTGGTCATAATTCGATAAAGACGTCAAATACTCTTGCATTTCTCTGAATTTTTCTTTGTGACGTCATAAAAAAACGATCATGTCTGATGACGACAAATAGAAAGAACACACATTTTTGCTGATTATTCGACATGAACGATTGAATGTGTCTGCCTATTGTTTAAAAATCATTAGAGGAACACTTTCCACCACCAAATCTTTTGCAGTAGGATATTTATCCATTCTCGACAGTTAAAATTTCAATATCTAACAAGAACACATGCGGGCATTTACAGCTTGATTGAATGTATGTAAACTGTTGTAGGGTGAATTTTAGTCAAAGATTTAGTGTCTGGTGAATTTCAGTAAACGTTTTTATGTCTGGAGAATTTTAGAAAGGTATCAAAATTCATAGGTATTTGGAAACAGTTTAAACCTCTCCCTTCTTTTCAAAGTCCGTTTTTTGTTTGTTTTATGTTCTGTTAAATTCCATGACTTTCGCGTTTCTGTATAATATGAACATACGTATACTGTAAATAAAGTGAGGCGATCACTGCAGTTTACTATATAGAGAGTCTGTACCCGTGTACACTTTTATGAAATTTTGTGCAAGTTTAAAACCGGAAGTCCAGTTTGACTTAAAAGCAAAATAGCAGGCATTTTAAGCTTGATTGAAAGTATATTAACTATTTTAGGATGATTTTTTGTAAAAGATTTTATGTTTGGAGAATTTAAGAAATGATTTCAAAAGTCATATATGTACAGGATAATACTTTCAAGCCCTTTCAATTTTTTTCAAAGTCCGTTAGTATTTTGTTTTTTGTTATATTCAATTATTTTCGAGTTTCTATATAATATGAACATACGTATCTATATCATTAATATTAAAGTGTATATAATTTAATATTGAATGTTCTAAAACAAACGCACGGATCCAGTGGATAAATATCGCATCATACTGGATACAGTTGTAGATTCTATATTCACGCAGTAATGATTAACTTACAAAAATTCGAAAACTAGTATCCTATACTGAATCAAGCTTGCAAATGGACCTAATATACAATTCATAGTAGTGTAATTATTTTATTTGTGTGATATCTTTGTCAATTCAATTTCAAGTTTTACGATTTGGCAGGTACATCTTTTTCATCAGTGGAACCTACTACAGCAATAAAGAGAAAAACAGGTAAAACATATATATTCAACCATTATTTAATATGAATCAAGGATACACACGTGCAACACCTAAAACTAATATCTGATCCGCCAATTGTTATGAATGTTAGAGTTACATTCCGTATTCTTGTATTACAAAAAAAAAAACGATCAATTAAATACGTAACACTCGCTTTTTCTGACATAAATGTAAAATTGAAAAATTTGTCATTCCTATATTCAGAGTATGTATTGGAAACAATCACAAAATTAATCATGAATTACCTTTAATAACCAATCCTGCTTTTTTCTGTTTTTCTCTCCTTCTCATCACTGAAAAATATATGAGGAACAGACAGCAAATTTATTTAGTGAGACACTATTGCTTGATATTAACAGTCCAAAAAAACAGAGAGAATAGGATACAACTGATTAGTTTGTTCTTATAAAAGTAACATGATTGTGAGAATACATTGGTACGCTAAATAATTAATATTTCATTTTTCAAACGGACAAGGAAACCCCGCAATTAATTGATATGGTTAATCATGTCAAAGGAAACAACACTTAAATCGGGTTCAAATATAAAAACTGTACATAAAAATAAGTGACTTAATTGAAAAATATTGTTATTGATTACCTCGAGTACTACATATTGTGTGCTGTCGATTTAATAAGACAAATGATCAATATAAACATATATGTTTAATGTATTTGAATAACCTCTTCGAATAACTGAATGTTTGGTGGCCGATCAGAAAAAAAAAACTATTTGGGAAACCTGTGTCTTTTTGTCAATGCCAACGAAACTGTGAGTGTTGGACCACACTAGTCAAATGAGAAACAGAAAACATAATTTTGTTTATAAATATTGAAAAAGAAAAGGTATCGAGTCATCGAACGCACAAGCTATAAAATATTTGGTACAAAATTCGACATACGATCAAGTTTGTATAGCCAATCCACCTACATAAAAAAATTCTGGGGCCAAAAATTCTTATGCATACACTTATATGTATTACACATGCGCAAGAAGACAATCAATTTCCGTTATACTTATGTGCCTCTTGAATTTTTTATACAAAAAAATATCACTGATTTGAAACACTCGTGCACACGATATAATTTATGATTTGCACACCGAGGAAAATCGAGGTTATTATATATAATTATGTGTGCTGGTGCTGGAACTGCTTCTGCTAATAACCAATTTTAGCAGTGAAAGTATTACTGTGCATTAGAACTGCTGCTTACAAATATAAAATACACTTATCCTGTTCTAAATCGAACTAAAAACTCCCCTAATTATGGAAAAGCGGGGGGGGAGGGGAAATTGAATTAACGGGTATAAGTTGCATAAAGAATACTTATATCCTATTTTTTCAATGTTTGTACTTGTATCAGAACAGCCGATAGTAAAAACATTTTATTGGGGCAAATAAAAATATTTGGCCAAAGGTATAAGGAAAGTTTAAAAAATTGTCAAAAACATTGTAGTCCTGTTGAGAATGGGTGTGTCAATGTAAACAGCTGGCGACCTTTGCTTTTTATTATTGGACTGTTTGTGCTACTAATGCAATGTTGTTTTCAATTTAGGGACACGATCTTGTATTACGATAACGATGTAAAGAAACACATTTCTTTGCTTTTGATAACATCTTATCGACTGTAAACTACAATGTATTAAAGTTAATACAAAATCATGAGATATATTTAAATAGAAAATTTGAAGCTAACTTTTTCAAAATAATAATTGATAAATCCGATTATTATTAAGATGATTTGCGCCATTTTAAACTGACCAAGAAAAACTGCAATCATTTCAGATGATTATCAATTTCATAAGAAGCAACGGTTAAATAGGGTTCAAATACAAACACTGTACATGAAATGAAGTGATATATTTGAATATATGACTAATTTTGAAACACTTGTGAATGCGAATAAATGGAAGATGAGCTCACAGGGGAAATTAGAAATCTGTAATGGTGCTGAAATTTCTTCTGGTAAATAACCAGTTGTATTGTAGAGGTCTTATTACAAGGGAACTGTGCATTCGAACTGTTGCTTACTTATTTGAAATATACTTATCAGGTTCTGAATAGAACTTCTAATCCCCCTTGAAGGGGCAGGGGCAGATGTACACTTCACAGATATAAGTTGTATAAACCATACTTATAACCTATGTCGTTGTAGTCCTGTTGAGAAAGCGTGTGTCAATGTAAACAGTTGCCATTCTTTGCTTTAATTATTGCAAAACATTTTCAGTTTTTTTTTTTTAGTTTAGTGTACATTTGATGCCATTATAAGTAATTCTTTATGCTACTTATGCAATATCATGTTTTCAAATTCAAGGATACGGTCTTGTATTATGACTTACCGATGTAACGCAACACATATTTTTATCTTTGTTTTGAAAATATCTTATTGTCAGTAAACTATTATAATTAACAAGAAATGATTAGATATTATTTGAAAAATAGAAAAAAATGATTCAATGGCTTGTACTAATTGTTAAAAATGATAACCATTAAAATAATTCATTGATAAGTAACCATATGAAATCCTTGTCAGCTTCATCGAATAAAAAGATAAAGACATCTTTACTTTGCGATATATAATACAAAATATCTTTCATTTTGACATAATTATAATCATAATGAGTTTTGTCTACTGGTCTCATGAAAATGCATTTCATTGTCCATTTGCCCTTTTAAGAGCTACACACTACCCCATTTACAACTATAGTATATTTGATAGTATAATGATAGTACCCCTTTTTCTCACATTTTCGAATGGATTTACTTTTGGGTCTCTGGTAAACTATTGAGAATGAATAAGTTCACTAGAAAATGAAGACTGTTGATGATTAAGAAGAAAACCTGATGTCTGAAAAATTATGCAAATTTTACAAACAATTGGAGATTTACAAAAAAACAAACTTTTGACTGGAAGGAATGTTTGTGGCGACTGTCATACAAGTGAGAGTTTTATCTAGCTATATAAAACCATGTTAAATCCATACTTTTGTTATTCTCAATTTGAACAAATCAGTATCCTACTATATCAACTATATATAAGTTATTGTAGTTCAATGATAATTATTTTTATTGAAAGTCAAAATCTAAATATTTGCAGGCTCATCTTTGTCACCACTAGGACCTACCGACGAAATAAAAAACAAAACAGGTAAATCCATTTATTGTTAACAGATGTATAGCATGAATAATTGATATAAATTCATTACGTTTAGCATGTCAAACGGATGACTCTCTGGGAATAAAAATAAAACCAAATAAGACATTTGATATTGTTTTATACAACAACATGGTCCATTAAATAAATCAAAACTTATATCCGTTTTTACAATGCCGTATTTGGCGAAACCTTTTCAACGTTTGATCTTCAGTGCTGTACAACTTTGTACTTTTTTCACTTTCGATCTTTTATATCTGGGCGTCACTTGTAAGTCTTGTGTGGACAAGGCGCGTTTTTGGCGTATTGAATTTAAAACCTGATGTTTTTTGTTATCTATTAATCATGTTTTTCTTTGTCTAATATGTTCTATTAATTTGTATTGTAGTCTTGTAATATTATGTTGTCATTTCAATGTTATATTTAACTTTGCCATTAAAGTGCAAGGTTTGGCATGCCACAAAACCAGGTTCAACCCACCACTTTTATTCCCCTTTAAAAGTGTCCTGTACCAAGTCAGGAAGATGGCCATTGTTATATTATTGTTCGTTTCTGTGTGTGTTGCATTTTAACGTTGAGTCGTTTGTGTTTTCTCTAATTTTTGAGAAATTGAGATAAGACGTGGCACGGTACTTGTCTATCCCAAATTCATGTATTTGGTTTTCATGTTATATTTGTTATTCTCGTGGTGTTTTGTCTGATGCTTGGTCCGTTTCTGTGTGTGTTACGTTTCGGTGTTATGTCGTTGTTCTCCTCTTATATTTAATGCGTTTCCCTCGGTTTTAGTTTGTTACCCCGATTTTGTTTTTTGTCCATGGATTTATGAGTTTTGAACAGCGGTATACTACTGTTGCCTTTATTTATATCTTCATTTAATTTTTTAAACTTAAAAGAAAACGTTATCATTTGAACTAAAACACAGGAAGTATTGTGAAAATTTCCAAATAAATATGCAACTATATGTTTTTACAGCTGAAATGTCATTGAAAAGACTACTTAAATAACCCGTTTCAAGTGATCACTTTGCTTAAATAATAAAAAAAAAATCGTCGTGACGGGTTTAATAGACTAATCATATTTTTGTATTCATTATCTTATCCTTCCATCTTACAATATGTATCAATGATAGTAAAATACCAATACTATCCATCATAGTCATCAGCATAGTTTTTTTTAAATTTTAGTATGTCATGTATTTGTCTCTCTCATTTGGGTTTGCTGGATATATGTGGATCTTTCAAAAAGAAAAAAAACAAGTTACAGAACACTCTAACACAGAATTCAGTTTCATGCATGCAGAAAAAAACCCAATTTATTTCATTTATCAGTAGTTTACAAAGATAGCAGAAAACAAATCGTCAGTTCAACACATCTTGCAAACAGTTACATGCATCATTCATTACAAAACTGGTTATTCTATTTTAGATTTTTATTAAAAATATTATCTTTTATCTCTGGGAGTGGGTATACATTTCATTCATCTTCTTCGTTCCTATTCTCTGTTCCCATCTTTTCCTCCATCCGTACATTTGTTCATTAAATAGTTTGACCACACTTTTATTATGCAATACAATATATTTTATCCACACCATAATATACTGATGTGTTGTTTCTTATAACAACTTCTTCTTTGTTAATACTCCGAATGTTTCAATATGTTGAATGAGATTCAAGTGTTTCCACCTTAAATTGTCTGCTGCTACACAACACAATCATTTTAGTCGAGCCTTCGACTTTTGTCGCAAAAGTGAGACAAAACGACCCTATATTCCGTCGTCGTCTTCCCCAAATATTCTCTCGTAGGTTAATGTTTTTTGAAATGGCAATAACGTTCTATCATAAACTATCCTAGATTTGTACAAAATTTGAACAGAAGCTTTTTTGCAGAATAAACTTGTATCTAGAAGGAAATTTTAATATATTTCCTGATTTTCCGTATATAACTTATCGATGGACTAAATGTTGGACTTCAGCTAACATTACATACAGGCTGCAGATAAAGTTTTAAAAAACATTTATTACATTCATAAACCATCCTGGATATTTACAAAAATAGGACAGTAGCTTATTACAACATGTACAATCAAATGTAGTATCTAGAGGAAAAACAAAAATTTCTTTATTTTTGTTAAGACTGCGACTAACAGAAAGAGTATGCGAGACACGGGGTTCATTGGAACCCTTACAATTTTTTCATTTGTTGTTGACCTTGTATGTGACTTTCTTATTAATATAAAAAAGCACTGGCATTTGTTGACAAGTTTATACTATTAAGGAACATGCTAGTAGTTAAATACAGCACAGCATCATAATATTTCGATGCTAGTCACATGTAATGTTATTTGTTTCGGAAACTTTTTAAACAATAACTTTATGTATTTCATGCACACCAATAATATGAGTAATAATGTTCACTCTTTTTGTTTCACTGTTGTAACATAACAGCAAAAACGTTTAGCAAAATCTGAATTCCTACCTTCTGTTAATATTGTTTTATCGTCGGATCAATTTACATACCACCAAAAACTTATTTAAACCATGACCAGACTTTCTAGCACTATAATTGGTCCGAGCATTGATGAATGGTTCATGTTGAATTATTTCTTTATTTACATATGTTCTGCTGAGGTGTTTTGTGTTCGTAATGATTGTTCTAATTTAAATATTATTTCTCATAAGTATGACAGACAACATCATTTATTTCATCTATTTAACGTCATTTTAGACAACGGTGTCTGGGCGGAGGGTTGATGTGGTGGGTCAGGGAGCGTCTCGTCATTTTCCTAAGAAGTTCATCGACGAATACCCGGACCTTTTTCATAGGAGTTCCGTTTCGACTTCACAAGCGATGCACAATGGTCTTTTTAGGTATTGACGTTGTTTGTCATCTTGATAGTTTTTTATTTGTTTTTGTAGATTATTACTTTTACTGTTCTATTTCGGAAATGTTCGCTTGGCGTGGCTCGGTGCTTAAACATCGAGTCATTGTGTTATTGTGCTGTGGTTGATTGTTTTCCCTTTTTTTACTAATACGCTTTGTCTGTATGCCATGATGACATGTTTTTTTTTTTTTTTGTAATTGAGTCCGCCGTTTTCTGCATAAAAAATGCCTGTACCGATTCAGGAGTATGACAATTATTGTCCATTCGTTTGATGTGTTTGAGCTTTTGATTTTGCCATTTGTTTAGGAACCTTCCGTTATGTTTTTATTCGGAGTTCGGTATTTTTGTTATTTCACCATTTAGCAACATATTATTGCAATGATAACGTGTTTTTATGACATGGCGGCTGATTGAACAGGATAAGATAACAGATCACTACTACAATATACAAAACATATTTGTCAATATTCATTTATTTTAATTCTGCAGTTAGATAGTGCACATATTTTATGTTTTATGTTTTATTGTTATTAATACATTGTGTTATAAGAATTAAATTAATTATATATTTTCTAAAACAACTATGCACCGTTTTGTCGTCATTAAGGAAAAGCACGTTTTCTCGTATTTTTTCTTATTCTGATATATAAAAGGAGTAGGTTTTCCATTTTATGAATAACACATATTGGTCATAGTCAATCATGTTGTTTCCTAACTTTGATATTGTAAATTAATGCGTATTTAAGCTACAACCGTTTCTTTTGAAGATACCCTATAAAAATATAAATCATGCACCTTCAAACAGTTATGCCAGATAAGAGGTAATAATGTCAAATGAGTGTGAGAATTATCTTAATTGAACTGAATAAAAAATATAGCTTTTATATCATTACCAGTCTTTCTTTAAACTGAAAGACCGTCTACATTCTTTCAAATACAAAGTGAGATAACATTCTCCTTTACTTTGAAGATATTTGTTATGTTAACATAAGATTTATCTATTAGTACTGCAGATATATACTGAAAGGAACGAAAACAACAAATACTAACAGCAACAATCACACTTTTTTCATGTATTTTAATTACGTCGGTTTTAAATAGAAATTTGACAACGTTTAATATAAATATAAAAATTATCTGTTAAATAGTGATTGGTTCTTGTAAAACAATATTTCAAGATTATACCATGAATGTGATAGATAGAAAACGTATGTGCTATACATGTACAGTGCCTGATGAAACTTAATCTGAAATAATAAGAATATTGAATTGTATCTCAATCCAAAAATGTCTCATAAAGATAACTATATGGTAGAGGTTGCAAAAATACTCGATAATTTTTTAACACGAAATGTTATCCTTATATCTTTTAATAGGATACGCCCACATAATCGGAACCATCTGCACATACTTGATAATCCTTCTACTAGTGTCACTAGTATTTGTCTCTTTGACTTGTATCTGCTGGAAATATGAAGTATCTTGCAAGAAGAGAGAACGAAGTATATTTCACACAAACTCAACACATCCCAATGAATCTGGAAACAATCCACCACAAGTTGAGACTCACCAGTACGATGAAGTAGATGATGTATTTTTGAATCGGGTATCTTCAATAAATGACGAACAGGACGTCAGAAGCAGTGACAGTTCGAATGAGGGTAGTGGCATTTGTGGAATAGATAGTGACGGATATTTAAATCCTTATAATGCGCTTAAATCAATAGAAATAAGTTTGAATCAAAGCTCAAGTTGTGATCAACAAAGAACAGAAACCAGTCTAATACATGCACAAGAAAATACAATTTATTTCACAGATCAGAATGCAGAATTAAATTAATCGATCTATATATAGCAGACAACTTGAATGAACTGATTTTCGTTATTTGATATTTATATGTTTGCTAGTGTTTATTCTGCAAAACAACGTTAGC
This sequence comes from Mytilus edulis, assembly GCA_019925275.1. Taxonomy (NCBI): domain Eukaryota; kingdom Metazoa; phylum Mollusca; class Bivalvia; order Mytilida; family Mytilidae; genus Mytilus; species Mytilus edulis. The sequence goes on along the minus strand of CM034361.1, from coordinate 68,637,126 downwards.
TGTTGTAGACATTTGACAAAAAAAAACCGCTTGTGGGATGTTTAGTCCGGCGGCTTTGTAAAAAATTGTGCACATCCTGTTACAAGCATGAAATTTGGCATAGACCTTCCTCAACTATTACTCTTTTATTTCAGATAGGGAGGCATTTGAAAAAAATGTCTCACTTCCGGTAAAATCCAAAATGGCGGACGTTATACTTAAATCAGCCCAATATCGAAGACTAGCGTGTAAAAATGTCCTATTATCATGCTACTATCATAATATTTGGTACAGACCTTTGTGTTATACTACTTTTGGATAAATTAAATAGATTAGATGTCTTCAGAAACCCCACTTCCGGTTAAAATCCAATATGGCGGACATTGTACTTAAATAAGCTTATTTTTTAGGGAGGGTAATTGAAATGTGTTTTAACGTATTGCTACTATAATTACATTGTGTATGAACCTTTCTTTGGTGCTTCTGATGGAGACAATGTATAAGACATATGTCTTAAAAACCCTTACTTCCGGAAGTATCCAAAATGGCGGACAGAGAAATATTAATTTTTTATTCAAATTTTCAACTTTCTTCAAAATGTAAAGAAAATGATTTTATTTTGTGCTGGTCATTAAACTTTTGGCTTTAAGTTATCCCCAAAACCACTTATTCTAGCATGTTGTACATGCTAAGATATAAAGTTGACACTTCCGGTAAAAATATGACGTAAATTTTAAAGATGAGTCCTCAATCTATTTCTTCGATGTAGAGTTTTGGATAGATTGATTTAAACAAAATAAAATCACTATAGTACTAAAAAATATTTAAAACTACTTCTATTTGGCCAAGAATACATGCTTATTCACAATTACCACCACATGCACACAAGGCAGTGCACGGGAGACCCGATTTTACACATTAAAAATAACCGCGGCATCCTTTCTTACATCCATAATGTACAAGCTTCTGAAAAAATGATGAGGTCTCAGAAAGAGTTTTTTTTTAAAGGAACCCTCTTTGTCCCTTCGCAATCCATTAGTGAAGACCCTCTTGGTCCCTTCGCAATCCATTAGTGAAGACCCTCTTTGTCCCTTCGCAATCCATTAGTGACAAGACTAGGTAGCATAAGAGTCAATCCAAAGCTCGTCTCACTAAACACCTGCATTAGTATATTACACGTTTTTCATGCTTGAAAAGACTAGAACAAGTCGTGGGAATAGCCTCACTTAAAATGAGATTTCCCTTTTGTGCAAAAATTGACTTTCTTGGTTCGTTAATCATGTTAGATCTGATAAGTTTGTACAGCACAACCCCGGTGATTTAGGCTGATCAATTATCATTCTTTATGTTAAAGTCACATCTTCAAATACCATTAATGTCTCCCACGCAGTCTTTTTTTTCCTTTTCAAGCAAAGAGAGAACAGTATCACAACCCGTCATAAGGTATTGGTCATAAATAAAAGTGTGTGATCACTCATTGCCTAGTGCATTTGAAAGGCCATTGATAGATATTAATCCAAAGATTTTTGCCTCCCCAAATACAATCAATAGTTCGTCTGCTCCTTTGTTACGGAATAGCGAAATACTGGTAGTTTTAAAGCTGCTAAAAGAAGCAAGGCAACATTTAGGGGAAAGGGAATACACAGACGAACCCAGGATTAAAAACATCCTCAAAGATGGGAAAGTTTTCTGAGAGATGACGACAGTAAGAAAGAACTTTTAAGTTTTCATTCACAGGAGCTTGCTCAATACAATTTTGAGTACAAGGGAGTTGAAGCAACAAATGCTCAGGATGTTTAGTGTTATCCACCACTTGATGATGTTTCAAGTTTAGCACCATGTTTACACGAAGAGACTGACACTAGAATCAAGATAGATGTGTCTGATGCAGTGAAACATAGACTTAACTGAGTCATGACTCAAACAGTCGATACTGATGTCATTGCTGTTTCGCTATTCCGTGACATAGGGCAGACAAACTTTGGTGTGCATTTAGAAGGGGAAAAGTATAAGATATATATCAATCAATGACCTTTCAAATGCACTAGGCATTAAAAGATAACACGTTCGCTGGAAAAGGAACTGCGTTGGTGACATTAATGGAGTTTGAAGATGTGACTATAGCATTTAGAATGATGATTGACCAGCCAACATCACCATATGGATTTGATGTTTAATGTCATTGAAAACGATACGTGGTTTTGTTGGAAGATAAACAAAAAAAGAAACAGATTAGGTTAACAAGGCAAGAAAATATGTGTTTTTGCAGAATCTATTAAGATGTGAGAAACAATACCACAGTCTTTGTAAATGTTGGAAATCAGCTCTCCGATTGTGAATTGCGGCCTACTGAGTATGCTGATTGGGTATTATGTCCTTACCTAAATAAAATACCTTGAAACTGAAATACGAGTGGATGAAGTCTTGGATGCGTATGGTATTTATAGCAACAAATGGTCAGGATATTCTATCTTATCCACCACGTAATGTATTTCAAGTTCAGCACCAAGTTCACATTTAGAGGCAGACACTAAAATCATGGTGCATGTGTCTGATGCAGTGAAACACGCACTTAAACGAGTCATGATTCGAACAGTCGTTAATGATGATGTTGTCAATACTGTTTCGCTATTCCGTGACATAGGGGTAGACGTTGTGTTTGGGAGGGCAAAATACTTTGGATTAATATCTATCAATGGCCTTTCAAATGCACTAGGCAATGAGTGATCTGGGTGATCTGAAACACTTATTGTTATCCATGTCTTTACCTGTTGTGATATGGTTCTCTCTTTGCTTGAAAGGGGGGAAAAGACTATGTGGGAGACATTGATTGCATTTGAAGATGTGACTTTAACAAAAAGAATGATGATTAATCAGACTAAATCACCGGGGTTTTACTGTAAGATCGCACAAACTTAGCAGATGGGTATAACATGGTTATCGAAGCAAGAAAATAACTATTTGTGCAACAGGGACGGCTTTTCGAGGCTATTCCCTCAACTTGGTCTAGTCTTTTCCAGCATGTAAATAATGCGATATACTTAGGCAGGTGTTTAGGGAGACGAGCTTGGGATTGGCTCTTATGCTACCCACTCCAGGCGGGGACAAAGAGGATAACTTTTGAAAAACTCTTTTAGAGGCCTCATCATTTTGTCAAAAGCTTATACATTGTGGATGTAAGAAAGGATTCCGCGGTCATTTTTAATGTGGAAAATCGGGTATCCCGTGCACTGCGATGTGTGCATGTCATAGTGACTGTGAATAAACATGTATTCTTGGCCAAATAGTAATAATTTTAAATAATTTTTAGTACTATAGTGATTTTATTTGGTTTTAATCAATCTATCCAAAACTCTAAATCGAAGAAATAGATTGAGGACTCATCTTTGAAATTTACGTCATATTTTTAACCGGAAGTGTCAACTTTATATCTAAATATTTACAACATGCTAGAATAAGTGGTTTTGAGGATAACTTTAAGCCAAAAGTTTAATGACCAGCACAAAATAAAATCATTTCTTTACATATTGAAAAAAATGAAAATTTGAATAAAAAATTGATATTTCTCTGTCCGCCATTTTGGATATACCCGGAAGAAAGGGTTTTTAAGACATATGTCTTATGCATTGTATCCATCAGAAACACCAAAGAAAGGTTCATACACAATGTAATGATAGTAGCAATACGTTAAAACACATTTTAGTTACTCTCCCTACAAAATAAGCTTATTTAAGTACAATGTCAGCCATATTGGATTTTAACCGAAAGTGGGGTTTCTGAAGACATCTAATCTATTTAATTTATCCAAAAGTAGTAAAAAACAAAGGTCTGTACCAAATATTATGATAGTAGCATGATAATAACACATTTTTACACGCTAGCCTTCGATATTGGGCTGATTTAAGTATGACGTCCGCCATTTTGGATTTTACCGGAAGTGAGACATTTTTTTCAAATGCCTCCCTATCTGAAATAAAAGAGTAATAGTTGAGGAAGGTCTATGCCAAATTTCATGCTTGTAACAGGATGTGCACAATTCGTCTGAAATATGCTTGTAGCCGCCGGACTAGTTTTTCCATTTTTGAAACAGTTAGTTTAAACTGTAAAAACAAATAACTGAGTTTTAGTCACTTAAACTTAATCCTAAATTCGTTATCGTATTATGGTCATCTGGGCTATACTTGAAAGCTGTTAGTAGGCTCGATTGTATAAACTTAAGTCATAGAAATTTTGTGAAAATTAAACCCCCCAAAAAATGGAATGTATGCATATATAGAATAAATTTTTAGTAAATATCTGATTTATTTGTTGAATTCTATTAATTAAATGTTAGGTTTTGTCAAATCAACATGAATTGAGAAAGTTGAATTTTCATTAAAAAAGTAACATAAAATTTAGATTGAAAATAATACGGTTTAACGAAATAATACTCGTATATATTTCTGTAAGCACCATTTTCACAAGTAAGAATATACATCCGGTACAATGATAAATACATGTTGATTTTTTTGCCTCACTTTATTGTGTTGGTTCTCTTTGTTGAAGAATGACATGGAAAGGACATTTAATTTTTGTGCTTGTCAAGGACAATCCACTTCAATAACCTACTTACAATATATTTAGTTTATTAATTTCCTATACGATGAAGCGAAATCTTACTTTTATCTGGACCTTTTCAAGATCATATTAACCTCAATACCCCATAGTGTATAAAACAAGAACGTTTTCGTTACTTTGTATCCTTTTCATATACATGTATATATATGTTCATTAATATATATAAAAAAAGAAGATGTGGTATGATTTCCAATGAGACAACTCTTCACAAGGGACCAACTGACACAGAAAGTAACAACTATAGGTCGTCTTCAACAATGAGCAAAGCCAATACCGCATATTCAGCTATAAAACGCCCAAAATTGACAGTGTAAAACAATACAAACCAGAAAACTTATAGCCTAATTTATGTACAAAAAAAATGAACGGTCAACAAATATGTAACTCTTAAACAAACGGCATGTACAGAAATATTGAAAATGTTATAACTTCTACAATGCAACACTAATGTTTTAAACAATACAAAAGAACTTCTTACATGATTTAACATGTACACAAGTACTTCACACATTTTATAACATGTACAAAATATAGCTTAACAATTTTCCAACTAGTACAAAATTTGAAAATAAATTTAGATAAAGATGAGATAATATTTAACTAAATGACTTCATCTTTTTGTACCAGAGTAACATTACTGTGTTGCCACGTGTGATCTCTTTCTACATCTGTCACAACCTAGTTCGTGTTTGCCAATACTGTTAATTGTCAATATAGGATTTAACGTATTTCGTTACCAGATCTACTTCATTCGTTCAAAACCAATAACACAAGCAATCAAAGCAGCATTCAAAATTTATGTCGGCGACACATTGATAGGATGTTGTTACAAATAAAATACCACACCAATATTTTAGATTAGATACAATCTAGATCCCTTTCTTGTTGTTATAGTAGTCATATATCTGATTTCTAATGCCTGTACAATAATATTCTGTATTCTTAAAAAAAGAGAGGCGAAAGATACTAGAGGGACAGTAAAATTCACAGAATGAAAACAGACAACGCCATGGCTAGAATATAAAAACACAAACAGACAACTAATAGTACAGAAGACAGTTTCCGTGTTTAACTTTTAACCAAATATCATCTGAATCTTAAATCTTTAAAATGCTCAATTTTTATGTTAACAATGAAATTTGGAAAGTAGTCCTTTGGCTTCTTGTGATTCTTAAAAAAAGAGGGGCAAAAGATACCAGAGGGATAGTAAAACTCATAGATTGAAAACAAACTGACAACGCCATGGCTAGAAAATAAAAACACAAACAGACAACTAATAGTACAGAAGACATTTTCCATGCTTAACTTTTAACCAAATATCATCAGAATCTTAAATCATTAAAATGCTCAATTTTTATGTTAGCAATAAAATGAGGAAAGTAATCCCTTGGCTTTTTGTGTTTCTTTGATACATGAGAGCAACAATTTTACTTCAAAAGGGGGAGATATAAATGGCTCCACCCCCGGAAAGTTAAATGGTTGTTCTTTATTACATCCCGTCATTGCGTAGTTATTATGTGTTTTGTCTATATGCCTTTTTTGTGCTTCTTTGTTGCATCTTTGTTGCTTTTTATAGTGATTAGGATTATAACACTATGCATTAATCTTCGTAAAAAATGAAAACAACACGTTAAATAATTTCTTGCGTCCGAAGCACTTTTCTGGATTTACCTTCATCAGGAACGCTCAAAGCCAAACATTTTGAATTTGAAAATGTATAAGTACCGAAACCGGTGAAAAGCTATATGTAAAAACTACCAAAAATAAATAGCCAAATTCTTCTTAAGCCAATTTTCCTCACCTCGAAATCTCGTGGAATGATAAACTTTTTAGATATATATATGCACAGGCACTTGTCTCAGAAATTTTATTCCCTATATATTACTTGATTTATTTCACTTGACTGGGCGGGGTTTAACCGTTCGCTTATTTAAGACCAGTCCAACTATAGACAGGTGTTTCGGGATAAACTCATCAATGAAGTGTCCAGTATTCGTCCCATATTATTCACTCAGTTTAATTGTATATCCGTTTGGTGACACTGATAGGTGATCAGAAATCAATTATAATCATAACGGCCATCATATCCGTATTACACACATCTTCAAATAGACTGTCCTTATGTTAATTAAAACGTAAGCTCCGCCCGATCAGTTGAAATAACATTGTTAATAACTTAATATAACACAAGGTACTTAACTAAAGATTTTGAAAAATGTCCCGCGACGCGAAATTCCGTAATATATAGATTTCTCAGTTGACAAACACACTAAAACTTGTTATGCCATAAATCTGAATTGATTTTATTACACAATGGTGTATAACACGGCTACTTTTGTTATCGGAATCATCCGTAGCAATCCTACCCAAGTATGGCAATCGTAATTATTTCTTCTTTTCGACGCCAATTTGGAAATAAACGTCTCGCAGTAAAAGATATCTTCCCACTCTCAAGATCGAAATGTTTCCCGGAGTTATCTGATCTTATTTCATTTCATACGTTAAGTCGAAAGAGAGTCTGAATGATATCAATGGAATGGGAAAATCTGAGTTCTAAAATTGAAACTCCTAACACATTGGACCATTAAACAGACCTCAAATAACACTTATTTGGGTTTGTATCACATAAAATATAATCTTTTACGAATTTACAATAAAGATGATAATTAATATTTAGAAAAGCTGACAGTTTTATTTGTATATATTTTTTATAATAAATCAATGACTGCGGAATAAGTGTTTTCAATTTTGCGTCGGTATACAAAAAACACTCACATTGACCTGCTTCTGAGGCATGATATGATTGATCCTGACAACAATGGTAGTCGCGTCACAAACCATTGTGTAGATAAATCAATTTATATTAACGGCATGATAAGTTTAAGTACGTTTGGCAACCGAGAAATCGAAACAAAACGGAATTTCGCGTTAAGTACCTTGTGTTATATTAAGGTATATAGGGGGAAAATTGTCAGACAAGTGCCTCTTGATATATGGCCTTTTCGAAAGCTATAACTTCTTCTATAATTTCAATTATGGAAAAAGGTCGTTCGAAATGACCTTTCAATTTCTCTCTTTTAAAAAAACCCACCCCTAATTACTAGAATATTAATTATGGTATGTGTGCACTCATACTATAAAACTTGTATCTCTGAATAACATTTAATTTCTAATTGATAAAAATCTACCTCGCAATTCATTTTTTACAAATATTTCCTTGTCGTCAAAACTAATTTAAATATACATTTTAATATTTGATTGATTCAGTATACATTATGTTGATTCACATAAATGTTTTCTTTTTGTGTACTTTCATTGCCTTTTCTAGTGGACTACTTTGTCAAAAGAGAACGAGAACTGGGTAAATATATTCTATTAACTAAAACTTGGAGAAGATCAATTCATATCTTGTCAACGAATTCTGTAGATATTCATCGTACATAAATTAACGTAATACTACCATGTAAATTTAGACCGACCTCAAATAACACTTATTAGGTATTGTATCTCATAATCTTGTACCAAGTCAAGAATATCAAAGTTGTGGTCCATTCGTTTTTGATGTGTTTTGTCATTTGATTTTGCCATATAATTAGTAATTAGGGACTTTCCGATTGAATTTTCCTCCGAGTTTGGTATTTTTGTGATTTTACTTTTTATCATGATTACTGATATAGTACTTTTATAGTTTTTTTTTAATAAAGTAATGTATTATATTTATACTGAGATTATTATAATAGTAAACTAGTCCCAGATTTATAATACAAATCTTTCGAGACTAGTAAAGATTATATTACAAAATTGTTTAATTTCATTTACAGTTCAATAGAACAGTTTTGTTGTTTCAATTACGAATTCAGGGACGGGCGCTGTGTTGGTAAGATCATATATATTTCAAATTCATTACTGATAAATCTTCTTTGACAACGTATGTGTGTGTGTTTGTGTGAGTATGTGTGTGTATATGTGCGTGTGGGTTTGATTAGTAAAATAGCTTTTTCCTGATTTGTTGATAATCATGATACTGAAGTAAAATAAGTTAGTATTGCGTAATTTAAGCAAATATTAAGTCATATCTCCTGCTCAAACACAAGATTCGAAACTTACAACGGGGATTAATGTCTTTGAACGTGAAGACATGTTTTAGAACCTGAAGTTAAAAATGAATCAATGGAACACAAAAACGTGATAATCAGTCGCTCGGACTATGAAATAACATATAGGGCAATCCATACAGGATGAATATCTCGCAACTGTTTTCAATGTTTGTTGAGGATTATGTTTTTCTCTGTATATGAAGAAATAGCATAAAAAGTGTGGTGCTTCACATCGAAAACCCAACATAGCCAGTGTATGTAAAGTGCGGATCCTAAAATACCATTTTCACTGTATATGCCATGCATTTCTGATGTAGAATGGTAAATAAACAGACGAAAAAATTATGATTTTTGAAGAAAATGAAGAAAATTGTTCACATGTATTATACTTAGTAATAAATAGTACAAGTTATACAAAGTAAGAGATGGGAATGGGTTTTTATCGCGCCGAGAGCCATCCATACGGGAAATATATACCGAAATAGGTGAATATTTAGGACGTTTTATTAGCAAATCGTGCAGGTGATTAAAAACTAGCAGGAAATATGAAGTTGCATAAAAATATTCATTTCAACACAACTATTAATGTTGTATAACGTAAAATAGCTTTTGTTATTCAGTTTACCCATATTGATTGAATTCCACTATGATGCTATCTTTCTGCGAGTCATGTTTACTGTTGAATAATGATACTTTACTTTCATTTTCACTGTAGAGCGATTCATTAGTATTGTATATGCGGTGCATTTTCATTGTATGAATTTTATTAATTGCTATGCAGTAAATTCCAAATTCAGCCGACTTGCACAAACAATAATCAAAGTAAGAAAAGGATTTGATAGTGCTGACTTTGAGATGAAAAGTTTGATTGAACACTCCATTAATTCAATAGAATTAATATTTATTTCAAATAAAACACATCGTTGTCATTATATAACAATATGTGGATCATTTCAGAGTTGAAAGTGTTTTTAGATTAAGGCAAAATATTTTCAAATGCATGCCAATTTGATAAAATTCATGTTTCTGCAGTAGTCATTATACGCATGTGCAAACAAATGTTATCATTGGATTTCGAGTATGGGTCTATTTACCAATCAAAAGAATCATGTCATAGATTTTTTTATAATTCATCAGAATCTTTATTTAAAGTGTAATTATATTTATCCAATGCATTGAAACTTCATCACTGAATACGTAAATCTCGCATGTCTATCGAAAAAGAATGGGATAAAAAGGGATAAAAACAACACTAAATACTTTCTAATATTTTTTTTTAAATCACTTCTTGACCAATTTCAATGAGGTTTTGAAGTAAAATTTTTGATTTTGGGTCCGGTTTTAAATTGACCCACAGGGTTCTTTGGTAGGCTGAATCCATACATGATTTTGTTTATTATTATTTTTTAAATTTTTGGTCCATTTAACAAGTTTGTAGGGTCCAAACTGTCAAGAAATAAATTCTTTTGGATTTCAACAACAGTTGAATATTTGGGGTACCTTTCAAGACAAAATGGGTAGCTAGTTTTCCCAGGCATAAGAAGATCCACACTAATGGGTTAAACAAATGTGACCAGTGTGAATTAAAAATTTTAAGACTTCTCAATAAGCATAACAACTGATAGCATGGAGAAAGCCTGATTTGTACTCATTGTTCCAAACACTTCAAAAGCAGAATTGGGCAGTGGCGGATCCAGAACTTTTTGTAAGGCGGGCCCGATGGCTGACCTAAAAGGGGGTTGCTGGGGGGGGGGGGGGGCTTAAGTCATGCTTCAGTGATTCCCTTGGTGTAGTGGTTAGTGCATCGGACTACTAACACAAAGGTTCCTGGTTCGATTCCCGTCTGGGATGAAAATTTCAGGGACTGAATTTTCGGCGCTCCCTTGACACCATTTGCGAGTATGGTCTTGAGGAAAGGATGATAGTCCGTCGGAAGGGGACGATAAATGGCTGGCCCGTGTTAAAAGAGAGCCATATCTCTTGCACGTTAAAGACACCCATTATTTGATACCTATATACATGTATTTAAAACAAACTAGATACTTTTATACTCGCTTCAACTTAACAAAATTGCATGTCTACTCACCAATAGAGATTTTACAATCTCTAGGAAATGTGAGTAAAGGATAGCAATATTAAATGATTCTCAGGAATGTATATCCTCAGAGAAAACTGTATGATTTCACTATAACTCATTTTAAAAAATGATACTGATCATTCTAATGGACTACTATTGGTATAAGAATATTTCTTATTCATGACTATATTGTCTTATTTTGTTTGTAGAATGTGAAAATGGGTTCTTTACAAACATTCCTGATGAACCATGCAGACCATGCCCACATAATACTTTTGGAAGGAAATGTTTTTCGATTTGTCAATGTAATTAAATGAAAGGTTTGCAAATTTTATTGTTTTTTGTGGCTTAATAAATGAAGCAGTTATGACAATTTCACTACGATACTACGAACCAAATATTCATTTATATATGGAGTGGCCACCAAAGCATTTCAAACCCATATGTCGAAGTGAAAAATAAAATACCAGCAACACTTAAAACAAAATTTAACTTAAGTATTGAAAACTCTGCTAGAGAATTTCCGGAAAAGGATTTGAAGGCATTGCAATTACATGCATGAGGTTAATACAAGTTTAGGGGTCGCCATCAAACTCAACCTAACAGGTTATCATATCAAGTTAAAATGTCTGCAATCTTTGGTAAATTAATCCGGTTATCGTTCAGATTTTTTTTATTTGTGCCCCAAATATATATATTTTCTTTTATTTACCTAACATGCCTTAAATTATAAACGTATTCATGTATTTCGGTATGTATAAATGAACATGAAGTCTCTGACTAAAGTAATTAATAGTACATATTTGTAGTATAAACTTTTAAAATAAGAACAGTTGAAGTCATGCAACTGCTGAAAAAGGCCACACAGCCCTGTTTTGTTCTTTGCAAAATAGTAGAAATAAATGAAAACACTGCATTCCCAATTTTGATGAATCTTTACAATAAAAGTAAAACAATTTGAGACATAAACGGAATTCATATGGGAAATTGCATTTGCATTAAGGATGGGGTAATTGAAAATGTAATTGTAGTTAAGTGTAATGCATTACAATTTTCCATGTAATTGAATGTAATGTGTAATTGAGCCTTTTTTTAATTACATGTAATGATAATTTAATTAATTACAATGAAAAAAGCAAAGTAAATTACTTTTGAATTACATATCAATTACATGTACTTTTATGGGGTTAATGAGAAGAAATTGTGTTAAAATAAATATTATTTATTTGACATACAAATGTTTTGGTTAAACAGTCTTATAACTTAAAGTATCATATATTGATGTTGTTCAGTTTTTAAGAAAGATCTTTATCTAAATAGATTGATAACATGCATATGATAAAAGAGATGATTTATCATTTCCTATCGTTAATTATCCGTTTTTAGATGGTGACGTTCCCTTGTCACCATCTTACGGTGTTTATATATCTCAACTTGTACGATTCGCTCGTGTATGTAACAATGTTTTAGATTTTAACGAGAAAAATTTATGTATTACTGAAAAATTATTACACCAGGGTTTTCGATATCACAAACTAGTCAAAACATTTACTAAATTTTATCATCGGTATAAGGACATCATTCGTAAATATAGCTCAACATGCAGACTTCTTATACGTTCAGGTATTTCACATCCAATTTTTTATGGAAATATTCTTTATAAAGCACAAAGGTGTCAGTATTCATCTCAAAAACTAACAAAACCTTTGAATAGACTTAATAAGAAGGGATATATTTACGATACTGTTGTCAGGTCATTAAAGATTGCATATTTTGGCGTTAATTTTGATTCACTTATGGGGTCTTTGCATCGGAACTAAACACATTTATTCAAAAACCAGTTGTTGGCATGACACGGGTTATGTTCTTCTCATATATGTTATGATGGTATGATACTAAACCCCTAACGGGAAGGATTGTGCCTGATGTTCATATGATGAAATCATAATCATTCAGTCAGTTTAATTGAAGTCTGGAGCTGGCATGTCAGTTAACTGCTAGTAGTCTGTTGTTATTTATGTATTTTTGTCATTTTTTTTATTTTCTTTGGTTACATCTTCTGACATCAGACTCGGACTTCTCTTGAACTGAATTTTAATGTGCGTATTGTTATGCGTTTACTTTTCTACATTGGCTAGAGGTATAGGGGGAGGGTTGAGATCTCACAAACATGTTTAACCCCGCCGCATTTTTGCGCCTGTCCCAAGTCAGAAGCCTCTAGCCTTTGTTAGTCTTGTATTATTTTAATTTTAGTTTCTTGTGTACAATTTGGAAATTAGTATGGCGTTCATTATCACTGAACTAGTATATATTTGTTTAGGGGCCAGCTGAAGGACGCCTCCGGGTGCGGGAATTTTTGTTACATTGAAGACCTGTTGGTGACCTTCTGCTGTTGTTTTTTTCTATGGTCGGGTTGTTGTCTCTTTGGCACATTCCCCATTTCCATTCTCAATTTTATATACATACCATCAATATATGTATGCATTGTTAAACAAATGTGTAAATCTTTTTAGACAGTTCCTTTAGAATTTTAAATCACTGCATACAATCATTTGTCAAATTAGTATACACAAAAGGATTATAGAAATAAAACTTATCAGCTGTAAAAAAACCAGCAATTAATCACACTAAATTTGTAATAAAACAGCTTTAGTACAATGCCACTATTACAAGTAGTTTATTTAATTAACAAAATATTGCTTATATTTAGACATTATAAATTGTTTGTACCAACAATTATTTTCAATCTAATGACAAGCATACTTTTAAATAATTGTAAAGTAAATTTTTAATGTATATAGAACTTTTTTTATGGTATTATGTTTGATTAAATGGCTCCATTATTTAGGTCTCAAAATACCCCTAAATTTATTGGCAAGTTAATAGGAACATATTCCCTCTTTATCAACACATCTTATGATCAAGCAATACCTGCAAAATCAGCTTCTGTCCAAACAAAGTGTTCAGACATAGAGAAGCAGACTACATGACAAAACATTAAATATACTACCGGCCCACCCTTTCGTTGAACAAATTTGGTTGATTATATAGGGAATCACTGAAGCATGCCCCCCCTTATGAAACGTTCTGGATCCGCCACTGTTACCAATGCTGTATATACATGATACTGTACATATTGTTAAAAAAAATTATGATAAATGTAATCTGTCATTTAATTAATTACTTAAGTAAAGTAATTGTAATTTAATTTATTACATTTCCAAAACTGTGTAATTGATCATTTTTGCAATGTAATGTGAAATTTAAATAATTACATTCCAATGTAATTAATCTCACGTCTGATTTGCATATAAACTGAATAGATATTAAACATATAGACTAGAAACTAAATAATATGCAAAGCGCTTTCAATCAAACCGAGTCTTGAGAAAAATGAAATGTATAGAATAGATTGATTAAATAACTGTATTTCAGATGCGACCATGTGAATGGCGAATGCTTAAAGGTATTACCAAGTACAGAAACTGGCACAACAAATGATAATTTTGAACGTAATGGAGGTACATAGTTTGGCTTTTATGATTTTTGGTTAAACAAAAAACGAGAATATTGTCATTTATTTCATATCAGTTAAGAATTAGTTTCTCTTATTGGATAACAAGGTGTCGCATGACATTCGTTATTCTTTATCAAAAAATTCCATCTAGATAAAAAAAAAAAAAAAAAAAAAAAAAACAGACCAGAAAACCGGTCGTTAACAAGATGGGCGTTATTTATACGTTTAGATTGAGTTCATTTATTTTCGTTTTATACAAAATTATAGAAAACTTTATGTTGTATTCATCAACTGAAAACTGCATTTAAATGGCAGTTACATATAGTTTTCATTATGCATGGTCGTCACTATTTCGTCTAGAAATCGTACGAAACTCGAGTTTGATTTGAACAATTTGAATTAATGAATTTTTTTATAAGCATGGTTCTTCAATGAAATAAACATAATAGTTATTGGAATTTTTTACCAATTTACAGGCACATCTCTTTCCGCAATTGAACCCACTTCAGAAATAAAGAGCAACACAGGTAAATACATATACTTCTTAAGACAAAAATACCATCGACGGACATCTTTTTTGCAGTTTTGAAACTCTTTAGTAATTTCTTATTGGAATTGTGTTTGGAAATACAGATTTTGATAAACTCAGGTACACACAGGAAATGAGATATAACATACCTGCTCATTTTATAGTTAATAAGAAAATTACATAAATTTGTCTGTTTGTTTTGTTCACACATTGTTGTTAATATAATGGACGATGGATGGAAAACGTAAAGGATTTAATTTTTTGATATCTAGCTGATATATTATTATTGTAATGAAATGTCTGTGTTATTTTAAGACAAATTAATTTTATGTCTTTCCAGGTACATCTTTTCCAGCATTGGAACCAACTGCAGAAATTAAAATAAAATAGGTAAATCCATATACCTATTAATAGTTTTGTAACTGAAATAACGGATATATAAAAGTTGAGTTCAGCTGGTTAAATAAAAAACACAAGCCCTTAAAACTGAATAACTGAAAGACATGCCCTACTTTTTGTTTATAAAAACAAAACTGTTTATTGAAAAAATAACACTTATTTTAAATTTTCCCAGTTTAACTTTGTGTGAAATAAATTAGAATTTAAAAGAAGTTAAAGATTCCAATGATAACATATGAATTAAAAAAAAAATGGGAAAAACACTTTTAATCATCAATCTTGCATTTATTTCTTTTCTTTTTTTTTTTCTCATCAGTTTTTTCCTACTTATAATGGCATGAGGGCCAGATAATAATTCTATTCAGTTACACCGTTGCTTAATATGTGCTAGTTTAAACAATTGAAAAAGATACATAATCTAATCCGTTTTACTGTACAGGTATGATTGTAAAAACACAAAGGAAAACACCATACAATGTTACAAAAGAGAGGAGAAATAGGGGTGATCTCTTCATTGAGATCGATGTACATGCTGGTCTGATTTTATTCATCCAAGATATCAGGAGGCTCAGATTTGGTTCTTGCATGAAAAAAAAAAACTACACAAAAATACTAAACTCAGAGGAAAATTCAAAACGAAAAGTGAGAATAATATAATCATGAACTTTCCAGGGATATAACTAAATAAATTTTGAAATTGAGAAACTCCTAGCTCTGATACAACACATTGCATTGCCCTGTGGTGAAGTTAATTCAGAGGAATTTTGCGCTGAATTGGTATTCCTACAATTGTGTATATACACCCTAGTTGAGTAATTACATGCTAATTCATATTAATCATTTAATTCCATGTTTTCACATTGATATATTGTAACAAAATATACCTTCTCGACTTTGTACCAACCTTGATTTTAAATGTACTAGAATGTATATGTAACTCCATTATTTATATTTATTAAATATAATAAATAGGAACTAACTCTCCAATAAAAACATTCATTTACAAAGCAAATATATGGTTAAAAGAATCTGTCCAAATTTGAAAGTTTTCGGGAAATGATGACAAAAGTAGGCACTCAATTTCGAATTAAGTATTCAAATATCTGTACAGGCATTCAAAATTTTAAGAAGACCGTGTTTAAGTTTAAAATTTAAAGTTCTAATATCGATTTTTTTAATTTTTGGGTAAAATATACGATTTTTTAAATTACAAAAAAAAAATCATGTTTTTGCCTTTTATCAATGGTTATGATGAGAAAAAACAATCTGTAAAAAATAGACCAATTGGGTAATTATTTGCATACGTATATTGTATCCAATTCCATTATATATGGAAAATACCTTTGTATCGTTTTCTAGTATATATTTAAACTGGCTGCAAAATCATATTGTAAGTAAATCATCAATATTTATAAAAGCACAAAATGAAGCTTACCCCATTACCAAAAAAAAAAAAGACGGAAATGTCTTGTTAAGGAAGAATATTTCATATTTAGAAATATATATTGAGGAACTAAATTACCAATGACTTTCGATTTGGAGATCTTTAAGCATAAAAGGAGTACAATACAGTATGCTGTAGGTTTGTATATGGTAGACAACAACTGTTAAACAGTCTGAATATATATTGAGTGAACCGATCTGATTTATCGCAATGACTAAGTCTGAAAATGAAAAAAAAACAACACACTGAACATGGGTATATGATAACTTATCCAGTCTTTTAAGACCACCATTTGTAAACACTTAACTGTTTCAATTCAAAATAAGCTAAGTAATATTGCCTATGTGCTTTAAATTAACAGTGCCGAGTCAAACATATAGTATTGTTCATCCGTAAGTCACAAAAGATAATTTTGTGACATGAGTTCCAGAATATTCGATCATATATAGATATAGGAAGAAGTTGTATGAGTCCGAATGAGACAAATCTCTCATCCAAGTCACAATTTGTAAATGTAAACCATAATAGGTCAAAGTACGGTCTTCAACACGGAGCATTGTCTCACACCGAACAGCAAGCTATTAAGAGCCAAAAAATGACATGTTTGAAACCATTTAAACATGAAAACCAACGGTCTTATCTATATATAAAAAAGCCAGAAACGAGAAACAATTTTGAACCATATCAACAAACGACAACTGCTGATTGAGATTAAATTATGTTTGTATTCATGATGTTTTCCTTATATCTTTTAAATAGGCATCGATGACAGTAAAATACCATTACCATCGATCATAGTTACCAGCACAGTTTTGATATTATTAGTATTTGTCTCTGTCATTTGGGTTTGCTGGAAATATGAAGTACCTTGCAAAAAGAGGAAACAAATAACAGATCGCTCCACCACAGAAACCAGTTTCATGCATGCAGAAGAGAACAAAGTGTATTTCCTAAATCACACCGGATAGTTTGAAATAATTACACAGATAGCAGAAAACATATAGAACTTATTGTCGATAATTTTTTGCTATTGTTTTTGTTGCAAAACAAATCGTCAGTTCATCAAATCTTGCAAATGGTTGTCGAAATGTAATTAAAATATTTGTAAAAGACACATGCTTCATTTATTTAAGAACTGCAAAAAACTGTAAAAAATTGTATCTCAACATTCGCAAATTGTAAGATTGCTGTTTTAAAATCAAAAGAATTGTAAAAACAAAGGTAACAAGTGCTGTTTGTCGTTGACATGTTTCTCAAGATACAAGTTTGAAAAAATCACTTCTATAAGGAAAACAAACAAGAAAATATACTCACGTGGAGAGAAAATCATTCCAGATATTGAAATTTTAGGGAATATATTCGACGATATCTTTAATTGAATACTATTCCTTACTTTATGGAAAATTTGATACAGTATAGTACAATCTGATATGAGCCATGTTAGAACCGAAGTATTGATATAACAAAACTTTGTCAAATTGTCAGTTATAAAATTCTAAATTATAAAGAGACTATAGAATTACCCATCTAAAGTTGATTTTAGGTGGATATTTTTTTCACGGATGTCAATTAATGCGTTTAAATGATTTATATTTAAATAGATTTTTATGCACGTTTATGCCTTTTCTTGATAAAAAATGATTTGGATCTACACATCCAAGAAATGTCTTTCCCTAACCCTATACTTGAAAAAGACACAGAAAACAAGATGGACGCTATATTTACTAGTTTAATGTTTGAATTTACATGAATATTTATTTATAAAACATGTTGCATTGACTTGGTTTTTTTTTCATTCTGTTACAAAATAACACTTAAATGACCAATCAATGTCCTTTGTCAAGAGCAATCATCTTCAATAACCTATTGACTATGTATTTAGTCTTTTACTAAACAATAATACACGGAAACGCATTAATTGAATGTTCAATGACGGATATGTCACATCTCATTTAACTCAAACAGCGGTTATATTTTATCATAAAAAAGGTCAATATTTTTCAAATATTTTTAGAGGATTATTTGGTAATTCGTCAAAAAACAGAAGTTAATCAACAAACTAACCAACACAATACATACTGAGGGCAATATTTCTTATAAGATGTGATTCTATAGGCTGCACCTCTGTTAATATAGACAATGCAATTTCCAATAGAAACTCCTTTTACAGCTTACTACTCTGGGAGTGGGTCTACATTTCATTCATATTTTTGTCCCTTAAAATAACAACGGCTGACCTTAAATTTGGACATACTTATACAATGATTGAACCGTTCACAGTCACTCACTAAACACCCCAAGGTTTTCATTATGTATTTGCTTCCTTAATTACGTATCTTGAAAACCGTTTGATTTTAATAGAATAAAAAAACTCACATTCCATCATTTCAATCCATACGTTAAAGTTTTATTTTAAATGCACCATTTTATAAACTGTAAACCTTAATACAACTTAAAAGTATCGTTTGATTGGTTATCTTTGCATTTTCATTAAATGCAAGAAATCTCTGAACTGTTTTGATGGAAATCTGATTAAAGATCAGACAAAATTATGACAGAAATCGAAGACTTATAGTCCTAGTTAACATACCGTAAAATCTATACTATGCATTTTCAAGATCTTTAAGTGAGGCTTGTCGTTTTCATTTGTTCAGACTTCGATAAAGTGAACTTTGTGTACGTATTTTTGGGGATGCTCTTTCATGACATAGATTATAAATATGCCTAAGGTTCACTTTGGTTTAAATGAGTTAAAAAAATTAGTAATATTTAAGAGCTAGACGTGAACATACAACACTAAACATAGTGAATGCGATAACATGAGTGGTTTTTTTTTGTTATTCAAACACCATTGTATGTTAATGATGTTTATTAAAGCACATCATACGACAGAAAGTGTATGACGACATGATCTCATTTCAGTAGGTTATGTAGTTTTCGATAAATCTGGCGTATCGCGAACTTAACATAGCTTTAACTCCACTATAGTTCAAACGAGAAAAGTCGTTCGTAATTAGCAAGGTTTTACAAAAATGTATATATTCGAATAGACGTCGTGTGATTTGAAAAAAACTCCACTAAAACAAAAAGATATCGATAATTTCTAGCTGAATTGAAGACCCATTAGTGACCTTCGGCTGTAAACTGCTCTTTTGTCGGGTTGTTGTCTCCTTGGCACATTCCCTTTTCCATTCTCATTCTAAAATTTATTTTTGTGTTCTGATACAAAGGAGTATGTTCGATAAGGTCCTAAAATGGCCCCCTTTTTTAGCGTAAATTTCAAATTCGGATTTATTTACCAATATCACGATAAATTATAGCTAATACATTGACTAGATAGGATATAAGCCATTTTATTGAAAATTTCACGTTTCTGCGTTTCATTATGACGTCACAAGTTGTACTCATATTGAAAAATGAAAATGGGTAAATTTCCATAGATTATTGGACAGGAAACATAGAGCGCATACGTCGACAACAAAGATCTTTTAAAATAATGTTTGTGAAGACATTAAGGAATAATGTTTTAGTCAATTTAGAATCTGACTGCTTTCTTTTTACCTTGTATTGCCAGTTTCTTGCAAACATCACATGACTAAAATAAGTTGACTCTTCTTCCCAATTAAAAAGTGAAAAAATAAAAGAATGAAAGGAATGAAGATGGAATTAAATATTTATTTCTTTTGACACTTTATTTAAGGAAGAATATGTATCAAGTCAATTAGTACAAATATATCAATATTTAAAAAAGGCAAAATATTGCGTTTTGTTCACACTTATAAAGAATAACGCGGAAACGGATTTGAATCATTGAGAGTCGTCATGATGATATGTTGATGTTCACGTCCGGCTATCCTGTCTGGATATTGCGGACTGGAATAACCTATGAGAGTCGTCAAGGAGCAATCAAATATTAAGTACTTATTTTGTTGGTTCATTGTTTTAACAATTACACGGACACTGCTTGTATTGATTGGTCTTTGTGAAGGACATAGTAACTTCAATTATATTAAACTATAAGCTTGGTACCTTTGATTTTAAATTCAATGACCTATTCAGTATACAAAAATGACATACTCGTCACATATCTGCTGGATCATACAGCGCTAACAGTTATAAAACATAATTCTCGATTTTTTTTCTTTTTCTTTTTTTTTAAAGGAACAAAGCAATGGAAGCTGTAAGACAGTACGTACACACACTATAATTAAAAAAGATTGCAATCAGCAAAAGGCAAGAAAATGTCTTATGTAATGGAAGTCCTAAAAAATACAAATCCACATATCTACACGACGTCTATTTAAATAAGATGAATATTATTATCTATAGAAAACAAATAATCATCATGGTTCTCCAAACCATGACAATAAATCTCAGTTTGCAAGCACTTTCAACATGTCTATGTGGGATACGTTTTATACATGTACATGATGTACTTAAGTAATAAAAGTAAATGTCATATGTATGTTTTTCTGTTTATCTCTTGATTTGCGATAAAAACTTCCCTCTTACACATTAAAAGTATGGGTTAAATTGCATTTATATATCTTTCGTCCGTCTATCTATATGTTTGTCGTATTGTACGTTCGTAAAACAAAAATATGTTCGGTATCGTTGTCTGAGAAACTGCTAAACTGAAATTTTTGTTTACCATTATTTCCTGTTTAACAAAACAAAGAATTTCCCAATCCACACAGTTGAATTAACTTAAAATATTTCCGTCAAATAATTTTGAGCATTCGTATTTAGTCTTCCTTCTAACAGTAATTCGTTGTAATGTTTATGTTCTGTTTAGTAGTGAACTATGACAAACATTTTGGCGAAAATTTGATTTTTAGATGATGAATACTAGTGAAATGTAACTTTTGTATTCCAGTAACACAGCACTTCATTTTTAGTCAAACAATTTGCAGTTAGAAATTCTCGCGTGTGTGTGCTTTCAGAATATTCCAGAGATACACTTCTAGCTTGTTGTTACTTTGAATCACGATCTGAGGTTTACTTAACACGACAATGCGTTGTTTTTCGTGGTTGTGCATGCAAGAGCACAATGACTCGATATGCTTAGTAATAACACTAAAGAGTAAAGACTTTTTTCGAATTAGAAAGAAGAAGATGTGGTATGAGTGCCAATAAGACAACTCTTTGAGATATAGTAGGGGGTGCCGTTTAAACATACTCGTTTGTCTTTTTATAGTATTTGAGACTTTTTTTTGAATTTCTACTTTTACCACCATTGGTGAGTTCCAAACCAGTTATTTGATAATGATATTGCTTGAAATGCTTCAAAAAAACCCAAGACTGTATATATATACATAGAGAGAGGAAAAACCAAATAAGGAAACAATTTTGTTTTGAAAAATAATGATGATTTATAAAATAAATGTACAGTTATGATAGTATACACACGTTATTGATACATGCAATTGAAATGTCGTATTAATTAACTAGTTATTAAAATTGATATTTTTGACCATAAATAGCCTTGACATCGACCATTCCTTTATTAAAAGATTACCCTTACTCCAAAATTGAAAGATTCTTTATATGTGTGTCTATGTGGGCGGAGCTTATGTTTTGTGTTGTAGCAAATCAAAATATATTGTACTTAATGTTTGCATTTTATAATTTCCATCTATAAATTAGAGCACCACTTTTGAAGTGTGATCTTTTCATATTGCTGTTTATTGTTGTTCTTCTAAATGCAACGGATTACTTGTTATTTTATATAGACCATGTCAGATTATTATAGTTATTTAAAATGGTACAGACGAATTCAATGAGCCAATATTTTCCACATATTTTTTTAGCACCGTTTTTCTTTTTTTATTTCGCAATTGTTGTCACCATGCTGCAGGATTCATAACTTTGCAATCTAGAAATATTGAAATGACATCTGAAGGTCAGTAACAACTTGCAAAATATCACTGTTTTTATCAATGTTTTAATTTGATTTCTCAGTGGTCATTTTCTGACTGAAAATTAGTTTTTGTATCTGAAAAGTCAGAAGCATGACATTCCTCTTTTTCAAATTTGCTTTTAAACATGCTACGAAAGTTTATTAAAGTAGTTGTTTTTATTTGAGGTCTTCAAAACTTGTAATTGTATCAGTTCTTATAATGTATTAATGTTGAAAGCAGATAACTGTAATACAGTGATCAATTGATTAATTCGAATCCCGTTTGTAGCCCACTCCGATTGTTATTGAAAATATTACCCAGAATGCATTAGTTTCTGAAACGGCGAATTAAAAAAAGTTTACTGCATCAAGCCAATTATCCTCTTTGTGCAACCGATACATATTTGTCGCAATGATTAACACTAGGTACAACAATTATAATAATAATGAAAACAATAACAATAATTATTTATTTAAATGGGTTACACAGTGAGCTATAGCTCTAGTTTTCCCTTAGGCTCTGACAATAAACAAATAAACAAAGTAAAGGAAATGGAAATGAAAATAACAACTTATCATATTACATTATGGTTAAGTTCCATCAATATTGTGGAAGCCAATTCTGAGAAATAGCATAGACAAAAAAGTGTGGAAGAATAAATCTGATAAGAAAAAAAGAAACGAAAAATAACAATTTGTCACCCCAACTCCGTTGAGGGTGCCATAATAAGAAAAAAAAAAGAAACGTAGAATAACAATATGTTACCTAACTCCGTTGAGGGTGCCATTATAATCATCTTTTAAGATGTTATTTGAACTCGTTGTGTGTACTGTAATAGTATCAGTGTATTATTTTACAAGAGTCTTACAGCAATCTGCATCTTATGATAATGAATGATATTTATGGGCTTAACATTTACATATACGGTAATATTTAACAGTTCAATGTTTTTGTTTACAAATGATGTTAATGGAAATGTAATGGAAAATTACCTTGGAGTAAGAAACTTTCGTGTGGCTAAAACGTTTTAAAGCATTTATGCAGCTTTTTATTCACATATTATCCTCCGTATTTTTTGTTTTCTAAAATGTCACCGATTTAATCAATAAACGATAGTCTTAATGGAACAAAAACACTATTCATGAAATCTGCACCTAAATGGTAAAAAAAAAAACATTTCATCAATGATTACACATGCAATATCAACATAACTTCATAAACACATATAGGTAAAAAAAAAAATGTATATCAATTGTGTATTTTTGTAATTTCGTTTATTTCGTAGAAAGCACAGCTGTTTTACCCTGGAGAACCACGTCAGACACCGATAACTTTAAAACAAAAGATGGTAAAGTTTTTTTTCTATTTGAAAACAATAGTTTTAGTTTTGTTATATACAATATACACGTTTTGTTACCCAAACGAAGCAACTGTATTCTTTATTGCTATCATTTTGGATCATTTATAATTATTGAACTCTACATTCATAATGCTTTCGTATATCTAATCATTCTAAATATCAGTTGTTTACTGCATTTTTAAAGCTAAATGCTGTACAAAAATGTATAGTCATGTTATAGATAATGCTTATTTTAAGGTTTTTTATTGTCATAGAACACACCGAGGGGTGTCAGTATTGATCAAATGAAAGACCAATCGTAGGGAGGTCTTTCTGTGGGCAATCCTGACACCAAGAGGTGTGTTCAACAACAAGAACTTTTAAATATGCATTATCTGACGTATATACCGTAACAAAAAGAATATTTTTTATAAAGATTTGCAGAACTTAGCATCCTGTTTACCGACTACAGTAAATCCTTTCTTATGTCTAAGGTTTTAGTACGCTCTACGGCTCCTTGAGAATGTTAAATAAAACTCACTAATTAGTAGAAAGCATAGAATTATTACCTATACGCAATACAAATATTACTGTTACTGCATGAAGTAAGACACAAATAAATTGATACCTTTCAATGCTGTGTATGAAAAATTAAAGACAATTTGTAAGAAAGTTATTATAACAATTTAGTTAATGGATAAGGTGGGGAGGGGTGTTGCTATGGTTTTTTTTCTATTTGTAATGTCATTTCTATTGCGGATTTTTTTTTTCAACAATTAAATTTTAATTGATTCGAACGAAATATTCAAAATGATTTTCTTTTCAAGCGCAATACATTTTTTTAAAAAGATAATCAGGATATAATTCTATCCGCCAACCCTCACCCGACCCCATTGGGAGGTACACGGATGTTATTCAATAGAATATAAGAATATTTAATCAGTTGATCATTTGGTAGAAAAAGGTATACTTTAGGATTAAACGCCTTTTTAAAGGAATTTTTTGGTGTATAAACTCGACCAAATCACTTACAAACAAATAAGAGGACTTTTAGGATATGTTTATGAGTGACTTGGTCCAGTTTATAAACCAATAAATTCATTTAAAAAAGCGTTTAATCCTTATAATTCTGTTATAAGAGATAACACATGTTAAAAATAATATATATTTATTGGCGAAGTAAGATCACGGCTTCTGTCGGTTACCAACCCATGGACAAAGGGTCTTTGGGTAACCGTAAATTAAAATTATAAATCAAATCTTCAAAATATAATAGCTAATTAAAATTGAAATAAAACTAAAATGTAATGAAATTATGAATTAATAGTGTGCTGAATTGAACCCTGGCAACAGATGTCCAAAATCAACATGAAAAACTACGTTTGAAGTGTAAATGAAGAAATGGATTAATGTTCTAAATTAAATAATAATAAATCAAGTTTATCGGTACTGGTGCAGCCTATAAAGTCCGCCGTTCATGACCTCTGGCAACAGACGGTCATAAAATCATCTTTGGTCAGTGCATTATTATTGTCAAACATTATCACTTCACCATATGGAGGTCGTAGTTCGGTTAATTGTGTTTACATAAACACAAACAAATCCAGAAGCCGTGACAGGTTTTCTTTAAAGTTGAAGTATATGTACAGACAACACACATAAATCTGTAAAATAAGAACAAAAACAGCAGTATTGAAAATAAAAGGGAGAGGCTGGGTGGGTATCAAGTAATCATGTGTATAATAAATTAAATCAATAGTCTGACCTTAGATCAATATAAATCATTGAAGATAGCGTTTGCAATATTTGTGATGAGAATGCAAGAGCAGTTAATTTATATGTAGCGTAATAAATTTAGACATGCGCGTCTGCTTTGACCTGCTAATAAACTATTGCTGGTCTTCCTCTGATAACGCGATTTAATGGTCGAGCCCTTTAAATCGAATTATAAGAGATAACACATGTTAAAAATAATATATAATTATTGGCGAAGTAAGATCACGGCTTCTGTCGGTTACCAACCCATGAACAAAGGGTCTTTGGGTAACCGTAAATTAAAATTATAAATCAAATCTTCAAAATATAATAGCTAATTAAAATTGAAATAAAACTAAAATGTAATGAAATTATGAATTAATAGTGTGCTGAATTGAACCCTGGCAACAGATGTCCAAAATCAACATGAAAAACTACGTTTGAAGTGTAAATGAAGAAATGGATTAATGTTCTAAATTAAATAATAATAAATCAAGTTTATCGGTACTGGTGCAGCCTATAAAGTCCGCCACTAAACAAATTCGAAATTTTCTGTCATAACAGAATGTTTCGAAAATTGTTACCGCCAACCAGTACTATGAAGGTGATTTATTTGAAAATAAAAAACCTGTATGTTAAAGAATCTGACCGCCGTGACTACAAGCTAACAGATTCCCGAAGCCATGGACCTACTTCGCCGTTTTGTGGACAAATTGTATGTGAAAATTTTATAATGTCAAATAAACCTTGCTGTAACCTATACAAAAACAAATTATTTCCGATATCTGATAAATGAACACCGTCTAAAAATAAATCTGGGTTGTCTTCAGATATTTCTGGATATCTAATATAAGCACCGCCATGTTTGATGATATATGTAGCTACTAAACTATCTAATCTAACTCTAGTTCTGTTCAAAGATCTATGTACAATCTCATTCCTGTATTTCAATCTGGGTAAAATTTGAGACCAAACAAATTTTGACTTTGGTAGTAAGACCCGAAGGCAATCAATTACTTTTAAAATATCGTGTCCTAATACACATGACACTTTTTGTCCGATATCATTTCCACCACAGTGAAATACTAATACTTGCGGGGGTTCTTCAAGTGTAAGCAAATGTTTGACTTTGGGTATTATCTCACAAATCCTCATTCCACTTTTTCCTTGCCACCATATTGTAGATTTTATTCGTTCCAAACCTAAATTTACACCATCGACAGACTTTCTAGCATGTACAAATGCATGTTTGATGATTGAAGAACCCACCAACCAAACACTCTTTTGTTGACCTGAAAGTCTTAAAGTGACGATCAGGCGAGTATTCAAATTTCAAATCAATTATGTACAATATATACAAACAAATAAATGATGACACAGATTAAATGTGACTTGCTAACTTTAGCGTTGGTATTCTGATATATGTTTTATAAGCTTTTGATTCCCAACGACCAAAATCCTGAATTTCATCATCAGAAAACCCCATTTTCGAAGACTGAGATGCAGCTCCGATCCTAAAACTATGACTTTGAAAATTATCCGATGTAATATTCGCCACATTCAGAGCTTTCTTTAGAACAGCGTTAAACTGATAACGTGTAACATAGTTTCCACCGAAGTGTATGAATGCAGGACCAATGGTTTTGGGCCTGGCAATAAAATATTTCTTTAATAAATGAACAGGACATATATGAGAATTAATTGAAGGTATAATTATTAAACTACCTTTGCCTAACTGATCAGTTTTTGAAAATTTAAGGTTGATAGAAACGTTATTGTCTGAAAAACTAAAATCATCTAACGACAAAGTGTGAGAATGTGCCAGTGATGTATTGACTACTAATTCCCCTATCCTGAAAAAACCAAAATACGCCAAACTAAACAACCCCGAAAACAATAAGGTCTCATATTGTGAGAGACATACAGATGGTAATAGTGAAATCAATTTATCTAAAATCTGTGGTGTAATTGGCAATCTTGAATTCACTCGTTTGTCAAGCCTTTCCATTCCAATTAACATTTTCTTAATTATAAAATTGTGAGTGTTATCAGTAATATTTAACATTTTACATTTAAAGGCTATACCAAAAATATAAGACTTGGCAGTAGACGGAGCATAACCTCGCACAGATAAATATGCTATAAAGTTACAGATAACATTAAGTGAGGGTGGCCAAACAATGGCATGTCCGTGTGAAGATCTAAATTGATCAAATGACCTGACAGCAGTTTCATAAGTGTCACTTGTGTTTGGTGAGATTGACGCCGTTAACAACTTGTTGGATTCAAATTTGAGATCACTTGAAGAAAAGACTGTGGGACCTTTTCTGGTTCTTGTAGCGCCTCTGGTGACATGCGACGAAACCGTGGCCACTGTTGACGAGAAATTGCATCCGCAATACAGTTTTTGTTTGATGTAATATGCATTGCTTTGAACTGAATATTATAAACCATAGCTTGTAAGACTAAAGGACGAAGAATATGCATTACCCTTCTTGATCTAGACGTTTTAGAATTCAAGATATGAACAAGTGCTTTATTGTCAACGTGTAAGATAATTTTCTTATTCGCAAAGATCGCATACCAAAAATGAAAGGCTAAAACAATAGGCAATAACTCTAAAAATGTAATGTCCTTTAATATATCGCAACCTAACCAATATGACGGCCAAGGAAAGAAAGCCCAATTAGGATGTAAATACGAAGCACATCCACCAAACGCACTCCCAGCACTATCAGTAAATAACTCCATATCAACATTTGATATCCAATCGGAATCGGGAAATTAAAATTTGCCATTAAAACAATCTAAAAATAACGACCACAACCTTATGTCTTCCTTAATTGACGCAGTGAGCCTTATATGGTGCCGAGGATTTGATATTCCTGACATTGCATCATAAAAACGTCTGTTGAATGCCCTACCCGTAGGGATCACTCTCGAACAAAAATTCAAAATGCCTGTAAAAGACTGGAGAACACGTAATGCTGTTCTTTTTTTTTTGCCTAACAAATTTGAAATTATTGTTTTCAATTTCAGCAATTTCTCTTTGAGAATTTTTACAGACATTTCAATTGTATTAATTTCAAGCCCCAAAAAAGTAAGAACATGAGTTGGACCGACGGTCTTGTCATGTGCCAAAGGAACTCCTAAACGATCACATAAACAATCAAATTCACTCATCAGGTTAAGGCAAGTTGAATCAGTCCCCGGGCCTGCAAACAAAAAATCATCTAAGTAGTGTATAACACTTTCTGATCCCGTTTTGTCCTTAAAGATACATTCTAGAAATGTTGAGAATTTCTCAAACGTTGCGCAAGACAGACTACAACCTTGAGGCAAACAGCGGTCCACGAAGTAAAAGTCTAAAAATTTGAAACCCAATAACTCGAAATCATCCGGGTTTACTGGTAAAAGCCTAAATGCCGAGCTGATATCTTTTCTTTTTTTTTCTAATTAGGGCGAACTTTCCTTGGCTACCCACCATATCTAGTGCATGGTCAAATGGCGTATAAGTCACAGAACACAAGCCCTTATCAATATAATCATTTACGCTTAAACCGTGTGGGTATGATAAATGCTGTATAAGCCTCCAAGAACCATCCTTTTTAGGACATAAGCCAATCGGAGACAATCTTAGATTAAAAAGTGGTATATTGTTAAATGGACCAGCTATTCTTCCCAAATTAATTTCTTTCAATATTTTTTTTTGCAACTTCAACTTCATTGCCAAAAACAGAAACTAGATTTCTACAATCAGTAGTCATTCTAGGTCCAGTATAATTTAGACGAAAACCTTCCAAAAATCCCAAATATAATTCTGAAGCAACTGTTTTATTACTATAATTTTCCAGAAACTTGCAAAGAACATCAAATTTAATTGGCGTATTAGCGATTGAATGAACCGTGGAAAGGACGTCGATGGAATCTGACAGCTGCCCTTGGATTAGCACTCGAGCCTCGTTGCGAACTGTTATTTGGTTGTCCAGCAGCGAATCTAGGACCACGCCTAAAATTAAAATTTGTCTGAGCACCATATCGTGTACAGTTTACCGATGGGTGAATACCTGAACAACGAAAACAACTATGTGAATAATGACAGTAAGGCCTAGTACAGGATCCATTGTTATAATCATAACATTTATACGCATTAGTTACAGGGTTTGGATTAAGTTGTGTGCTATCATCATACATGAAGAGTAACCAAAGCTCTAAATCAACTGTTCCCCAGTTACAAGACGGCATTCTTATTTTTTTAAACGGAATTGCTCATCATACCTCTTCCAGCCTAAACCGGGAACCCTACTAGCTCCCAGTCGTATGTTACTCATGTATTTCAGAAGCCCTCTTGCCTCTCCCAAATAACTTGACAGGTAAATATCAATGAAAATCAAAAATGCATCAGTCCACTGACTAATACTATTAATCTTGACTGTTGATGCTTTTGGTTTAGATTGCAGAACACCATCTTTAATTATTAAAGTATTAGAATTATCATCAATAGGTACTGGGTTCGACAATAAACAACCCAGATCAATATATTCAACATTTAAGATTTTTTGTCTGATATTGCAAGAAACATTATTACCCAAATCATTGCTGATGCTAGCAATTTCATGTACAGAATTAACATTAGATTCAAAATTTTGAAATGTACCTTGTTCATTGATGGTTTGTGAATACGACTCTTCATTATTCGGTAAATCCACTGAACTGTGAAATGTGGTAGATGGTCCTGATGCATTAGATGTTGTAATTTGCGTCCGTGGCGGCACTACATCATGTTCTGTTTGAGACAGTGCAGCTGTCCTGTCATTATCAGTAACACGGGCTGTTCTCCTTCTTTTAACTCATTTTCCCCTTGCGACAGTTTTTCCCCTAGGCATCACTAACCTTCCAATAAATAAACACAGTGTAAAATAAAAAATAGTTACCAATCCTAAAATATATGTTTAACTAAATATAAAAGTAAACATGAAATAAACAACGCGATATCTGTGACAGAAAAGAATTGATGACAAATCAATTAATCAAATATTTACCAAATATTTCTTAACGGAAGCATAGTTAAGTATAATTCTCTTAAATAATTTGCAACATCAAATAGCAATTAGGTGTACCATGTATAATTGTATTGTCTAGCCATATTAGATGACTCCCGGCGTGCATCGAATATTAAATATAAATTACATACCTCATAGGAAGTTGCCAAAATAATCTGCATAACAAAATGCAATTAGCGTGGATAGCATCAACATTAGATGCCTCAATAAAAGACAAAGCAATAATGTGAATGAAACTAAAATTATATTAAATTAAACATCATAATTCGTTATATAGACATATAATAAACATAAACAAATAAAATCGATTGAATGTATTAAAATTAATATCAAGTAATCATGTGTATAATAAATTAAATCAATAGTCTGACCTTAGATCAATATAAATCCTTGAAGATAGCGTTTGCAATATTTGTGATGAGAATGCAAGAGCAGTTAATTTATATGTAGTGTAATAAATTTAGACATGCGCGTCTGTTTTGACCTGCTAATGAACTATTGCTGGTCTTCCTCTGATAACGCGATTTAATGGTCGAGCCCTTTAAATCGAATTAAATTGGAGATTGGGAATATATTTTTCCATTCTCGTTACCTCTTTCTCACGTAAATTGTATATGTATGTCATGAATAGACCTGGCGCATGAATATATTTGCTGGTTAACGCAAACATGTGTTCTGAATGGAATGTGCTATCTGATAAAAAGTAAACTGTAAAAAATCTTATTATCATACTAACGAATGTTGTTGTGTATTATTTTATATATCGATTAACGTGCAAATAAATTTTGTTAATGCGGTGTTTATATTATCGTCACTATCTTGTTTTCATTGGAAAAGAAGTTTGGCCAACGTCGTCTATCGAAAAAGTAACAAACGTCAAGATTAACTCAGGAAGTCCTCTCGACCAATCATATCAACGAATTATCTAATACGCAAATCATACGAGAATTATATGAATATGAAAAAGTGTGAAATCGTGATACTTGTACATATTACAGGCAAACGAATATCAATACTTGTAGATCACAGTATGATTCCCTATTCAGTGTGAATCAATAAAATTTTCAAAATCTTACACACGAATATGTTATATCTGTTTTGTTTACACCTGACATAGATTTAACTTGGGGAAAAAAATCCAAAATCGGTAACAATAAACTATCAAACTAATATAATTTATAAGTGAATTATAGTGTGCATTTTTCTCACGGAAAAGTATAACCTCACACAGGTCATTGTTTCATTTCTTGGAACATATCTAATTGAAACATGGTATCGTCTGGGGTGATTCTTCGAAAGATGCCCTTTCATTCTGAAAGAAAATAACTCCATATAGGTATTTAAGGTTATTCAACAACAAAGTCTCATCGCTTATACGTTTATTCTACATATACTTATATTGATAGTTATGACATCAAAGTATCTTATAAACACACATTTTAAAGGTTATCGTTTTAAGACATGTAAGAAGCAACATCAAAGAAACAATGAATAATGAGCTTATTGAGTTGATACTCGATCAAGAATGTCCCTTAAAGTAACTTCAGCAAAGGTTGTAAAAATAAGCGATCACATGTTTGTATTCATTATGTTATCCTTATATTTTTTTGCTAGGAACTGACATAATGATATTAGCTGCATTTATTATGCTAAGCTTTCTACTTTTGTCGTCCCTGTTTTTAATATTACGGATATGTGTGCCTTTGACTTATATTTGCTTGAAATATAAAGTATATTGTAAGAAGAGAGACCAAAGTACAGATCACACCAATACAACACATCCAAATGAACCTGAAAACAATCCGCCACGAGGAGAGACTCACGAGTACGATGAAGTAGATGATAGATTTTTAAATCGTGAATCCTCAGTAATTGATGAATATGGCTTGAGAAGAAGTGGAAGTTCGACTGGGGGTAGTGCCATTTGTGGAGTAGACAGTGACGGTTATCTGAATCCATATCATGCGTTAAACTCAATAGAAATTACCATAGATCAGGGGCCAAGTTCAGAACAATCAAGTACAGAAACAAGTTTCATACAAGCACAGGAGAATACAGTTTAATTTTTTTAATACAGAACAAACTAGCCATGATAAGTTTGAATAGAATGAAGTTTGTTTTGATATGAATATGTTGCAAAAAACCTTCTGTTTTATTAAATAATGCAGATAGCCAAAGAACTGTAAGTCATACTTGACTCCTCATTAAACTTATTCACAAAAGCTGGAACTATCTAAGCATGGTATTTTGAAAGATTTTTTTTTTCTTATTTGAAAGCACCATTTGATATGTTTTGTTTACTATTAAGCTTACTACAACTAACAATTAATGTTCTATTCTTAGGACCGAAAACACAGTTATTTCGTAGTGCATTTCTTGTAGACAATACATTCAAATTAAAAAAATCCCACCTGCTCTTTTTCAAAAAGATTTTTACAGTGTAGTGTACTACCAGTAAGACAAATAATATCAAAATTATAAAAAACTTCTACCAGCTCTAACTCAAAATATTGACAATTCTGTGTTAAGGGGGTGTAAAATTCAGTTTGACATCTTCAGACGTGATAAAATTTGACCTTTTTGAACTGGACCAAATCATTACTTAACATAAAGATTCAGCACCCAAATTTTTTCAACATCTAATTACATCCCCTTACTTAATATTTTATGCATTTAATATCAAGAAATAAATTGGGAAAGTGTATCAAATGAAACATGCAAGTTATGCACTGTTTACACTAGGGACTATATTCGTAGACAACGAAAACCAAAGGACGATAACTGTGTCATTGGACCAATGATTAGTGCAAATTTATGAAAGTCCAATAAAACACTAAAACAAGTTTTTTTTACAAAATTTCGTGAAAGGGTAGAGATCTGCCACGTCATCAAATACTGTTTTTTTTAGTTGGGATATCAATTTTACTGTTGCTCAATCTCTGTTTTTGGTATTTATTTTTGTTAACATTAATACTCAATGGCTCGAAATCGAATTTGTTTTGCTTGATATAATGGTTGGAAAATGCTCTTAATTGTGTCTTGATGTACTGTTTATGACGTTTATGAGATTGTACGTTAATACACCATTCAATATTAACTGTACGACGGCAAGATGTTATGTAGACAGGCTAAGCATTGACGTTCCATCACAATGTCGTAGTTTTTTTTAAAACTAATATGACCTCTTCCAGAAAAGTACTCTAAAAGCTTGAAAAACGATATACGATTTTGTTTGGAAATTTTTTCGAATTTAAGGAATCGGTTCTACGAAAATCTACAATCGGACTTGTTTGTTTACCAATCCTACTGTAAATATTGTCAACCATAAAAAAAATTCAGAAACGTAAAGAATCAAATTCATGAAGATTGAACGTCTTCTCCCTTTTGCAATCACCAGGAAGAACATATATCAAGTGAATGGGTACACATGTATAATTTTTATATATAGAAAGTAATGTGGTCATATCATGAGTTAGTTTATCCTATCAAACTATAACACGGAAATGCCTTGTCAATGGTCAATCAACTACAATAGGATATTGAGTATTCATTTAGTTTGTTTTTTCCCTAAACAATAACACGGAAAAGATATTCAGTTATAATGCCTTTTCAAGAGGCACGGAAAAGATATTCAGTTATAATGCCTTTTAAAGAGGCAATCTACTTCAATAACCTATCGTATCATTTTTATTGTTGATTCGTTAAACAATTACAGGGAAATTGAAATTTGGAATGGAAATCGGTAATGTGTCAAAGGGAAAGTAACCCAACCAAAAAAGAGAAAATAGCCGAAAATTAACAATTGGTCTTCAACACATTCAGAGAATCCCGCACCTGGTGGTCTTAATCGAACCCCTAGACAAAAATGTGTACCAGTACAGAAAATATTCACGGCACAAGGCTCGAAAAACAAACAGGATCCTGACTTGGGTTAACGTTAAGCTGAACAATTCGGCGGGGTCTAATATATTTTGTAAAATCTCCACGCTCCCCTATACCTCTATCCAATGAATAACAAACAAACACATATCGATACGTATAGTATAACTCAGTTCAAAAGAAGTCCGAGTCCGAAAGAAAATAAGTCACAAAATAAACGAAGCAAAATGACAATGATACATTATTAAATAAAGGACAACTAGTATCATGCCAATTGTTTGTTATCATTGGAAATTGTGAAGGACAAATCAAGTTAAATAACCTATTGTGTATAAAACAATGACGGATACGTCACATATCATCATATCAACATATTGCATAAATTTACCGCAAAATTATTTTTTTCTGTGCGTAATTTAGTATGAATATATGGGTATTCCGACTATGCAATAATGATGCTATAGGTTTCATAACAAGTAAGCATTGGATATCACTTGAGTTATGTTATTCAGTCTCTTTTTTCTCTGTTTCTTTTCCTTTCTCTTGTTTCTTCTCTTTCCTTTTTTCGTCATCCTACATGATATGTGTAATAATGTTGAAGAAAACAAGAGATCAACTGGTATGATATAAACATGGTTATTATATATTTTTATATACATCTTTCTAAAATCTTCTTGTTTTTTTTGAAAGAGGTTTCATACTTTCAAAGTATTGTTGAAATTCTAACTTGAAAATTCTAAAGACCTCAACCTTATTTTGTTTAAACATCGATGCATATGTAGATTTATGAATAGAGAATATTTATACTGTAAAAACAGATTGTTGTCATAGTAGTTTTTATCATAATTTGTATCCAAGTATTAGATTTTTGAAAGTGATTATCTGTGTCCTCATTTTTATTTTGTCAAGTAGCATTTTGACCTTTTTCAATTATTATTTGGCATCAGACATTTAAAGACATTTTCTACGCTTCAGAATGTAAATAAATTTGACAAAAAGAATATTGTCAGGTGAAAAGTGTGAGTGGTTTGTATATTTTTGAAGAAAACACTTATGTCCGTTGCCAAGGACGAAATGAAAATCGTCGTAACGTTTGAAAGTAAACAATGACCTAAGGAATAGCCAATGAAAATTCTGTTAACGTTTTATGATACTGGATAAGCCAATCATATGAACTCAGATTTTGGTATCATTGCAGTGTGATACAATAATATATATTCATTCAAGAAATAGACAACAGACAACAACCATAGGAGAAATAAACTCAACAGCAAATACTTAACTAGACACCCAGAGCCCACTTAACAGTCTTACGACGTGTATTCAAACAAAACACATTTTTCTATAATACATAGTATATGAAAAAAAGAAACCATGCCTTCGAAAGATTATCAGAACGATATTTTTTCAATTTACCTAAACACAGAAAAATACACTTGGGACGTCACTAATAAAACATGTAAAAACATAATATAAAATGGTATTAGGAAATGAGGTATGATTATCTCTGGGAAAATATATAAATAACACATAGCTGAGATTGTGATATAGCAGATTGTTACCCAAAGAAAACATTGCCAATCGTGGTAAAACTAAGGTTGAGAATCTCTTTTTCAGGTAAAAATCTGCTATGTCACTGTCTAAACTATGTGGAATTTTTTTTTATTATACTAAATATTCTGTTATTCCTGTCTTTTATATTTCAAATTAATAAATTATGACTTTTGCATAAAACCTACCAAGTGAAACGCACACTTGACCTAGCGTTTTCGTAAAGGGTGATAGAGTCTTTGCCATAGAAAAGAGCACATTGTCTCCCTTGTAATAACCAATCATAATCTTGTATTTTCATATGAATATATTAGCTACTTTTATCTTACCACTGATACATTTCTAGAAATATGATTGGTTAAAACTGTCCACGTGGAGACAGTGTTTATTCCATATAAGGTTAGTAGGGAGGCAGGGCTTATTCCGATACATGGTTATTAGTGGGGTTACGACTTTGCCACTATTTGATTATTTAGATGTATTGAAAGTTCTGTTTAATATTGTTATATCAAGGCTGCTGATATAAAATTGTTATTGTTGACATAAGTTTTGTTTTGTGCAGACCAATGGAAGAAGGGTCTAATAAAATGAACACTTGAACACTTAAATATTGGAATAAGAAGATGTGGTATGCTTGCAAATGAGACAACTCTAGTCTATATTCAACGAATAATGATAGTCGGTAAGATAAACTCGTTACATAGTGTGCTCGTGACCTATTACGATATATACGTATCAGTTATACACTATGTAACTAATAATGTCCAATGTAGACCACATGAATGTACATTATAAGTAGTTCAGTTATCGATTACAGGAATTAAATCATCCTTAAAGTGAATATACTTTAAGAAAAAAGTAAAATCACAAAAATACTGAACCCAGAGGAAAATCCAATCGGAAAGTCCATAACCACATGGCAAAATCAAATAACAAAACACATAAAAAACGGATGGACAAGAACTGTCATATTCCTGACTTGGTACAGGCATTTTCAAGTGTGGAAAATGGTAGATTAAACCTGGTTTGATAGAGCTAACCCTCTCACTTTGATAATAGTCTCATCAAATTCCGTTATACTTACAATGATGCGTGAACTAAACAGACATAATATGGAAAAAAGTCAAAATATGGGTAAGATTAAGCTTATAGTTGAACTATTTGGGTCTTACTGAGTCTGGTATTTTTTAGGAAACATTAAACTGATGATAACAGGTGGATCAGTTGTTGAATATGTAGTTTGACTATTTCACAAGATAATGTATTATATTGTTCTGATAAAATGAGGCAACAAATAGATAAACTGTTTTTGTAAGGATATGGTTCCACTGTTCTGAGAGTCAATTTAAAATTCTGTATCAATTTCAAAATGGCGTGATAAAGTTCACATATTTATTTTTTGAAATAAAAAACAATCAACGTCACAAATGTTGAAAGAAATTCACTCGTATATAAAGGTTTATCTAAACAGTTTTCCCCTTTCTTTCAGTCCTACAATTTCAATGAAAAATATATCCGATACAATAATACACATATGTATTTTGAAAAAAGAAAATGTGTAGTATGATATTGAATTTGATCATTCTATCAAACAATAACATGGACCACTTATTCAATGACAGATTCTTAAAGAAGTGTCAGTGTGGGCGTAAAATATGTTTTTGTCGTACAAAAGTAGCAAATCAAAAATATCCTTAATGAATGATTGCATTTTATAATTTCTATTTATAAATTGAAACTCCGATGTGGAATTATGAACTGTATACATTGTAGTTAATTGAAGTTTGTCTCATTCAATTGATTTCCTAAATATTTTATATAGAGCATTTCATTTAATCACAAATATTTTCGAACAGATTCCGGGACTTAATAATCAATGTTAATTAAGATTGATTTGAAATAAAAAAAAAAAAATTAACGTCACAAATGTTGAAAGAAATTCACTCGTATATTCATGTATATCTAAATAGTTTTCCTCTTTCTTTCAGTCCTACAATTTTAATGAAAAATATACTATGATACACATATGAACTTTGAAATAGAAAATGTGTATTATTATATTGAATTGAATCATTCTATCAAACAACAACACGGAACAAACATTCAATTTAAGATTCTTTAAAGTTGTGTCTGTGTGGGCGAAAATTATGTTTTTGTCGTAGCAAATCAAAATACCCTTGATGAATGATTGCATTTTATAATTTCCATTTTTAAATTTTAACCCCTATTTTGAAGTACGACTGTATATATTGATGTTAATTGAAGTTTGTCTAATTGAAATGGATTTCCTGTTTTTTTTGGTATATAGACCATTTCATATAATCACAATTATTTCCAACCAATTTCCGTGACGGAATAAATATTGTTGAATAAGATGCATTATTATTTTTGTAAACACATTTTACTTTTTGGTGTTCTAAGTGTTTATGAAGTCTCTGGTGTTTTCGGAAAAGAAGGAGGGTGCCAAAAGGAAGTATGGTAAAATAGAAATTGCCGTCATCATTTCTAACAGATGTTTCAATGATAAAACTGTTCCTTTGTTCAAAAATCATACATATGTACTCCCTGCTCCATGACAAAAAAAAAAAAAAAAACACAAAATCATGAGTCCAATAATTTGAGATAAGAAACGTTGTTTTTTCTCCCCAAATCAGGTACTTAGAAGTTGACGTCTTTGTTCGATTCCTATTTTGTTTTTTTTAATATTTCAATGTATTTATCTTTTTTTAAACTTTTTTTTTTAACTTATTGTATGTGTTCACGCTCTAATCCGTATAACAGTAACAGTAGTTTATATATGCTGTCTTTCTATTCTCATTTCAATGTGGAAGTTGACGGACAGAAAGTACAAACTTTTTAAAGATTTAAAAAAGAAAAGGAATTACGCGATAATATAAAGGGTTCATCATTTATGTAGCAGTTTTATATACAGAAGGTTGTTTACTAAGACACTTAAACCAGATGACAAATTACATCAAAATATTAGGAAAATTAGTTATAAAACGTAACGTTTGAGTATTGGCTTATAGTTTTATCTGCATTTTTTAAAAACATAAAACGTGATGAAAAAAGTTATGTCATATGTATGCTAAAAGAAAAAAAAGATTACTTATTTATCATGTTTATGAGCATTAAATTGATTTCAATACAATAGGTTTTTCATATTTTTCATTTCAGGCGTGGG
The DNA here is from genome assembly GCA_019925275.1 of Mytilus edulis. Taxonomy (NCBI): domain Eukaryota; kingdom Metazoa; phylum Mollusca; class Bivalvia; order Mytilida; family Mytilidae; genus Mytilus; species Mytilus edulis. Next base: position 68,597,796 of record CM034361.1, on the reverse strand, counting down.
AATAAACGACTTAACGAATCAGAAATTGCTTGCTGTATACACTACGAAATGACTTATGGAACTTGTATAAGTAATTTTTTAGTTATTTAAGAAATATATTCATAATACTCA
>CM034361.1:68490982-68586017 GCA_019925275.1 Mytilus edulis | reverse complement strand
ATATATTAATCTTACAGTTAATATAGAAATAAATTTCAATGTAGGACCCATACGTTGGTAAAGTATCTTAAATTTAAGATTAACTGGAAAATATTTGATGCAAGTCATCCCTTCACAATAAACAGAACAGCAAAAACAGGTCACAAGTCGCCTTGATCGAGGCACAGACACATCGTAACTGTTAACTGATTCATGACTGTGAAAGTCTAATGAATGAAGGGACGCTGGGTTTCAGTCATTTTCCTTGTAGCTATGCCCGATTAGATCCAGTCGGAGATCTTTCTGTTGTTGATTTGTTTTGATGTGAAAAGAATGAACGTATGTGAGGTATTGACAACATCTATAAACGTCATACAATTTAAAAAAGGATATGCTTCTGCTGACAATAGTTATTACCTTTTCAGATGTAACCACGTAAAGGGATGTATTATAGAAACTAGTACAGAGGCTTTCGCAACTGATTATCCTTTTAAAGGTAAACGTGTTGAACATTTTCTCTCTGATAATCTATATACTTGTTGCAAGGTTAGACAAAACAAAAATGCTTCATTCAGATACATACCGAAAACTGCTAGCAGTAATTTTACATGTCATTTCAGAATTTTTCACCCTCTAAATGAGTTTGAATCGGACGCGTTTGATCACATCTGAAATTAAAAATAAAAAAAATATTGCTTGTATTGGTGATTTTTATTTGCAGTATTTTTTGTTATAGATTTGAAACATCGCAAAAGACGCATACACTTAAATAACACAATAAGAGTAAAACATAGTAATAATTCAAAAAAATAAATATGGCAGCAATAAGAAACGCATCGGAATGAGCACTTAAAAATATCATTGTAGTTAAGTCAAGTGACTACAAATATTTTAGGGTCTGGTTTTTTTTTTACTTTCAAGACTAATTGTTCACTTAAATTATTATGAGATGATCTTATAAGCACTATTTGAAAGACTGTTAAACGAATTTGTCAAATATTTTACCTGATAATTGTTAATTATTCATAGAAAAAAAAGCAAAAGGGGACCTTTAATAACTGTTCAGTTTTTCTGTTATTATAAAAAAGAATCATGTCTGTAAATTCTAACGACACTCCTCATTTTACATGTTTTATGAATCAACTTTGATAAGAATAATTTGGACTTTGATTAACGAAACATCCTAGAGGAGAATCAAATTTAGATTTTTAATAAAATTATGTTTTTCGGAAAAGGTATTCATTTTATGTCTTTAAGGATATTTTCAATCATGCTTTAAGATATTGTAAATTTATACTTTAGTAATCTAAAATTTTCTGTGCGAAGTTCTTATTAAAACAATGATATATGTAGCAAGATTAATTAATTATTTGATTTTATTAATTGCTTGCGTCTTTACCTCTTTGACAGGCAACTCGAATATTAACATTTTCTTTCAATCAACCGAAGGAATTATTACAGGAATCATACTACTACTATGTGTTCTAGTCATTTGTATTTGCTGCAAATACAAAGTATCTTGCCAGAAGAGAAACCAATTCAGATGTTGCTCAGATGCATTACATTCCAGTGAATCTGTGAATTCTTCGCAACAAGATGAACAAGGAGAGACTCACGAGTACGAGGAAGTAGCTGCTGGCGTACGAAATAGTGAATTATCAAATATGAGTGATCAGGATGTTGGTAGCAGTAGCAGTATGACTGGTAGTGGCATCTGTGGCACAGACAGTGATGGATATCTGAATCCTTATCATACGCCCCTATCCATACCAATTACGTTCGAGCATGGACCCTATTCTGATCTATCAAACACTGCAACCAGTGTTTTGCATGTACTGGAGAGTCAAGTCTTTTTTAAAAGTCAGAAATAATAGCCCGAAGTACCGAATAGAGATAGACAAAACACATAAATGACTGTTCAAACTCACAATGCATTCTTTTTCTCTGTTTATGGTTATCTATTCGTGTGAGTCCGGATAGCAAAAAAATGTTAATTTAACCTTGCATATGTAAAACTATTATTGTCAATAAGACAACTCTACACCATAGATGACATGATATTAAAAAAAAAAACAATAAGTCACCGTACGAGCAAAATACAAACTGCATGGCCAGGTATAAAAGGCCCTGATATGACAAATAATGAACAATTCAAACGAGGCAACTAACGGCCTGAGTTATGAGCAAAACAATGAAAGGAAAACAAAAAAGATACGAAATAACAAACGACATCTAATGAAGTACATATATAGGCTCCTGACTTGGAACATACACATACATACAGAATGTTGCATATTTAAACAAGTCTGCAGGCGCAAAGTACGTCATCTAATACTTGTGAGAGCACAACATTTGAACAAACTATAAAATCAGTACAAATTATACAGGAGATAATTTCAAAATGATTCAACCAGCTGTTTTTAATTTGTCTCTTTAAGTAAAAAAAACATCCTCCAAGTCTCCAGGTTTCTATACAACCTTAAACCATATTGTTCATTAGAGTTTGTACTAGCTTCGTCGATTGATGATTTTCAAAATTTGGGCCTGAAGCTTATGGTTTTTTTTTTCAAAGTTTAGTCGGTGTTGTCTATGTAAAATTTGGTATGCGTCAAAATGAAACTAGGCATTATTAAATGAAATTAACCATGCAGAATGAACATGTTGTTTAAAATGGTACTTTATATCGAATTCATCCTGCTTTTTCTAATAGTTTGATATAACAATCTAATATTTGCAGAACAATTTATTCAGATTATAACACATCTGAGATGTGGTGTGGTCGACTTTAAAAGTACTATAAAAAAATAAGATGTGGTATGATTGTCAATGAGACAACTCTCCACATTAGACCAACTAACACTTAAATTAACCACTGAAGGTTACCGTATGGCTTTCAACATTTGAATCTTAAATAAAACTATCAGTGAGTTACATGTCATCAAATCTATTAATGTTGTGATATTAGTTTGAAAATAATATATTTTTAGTGTTTTTACATAATTTGAACATATCTAACACGATAAAATGTATCTATATGCATAATTCGAAATAACAGTTTACACATAACATTATCGATGTTTCATAAGAGCTTCCATGTTTATCATGTTTATATTGAATAATTGAATAAGAAGTGGAGGATGATAACAAGGTTATATCTGAATAAAAAAAAAGGTGAACTTAAAGTTAAATGAGCAGTTGTCAGCAAACCTCATATGTATGAATTTTGTCGTTGGGAATTTTCCAATAAGTAATAGTTATTTTATTTAGACTGTGTGTGTCAGTGTCAGATCATCCGATGGCCGGAGACCAGAGGGTGATCTGACACTGACACACCAAGTCCGAATGGGATAACTATTTTACATCCCAGCTGTTTTAGATAAGACGACAAAACATTTGCATTTCATAAAATCTAGTTTAGAACGCCACGCAACCATAATAATATAATATAAAATTGAGATGGAAATTGGGAATGTGTCAAAGAGACAACAACTCGACCATAGAAAAAGAACAGCAGAAGGTCACCAACAGGTCTTCAATGTAGCGAGAAATTCCCGCACCCGGAGGCGTCCTTCAGCTGTCCCCTAAACAAATATATACTAGTTCAATGATAATGAACGTATATATAACTATATAATTATATTATATATACCCTTGATGATTCACGAACATGATGTTTAAATATGAAACCATGTCAACTCGCCTCAGTGGCCAATCGGCCCACACTTAATCGCCACTTTCTAAAAAATCGCCCCACTCTTGTTTATCAACTCGCCCACTTATTCTCTGAAACTGACATTATCAAGATGCTTGATTTCTTGATTGACAACATATTTGTTACGTTCGGAGGACGTGTTTTTCAACAGATTATCGGTATTCCATAGGGAAAGAATTGTGCCCCTCTTCTTGCCAACTTGTATCTTTATTATTATGAGGCTGACTTCATACAGGAACTTCTTAGGAAGAAAGAGAAGAAGTTAGCAATATCCTTCGACTTTCCGCTATATAGATGATGTTCTTTCACTAAATAATTCAAAATTTGGTGATACAGATACAGTTAAGTTGGCCTAATATCTTGACTTACATCTAGAAATTATCAATGAGGGTCGATTGAAACAAAACATTACGACAAAAAAATAATTTCAGCTTTCCAATTGTGAACTTTCCATTTCTAAGTAGCAACATTCTAGCACCTGCATACGGTTATAAATCTCCCAATTGATACGATATTCCCGTGCTTGCATTTCCTATCATGATTTTCTTGATAGAGGGTTGTTGCTCACAAGGAAGCTATTAAATCAAGAGTTCCAAATGTTGAAGTTGAAATCACCACTTCGTCAATTTTACGGACGCCATCACGAGTTGGTTGACCGTTAGGGAATAACCGTTTCACAAATGATATCGGATATGTTCCTTAAGTCGTAACTACCATCCCATTTCCTTTCATGAATGTGACATACCGAATTAGACTATTTACCGGATTCGTTATCTCATAAGCAACACGACGGGTGCCACATGTGGAGCAGGATCTGATTACCCTGCCGGAGCACCTGAGATCACCCCTAGTTTTTGGATGGGTTCGTGTTGTTTATTCTTTATTTTTCTATGTCGTGTCATTTGTACTATTGTTTGTCTGTTTGAGTTTGTCTTTTTCATTTTTAGCCATGTCGTTGTCAGTTTATTTTTGATTTATGAGTTTGACTGTCCCTCTGGTATCTTTTGTCCCTCTTTTAAAAAAAGGGTAATATCTCATTGGACAATCAGTCTGACAACTAGCCTTATTTATGAAAAGGGTTAACATCCCAATGAATAAAGGTCTGCATACTTTCCCCACTTATGAAAATATCTTGCGTCCTCTAAATATGTTAAATTACTGAGAATTGGTATCCAGTCGTCCTACTGTAGGGGTATGTGTCGTGGGTTGATATGCTAAAGGGACTGAGTTCAATTCATAGTATAGACAATGGATTTTTTTCTACATAAATTTTTCAACAGTTATTAAAGGTACCAGAATTATGATTCAATACGCCAAACGCGCGTTTCTTCTTCATAAGACTCCCTACTGACGCTCAAATCAAAATAGTTATATAGCTAAACAAGTACAAAATTGAAGAGCATTGAGGACCAAAAATTTTAAAAAGTTGTGCCCTTTTCCTTGGATAAGAAAATCCTTAGTTTTTCGAAACATTTAAAGTTTTGTAACAGGATATTTATAAAAATTACTATATCATTGATATTAATGTCAACATCGAAGTGCCGACTACTGGGCTGGTGATACAATCGGGGACGAAATGTCCACCAGCAGTGGTGTAAATAGTTATCAAAGGTACGAGGGAAATTATCCTAAAGTGTGTCTTTTCTCAATGAATAATTCTTTTATTGTGGATTCGGCATTTCCTCCAAAATGTTACAAAACAAAGGAAAGCATTCAAAACTCATGCTAGGGTGATCTGGTAGGGATGATCCGGCTCAGATCACCCCTGGTAGAGCAAAAAATAATTCATAAGTGTGAACTCCAATGTATCGTAAGATTTAATAAATAAGAAAAACTGTTGAATTACGACGAATTATTCGCCAAGACAATGCATAAGATTTAAAAAATCTGACCAAATAGTAAAGTTAAAAAATGTAGTGTTATTATGTATTTGACGCAAAATTATGACAAAACTGGCAACTTTATTTCGAAGATGATAATTAAGTACTCAAATATCTGCAAAGGCATACCACATTTTAAACCAAATATGTTTAGGATTAAAGTTTAAATTCTTAAATCATTTTTTAAACTTTTGGGTGAAAATTACTTTTTTGGACATGAAAAAAAAATTTAAAAAATAAATTGCTTATTTGCTATAAATCAATAGTTCTAATTTGAAAATAACATTCTGTAAATATAAGACCAATTGAACAAATATTAACCTTAATTGGGAGAGTGTATCCAATTTCATTATATACGGATAATACGTTGCCTTGTATCGTCTCTTATGTTAACTAGTATATATTGAAAAATTACAAGTAAAAATGTGAGCAGCGCTACAGCTATTATAATTTACACAACTGATTTTGTTTGTTTTTTTCTGGTTAATGAAACACAACTTTTTTGTTTTAGCTAACAATCAAGTAAAATGATTATATGAAAGGTTTATTCCTCTCAAGTAAAAAACTATGAAAATACAAAAATTTAGCTTAACTACACTGGCCTGGCTTATTATCACAAGATAATATCCGCTCATTGTTCACAGGATATATATAGATAGACATATATACGGCTTATTTTCAAAGTTCACGCCCTGGACTTGTATATTTATATAAAAACAACAAGAGTACAGGCCTTGTTCTTCCAACTAGTTTGTTTTCCCAAGTATCAGAAAATCGAATGGAGGTGTGTTACAAGTTTTTTACCGCTGTAAAGTTGCTGACCAAAAATGAAGTTGTTCTGTGCATAAGTACTGTAGGAATATTTTTTAACAATTTTAAGTTCTGATGCTAACTGTTTTTTTTCATTAAGTTGAATAAACTGCCTTTAGCAATTAGAAACTAACTAATCCAAAATGACCAGATATAAGTATCTGACATACACAACCAACGCCTTGATATATAGCAATACAATTTGCGAAAAAAAAATATATTAACCCACGGCAACCACTGGATACGGGCTCGTTACTTGGAACAGTCACATAAAGAACATGACGCGATTAAACATGTTTGTGAGCGATAATCCCTCCGCTTAACCTAAGACAGTATTTTAATGTTACAACGAATTGTAAAAATCTGTTTTGAAAGTCTAAAGTTTTGAAACTAAATAGACTGGTACGAACACATACCAAAAGACCCAAAGCCTCGATATAACTGTCGTTGCAGTTTATTTATAATGAATAATGTCGTATAGTTTTTCATATTTCGTTGAAAGCAGTCAGATTGGTTCAATGTTGTGAAAATACCTTAAAAAAACACTGTAAATGTATTATTATCATCGACGAACGAAAATTAAAATTTAAAATTAAGCCCCTTAAGGGGATAGAGAACACCTAAGATAACTCTTACTCATAGTCTGATTCGTTGCTGAGTTTTATATGGGACACTTTTGTGAGAGGTTGGCGATCAAAATAATCAAATGTCGAGCTTAAGAACGTGTCTTGGAACTATTTTTATCATTCGAGCGCAACGCCCTACATCCATCCAATGCGTATCCGCCCTATTATTGTTTATTGGTGAATTTGTTTAAGCTTCATATATTTCCTTTAATTCATAATTCCTTTCTATTTTTTTTTTATTTCACATTTTACATTAACAGCAAATATGCATTTCAATTCACCATGGTTTTGGTTTAATATTTCCTTCTAGTCGTAACTGCTATATATAGACATTAATATATTTCGACATGCATAATGTTGATGCTTTATATAATTCTTTTCTTTTTGTGCACTCATGTTGTTTACTGTGAACAGGGGAATTGTTCAAGAGAAACGACATCTGGGTATATATATTGCAAAAACTTTACATACATCAAACCTTAGTACACTTATAATACCAGCATTGCGGATTTAACGCATTTTCATCTTGAAAAATAATCTAATTGCTTCATTTGTTCAAGGCAGATTATAATTGTCGTATTTATTTTTATTTTTCAGTTTAAAACAGTTTTTCTGTTGTGCCAATTTTGAATTCAGGAACGGGACCTGTGTTGGTAAGTTTATTTTTTTGCAAATTCATAAAAAAAATTGAAATAAAGATTCAAAAGGATTCGATTGTGTTGTGTATGTGTGTGTGTGTGTGTGTGTGTGTGTGTGTGTGTGTGTGTGTGTGTGTGTGTGTGTGTGTGTGTGTGTGTGTGTGTATGTGTGTATATATGAGAGACTAATTAAAATTAATATAATAACATTATTGAAACAATCCGTTAGGTTCATTTTAAAGACTAGTATTTCGAACAACGTGCAACCTCATTGTTTATAATTTAGTTACGTGTCTGCAAAAGCAGAAATTATAGCTTGCACTTTTTTACAATGTAAGCTATTTTCAAAACTGGACTAAAATACAAGTTTTACTATTATAATTTCTAGTTTTTGGGAAAACAAACCTGACAAGATAAAAAGAGAAATATTATGTTCTGAACACAAATTAGGAGGGCTGAAAATGATAGATATTGACAAATATAGAAAAGGATTGAAAATAACTTGGATTAGACGGTTGTTGAAAAACAACTCAAAACTAAATAAGCTATTAGAAAGTACTGAAAAAATCCGTATTGAAAACCTAGTTTATGTAGGCCCAAAAAAATATGTTAAAACACTTTTTGGGAAGAAGTTTTTAAAGCTTGGACAGATTTTAATTACCAAATAAATTCATACCAAAAAATGAGGAGGAGTTTGTATCAGATTAGCTCTGGAATAATAAAAACATAAAAATAGGAACATTGTTACAACATTTTTTTTCTTTTTATAAAGACTGGATAGATAATTATTGTTTTTTTATTCATTTATTAAGGTCTTTCCTTTTACAAAAGGGAAAGACCTTACTGTATTTCTTCTGTTTATTATTATTATTATTATTATTATTATTATTCTTCCGCCAAACTTTGACGAAGTTAGCAGCCTAAACCGTAAGACGTGTCGCTTTCATGTTCACACTTTGTATCGGTGTCATGAATACCTATCTGGAACTCACCCTGTTAGTCGAAATATTTTGTCGGTTCGGAGTAATCCCTCCGAAACCAAAAAACCTTGTTATCGTTCCAACACCGTAACCATAATAGGTAGAAAAAAAACAAAGGGTGAAATTTGTTCAGGACCAGACCCCGGTTCTTCGTTACATTTGGATCGAAAAGATTCAACGACTCATTGGTAGGGTTATGCCCCTCTGAAAATTAACCGGTGTCGGTTGACCACCAAAACTCAGAAACCGTAAGTCGTAGAGACCTAGGATCTTCACCATTCATCATCAATTCATGTATCTTCGAAAAATATCTCAAGGTCAAATTTGTATGTTGACCTTGACCTTTGACCTTACACCTTGTTATGGAATAATCTCAGCAACCATTATACTTACAGAAGTTTTAAATAGTGGAAAATGTTTGGGTCATTACCGCGCAACTTTGTTACGTTTTGACCAAAGAGATTTGACCTTTTTTTAAGGGGCATAAAGCCTGTTTTAGGTTTCTGAAAAGACAAAATCAGCTTTTTCTATACAACCAAAGGTCCTAGACCCTTGGGGTCTTCAGTAATGGCATTGGGGACTAATGACCTTGAAAAAGGTCAAAGGTCAAAGGTCAAGGTCATGTCGCAAATAGCGAATTTAGTGTTTTTAACCTTATATAAAGGATTTTTAGTGTGTTTTCAAGCTTTTTAAGGTTGACCTTGACCTTTTCAATACATTCTATGTCTGTTGGAACATGCATTTTACATTACAAAAGGAAAGACCTCTCAATTGTTCAAGAACAATTGACAGTTTAATTATTTTCCTTTCTCTTCCCGACAACTCTCTTCAATAAAATTCTCTCTTTATTGATCAATATTGAAATAATGGATACACAAACATATATTGTATATATGTTATAATTTTGAATACTAACAATTACTAACAAATTTTCTAAATATACAATCTAATGTTTAACGAGGCCGGGATAAGGTACCGGTACTTTCTGTATCAAACTAACAAATGTGAAAAAAATACAATAAAGTATATGCATGTAATACCTTAAAATTTAAAAAAAAAACCAAAAAACAGTTCTGGTGATCAGATTTTACTTGATCAAATTCCAGATTACGTTTAACATGTTTAATGTCGGATAACTGATGCTGCTTTATATGTTATAAAATTAATGCTCAGCTTCGAATTCTCGCAAAGTAGATAAGATCAAATATAACTAATTTCATGTTATCTACTGCTTGTCAACACATATATCTAAATTATAACGTCAAATAAATTAAAATATTTATATTTTTCCTTTTTTGGTTTGAATCAGATATTGAGTCAAAATTGATAAATGGGGTGGGGTTACTTTGTGGTGAAGTGTTAAATTCAAAAATTATACATAATTGAAAGATTATAATAAACATATGTATTACTGAATAGATAAGAATGGCAACAAATTAAAGAATTAAAGACTCCTCCCCCAACCCTCGTTGCCCCCAATCCACCAGACCCCTACAGTGATGGATAGTTTTGTTTGTTTAATACATTTAACCGTTTTTTGTCTTCAGAATGAGTACATGTATTTGTTCAAAGTGTTGTTAATATATGTAATGGACAATATATACCATGTCCTCTCAGCCGTCGTAGTAATTTAATTTAAATGAAAGACAGTATTTGAAAGCTTCCCTCCCTGTGCAATATGTTATTAAACTCGTTAGGCAGAATTATATTCAGGAATACTTGCATAATTATTTAATTGTACTAAATTCTGTTTAAAGTTTATATCTATAATAAAAGTGCAGACGTGAAAAAAAGGCACTGTTCTCGGTTTACAATACACTTACAATGATACACAGGACTTAACTTGCGATCGACTTAGTAGTCCTTTACGATGCCTTTGTGAAACACATGTACCGGGAACGTAGAACCACACGTATTAACCGATCGTAAACTGATACGATGATCGAAGTTAAGAAGGCTTTGTGAAACGGTGGTCTGTATTGCAGCAACAAAACAAAGCTTAAACCCATCTATTTACTAAAGAATACATGTAATACAAGTAGGGGCTCTGGTTGTACTGCATTTAACTTGGTATGATCTTCTATCTCAAGACTGCAAGTACTATGTAAACGTGTTTGTCTTCATTAACGAAACATATCGTTGGTCAAACTTTATATTGGAAAGATATTATTTAAAGTCAATAAGACAATTAAAAGCAGCGTGATTCTATGATTTTTCCTAAATTCTTGTATCTGTCTTTTATCAATCTTGATTTCTGGAGAGGTAATGTTATCGTTATTTGAATACAAGTGTAGGAATTTTTTTTCGAAAATACTCAAGTGTCAGATTTAACGAATTTTTAATAAATATAGTTATAAACTTGAAGGTTTGCATGCATAATTGATTATGTGTTTGAATTGATAAACACCTGATCTTGTATTATTATATATATAAAAAAAGTATTCAATTTTTGTATTAAATGGTTTATCATATATATGAATGTTACAGTGAATTTGTATAATCAGTGATTATGTAGAATCCCTGATTTTTCAGGGATTATGTAGAATCACTAAAATCATTAGTGATTATACAGATTCCCTGAAAATTACCAGTGATTTCACATAATCACTGACAATTTTAATTAGTATTCTACAAATTCCCTAATAAGATTTCAGTGATTATCAATAATTAAAAGCTCCAAAGATGATGAAACAAATTAACATAGACAAATTATAATTTTTTTCTTATTCCTTGAAAGTTTAAGTAAACATGCAGTTTTCATTCCTGATCTACTATTTGATTCTTAAGTGATGAGTTTTTTCCTTTATATTTTATCCAAGTGTTGAACCTCATTATGCTACTAACAAATAAGCTCGGCACAGGTACAGGTGTTGCTTGGGTTGAATAAAACGTATGCTCAAAAGTTAATGCAAATTGCAGAGGAAAAACAACATATATCTCAAACCAATTCCACAAGTGGTTCCAGGAAAGGGAGATCCTTGCCATATAGCAATGGACTCCTGCTCGGATCTTTAATACAAGAAATCAGTTTGAGATTGCTGATTTCCCTTCATTGGTACCTGCAGATGTTTGTGCTGAAAACTATTTCTCTGAGACGTGCCGTAAAATATGATTGGATATGGGGAAGAAGGTTTTTTGAATGTTGATATTGTGGTATAAACAAATATGAATTTAATAGATATACATGTAAAAAAAAAAACCAGGACAAATGTGTAATAGTCAATGCCATCCAAATCTAGTTTGTAAATAAAATGTTTATTTTTAAAATATTGTGCATAAAATTAACATTTATCAAAAAGATTGTACGCGTAAAAATAGTTTTGATGACAATTTCAGTTTAATTCATATCTCAACCTAAAAACAATTGCTAAAACAATACGATAAAAAAAATAATCATTATGCCATTTAATCATGTTAATATTTTAATACTAACTTCATCAAGCCGCCCTTTTGGCTCGCTTGATATTATTAATACTGATACAGTAAATATCAAAAAGGGCTCGCTTGATATTATTGCTGATAAAGTCAGTATTAAAAACAAAACATCAATTATTCAATATATATTGTGCTTATCATTTAATTATATTGTGCTTATCATTTAATTATGCCACTTAATCATGTTAATATTTTAATACTAACTTCATCAACCCTCCCTTGTGGGGCTCGCTTGATATTATTAATACTGATACAGTAAATATCAAAAAGGGCTCGCTTGATATTATTGCTGATAAAGTCAGTATTAAGGTAGATAGGGTGTCTTCCTCCATCTTGGATTTTGAAAAACTAGAAAACAAGGTCTAGATCTTTGATGAAATGTGCAAATTTTTATAGTAGTAGGTAATTCATGTGTAAGAATTGTCATTATAATATAGAAAATGCCATGTTTGATCATATTTATGATTGTATTTTACAAAAAAAAGAATTCTTTTGTTTGATTCATTTTTTTCCAACTTTGTCAAATAAGGGGAGGCAACTCAAATGCAAGGGCAGATAATTCAGATAGTGTTACTTTTACAATAGAATGTGTTAGGAATATATCCATTTTTACATGTAGCAAGAAAACGAGTCCGGTGACCCCATTTTTTCTTTTTCTTATCTGAAAGCATAATATTGGAGCTATCTTCTCATATTTTATCTCAAAATTCTATGGTGTGGTTTGCGTTTTATGGCGGAAAATTGGGTTTTCCATGCATAATCTATACATAATCTTGACAATTTTGCACAACCTGTAGTGTGAAAATAAGTCCGGTGACCCATTCTTTTTATTAATGTTTTTAAACTAGCAAGATATGAACTACATTTTGGCAAATTATTAAAAGATTCTATGGATTATAATTTAGACACCCCATCTACCTTAAAAACAAAACATCAATTATTCAATAAATATTTTGCTAATCATTTAATTATATTGTGTTTATCATTTCAATATTTTTGTGTCTTTCATATTAATATATTATGCCTAACGTTATGCATTATTAAGGGTATTAGTCTGATATGAGCCAGTCCATGAGAAAAGGTACACAAACGAAATTTTACGAAATTCTAAAAAGTGTGCATAATTATTGGTAGTATACTGGTGATTTATAAAACACATTTACTTTTCCTCATATCTATAAGCTGTGAGCTACACGCACCTGCAAGTGTTAAGACCCCCCTTTAGTTTTATCAATTTTTAATGACTTATTTCATATATTTCAATCATTTTCAAAGTACAGTTTAAATGGCTTGATTTGTCAATTGATAATGTTAACCCCGGTAGCAGTGGGGATAAGTCTCTCGATAACGATGCAGATATCAACGCAATCAGACCGGACAACGGTACGAGTTCCGTGCAACGACGGTTGATTTATATAATATTAAATAACTTAACTTAACTTAACTTCGGTTGATTTATATAATATTAAGTAACTTAACTTAACTTAACTTCGGTTGATTTATATAATATTAAATAACTTAACTTAACTTAACTTTCAATTTCTAAAACACAAGAGGTCATAGCTTTTGTATTTTCCCTCATGTTTTAATATTGTCTTACTTTTCTTAAACTGGTAAAACTGAAGAATATTATTGACTTTTGTCTCTCTAGTGTCGTAAAATTTTAAGTTTCTGGTCGGTATAGCATTAGTCCGGGGAACAAATGATTTTACACTTGCTCAAATACCAAAACATTCAGATATTTCTACGTCTTTTGCTGTTTTAATTGACAAATTCGGGATAGAATTGACAATCTTATGAATGTTTACATTAATGTAATATATATATATTTTAAATAATATAAAAACATACAGGTACAAATTTACTGTCAAATTTTAGAAAGACACCTTATTATTACTAATTATAAACAAACAACCCAATAATTAACAAAAATAAAAAATTGAAAAAGTTGGATAAATGGGAAGACACCGTTATATATTTTAGTATCATTTCAGTTATTCTGTATAATCCCCGACGTTTTTTCTAGTGATTATACATAATCCCTGAAAATTGTAGTGATTATATATAATCCCTAAACTAACCAGTGATTAACCATAATCCCTGAAAATTTTAGGGATTCTACATAATCCCTGATTATACAAATTCACTGTAACATGTATACATGAATAATTGGTCATATTCTTCTATTCACGAATAACTGATCCTGTGTTTTTATTCATAAACAAATTCATCATATGTTTACTAGTGAGCAATGAATCATATATTTTTATGAATATTTTATGAACATTTGATCATATGTTTATATCATTGCGTAATTGATCTTACATTTGATATCGTAATGTCTTCATTATTTCTTTTAAAAGGTATCGCAAGAAGTCATATGATAATGCTTTCCGTCGGGTTTAGCACCATAGTTCTTATGATACCACTTTCAGTTTCACTCATTTGTATTTGCTTGAAATATGAATTATCGTGCAAAAAGATAGAACATGTCATTGTTTTCCCAGATTCTCCAAGTGAAACCGCACATCAGTCGCAACCAGGAGTTTCTCATCAATACGATGAAGTAGATGATGGGTTTTTGAATCGTTCATCTTTGATAAAAGATGAAAAAGACCTCAGTGGCAGTGAAAGTTCGACTGTTCGAAGTGGCATTTGTGGAACAGACAGTGCAGGATATCTGAATCCGTATCATACTATTCTATCCAAAGAAATTGCTTTGTTGCAGGGGCCATATTCTGAACTATCTGACACTGCTACCAGTTGTTCACTTGCACAAGGAGTGATCAAGCAAGGTTAGGAAGATGATGTATTTTTAAATCGGAAATCTTCTAAACATGCCGTTTAAGATGTAAGATGCTATGAAAGTCCGAGAACTAGAAGTGGCATATGTGGCACAGACAACGAAGGATATTTGCATCCATATCATGCGCTACAATGCACAGAAATAACTTTGGCACAAGGGCCATATTTTAAACTATCTGACACAGAGACTGATGTATAAGAAAATCCTGCTTGCCCAGTTTGTTCGGAGTAAACCTTTTGAAACAGACCACTTATAAAGAAGATAAACTAGAATAAACAAAATTACAATGTAGCGATTTTTTTGCTATTTTTTCTATATTTAAATGTGTCTGTGCGTATGTGATGCAAAACTTATAAAAACATCCAACCAGGTGTTTTATTTATTAAGTTTTATTTGTATTTTCGAAAGTTTCTAGGACGCCATCAAGATTTTGTGGACTCTAATATCTCCAACTTTTACCCCACTCGGTCGATACTACTGCCAATGGACTTTCATCCTTGATCGTATAGTTATCGCAAAAGTCAGTTTTTTTTATGCTATCATGATTAGTTCAAACCTTTCTTAAAATTTTCGTTTTTGATTTAAAAAATATATAGAGACTTAGGTTTCAACACCCTCAGACAACGTTAAGGTCCGTTATGGTTACAAAGCTCTTCATCTGTTACGGTTCTTATACATCCTAGGTAACTTATGTTCAGATTTGAGAATCGCTGAAGCAGGAAATTACTTTGAAGTGCTTCGAGCGCATAACAGATGGGTGCAGTGCTAACATGTACACTAGTTAACTCAAAGCGGTCCTTACGACTGCTCTAAAGGTGAACTTGAGAACATTTGAGCAGACCTGTAAGTTAACTTTATCCTTAGCAGACCAGACCTCATGTCTGCTTTTTAAGGACTGCTGGAGACCAGACCTGAGAACAAGTTTGCTAGAACAGACCTGTTCTCAGGTCAGCTTGACCAGACCAGACTTGTTCTCATGTCAGTTTGACCAGACCAGACCTGTGAACAGGAATGCTTGACCGGACCAGATCAGACCTGTATACAGGTCTGTTTGACCAGACCAGACATGTGGACAGATCTGCTTGACCGGACCAAACCAGACATGTGAACAGGTCTACTTGACCAGACCTGCCGGACAGGAACAAACCATATCAGACTTTTGGACGAATTTGCTTCCAAACAGAGCAGTCTCGTCAGTCATGGGGACAGGTATGCTTTTCAATCGGTCTTATGGATATCCTTTACCACGTTGATAAAAGCAGTCCTGTTTACAAGTTAGCTTTGGATCATGTTAATAGTTATCAAAGGTACTAGAATTATAATTTAGTACGCCAGACGCGCGTTTTCGTCTACGCTCATATCAAAATATTTATAAAGCCAAACAAGTACAAAGTTGAAGAGCAATGAGGATTCAAAATTCCAAAAAGCTGTGCCAAATACGACTAAGGTAATCTATGCCTGGGATAAGGAAATCCTTAGTTTTTCGAAAAATTCAAAGTTTTGTAAACAGGAAATTTATAAAATGACCACATTATTGATATTCATGTCAACACCGGAATGTTGACTTCTGGGCTGGTGATACCCTCGGGGAACAAACGTCCGCCAGCAGTGGCATCGACCCAGTGGTGTAAATAGTTATCAAAGGTACCAGGATTTTAATTTAGTACGTATCGCGCGTTTCGTCTACATAAGACTCATCATTGACGCTCATAACCAAATATTAATAAAGCCAAACAGATACAAAGTTGAAGAGCAATGAGGATCCGAAATTCCAAAAAGTTGTGCCAAATACGGCTAAGGTAGTCTATGCCTGGGATAAGAAAATCCTTAGTTTTTCAAAAATTCAAAGTTTTGTAAACAGGAAATTTATAAAAATGACCACATTATTGATATTCATGTCAACACCGAAATAGTGCTGGTGATACCCTCGGGGACGAAACGTCCACCAACAGTGGCATCGACCCAGTGGTGTAAATAGTTATCAAAGGTACAAGGATTATAATTTAGTACGCCAGACGCGCGTTTCGTCTACATAAGACTCATCAGTGACGCCCATATCAAAATATTTATAAAGCCAAACAAGTACAAAGATGAAGAGCATTGAGGATCCAAAACTGTATCTTGGAAAAGCAGACCCGACCAAAGTTAACTTTGGATCAAGTTACCTTAGATGAGCAGACCAGAGCAAAGTTAACTTTGGATCATGTTAACTTTATCATGGACCCAACCAAATTTAACTTTTATACGA
This sequence comes from Mytilus edulis, assembly GCA_019925275.1. Classification (NCBI taxonomy): domain Eukaryota; kingdom Metazoa; phylum Mollusca; class Bivalvia; order Mytilida; family Mytilidae; genus Mytilus; species Mytilus edulis. Next base: position 68,568,903 of record CM034361.1, on the reverse strand, counting down.
ACAGGTATGGTTTGACTTTTGATAGCAGACCTGGTCATAAGTTATCTTGTATGTAGGACTGCTACTTCGTCGAAAGTTAACTTCAATTCTGGCCATGGACCTGTCATGAAGTTATAACTTTTCGGTCAATCATTAAACAGTTCAAGGCCCAAGTCTGATTTTTAAGTTAACACAAATTCTGTCCTAGGACCGGCCACATCAGTCATAAAACCGGTCCTAAGTTAACTTCAACCAGTCATAACATCTGCTTAGTAAGTTAACTAGCTGTACAGGTTAGGACTGCACTTATCTGTATAAGTTATAAAGTGTTGTAATTTGTAAGACAATATGGAAATGTTTCACAGATAATTTTGTCTGTGCAAAGCCACAACCTGTTTATCTTTGAAATAATTTTATGGATATTTTACTTGTTTATTGTATATGTTTGTTATTTGATAATGTACCCTTTTCGTTGCAATAGATTTAATTCTATTTTTAATTTTTCTCTCACTCAAATATATATGAATTCAGACCAGTTATTTCAAATTTCAATATATTATAATTTAATGAAACACGTGTGGTTTTTTTTCTAATGTGAAAAATCTAAAATGTCAGAAAATACAACAACATTGATGGTTATTTTTCAGCTACTCACATTGAACCGTGGTGAACATGTTTACTTACTGTGGTACCATTATTCATATATGAAAGTGTTGGTATGATAATGTTCCTTACAATCAAGATGAAAAAAAACTCACTCTTACGTATGCGTGTTTTAAGTCCAAAAGTTTTTTTTCTTAATTTTTTATTTAATACGCATTTTGAGATAATAATTTGTTTTCACTTATTTGTTTATGGTTAGATATTAAAGGATTAAAGTCTAAGATTATCTGACTTATTGATTCTAATAATTCTATTGTCATGGAAAAACTAGATATTGAACAAAAGGTATGGAATGATAAATGATGAACAAAAAGTGTATTAGCATTCAACAATCGGTTTCACTTGCATTCTATTTGTTGCAAACATTTTTCCTCGGGAAGGATATACATCCTAAAATTAATATCATGTTGGATTGTTTCTTTGTTTTTAATAAAATTGAAAACATACAAATGGTATTATAAATCAAATTTGTTCATCCGATTTAACGATAACACGGAAACAGACTACGATCATCGTGTTTCGTCAAGTGCAATCAACTCCAATAACATAAAAATTTACTATTGAAATCATTACCGAAATTTAGATATGTTTAATCTTTAATCGAACAAACAATTTTAAATTTTCTGTATGTCTGTATGTCTTGCAAGCTGAGCCAAAAAGAGAGATTTATTTAATTTTCGAAAGAAGAACTTATTTTATAATTAAATTACATTCACGGTACCAATTGCATTTCACTAAATTCTCATTAAAACAATGTATGTATCTACAATGATGCTTGAGGTCAACAAAGATCTAAAACCTTTTACGAATAATGAAAAATAATGATATCCTTAAATAATGCAGACAAAAGGAAGCACAGGTCTGAATTGAAAATATTTTCTAATATCTTATTACAGCAGATTTCAACAGAACAATACTTGTTTGTTCATGCCGGTAACTAGCACACTAACAACAGAGATGCCGATAAATGGTTAACAGTTGCATTAACGCTAACAATGGTACGGTACTAATTAACAATTAAGTTCATATGCATGCGAGGACAAGATGACATTTTATTTTAATCTGTTTGGTTGGATTTTTCTGATAAGTTTGATATTTTTAGTAGGATGTGTGTTGTATAAAATGCAGAACATTTTTTCCCTAAATTCGTAATAACTTAGATCAAATAAGTAATAGTAAAAAATTAAAAAGCTATGAGTTCCCTACAAATGAATAAGATGAACTGAAAAACAATCATGGTAACTTGTGTTCAAAATTGTCTATGAACAATCCACCCATTCTATTTCTAGTGTCCACTTTCGCACGCTTTTGTAATAGTTCTACTTAATCAATTATGGGGAAGATGTAATTTACGACCTACACGAAAATAATTTGTTCGTTGTTTTATCATACAACTGAATAGTTTGAAGGAGAATCTTGTCACAATTAATCATCCGTATTTCTGAAGGTCGTTTAAATCTTATACTTCATTTGACAAACGTTTGATTCTTCTGGAAAATTTATTGATGGTATTTTTTGTATTTTTTTTTCCGTGTTGCATAAATGACATTAGTTAATATGATTATATGATATGTAAAACTTATTTTCCTTTAAATCGATTGCATGTCTATTTCATAGGCTTCCCCTATAAATTTTATCACAACAATTTATAAAGTACACCAACTCTGTAAAATAATCAAACAGAAAGACATCTTAAATCATTATCATTTTATGTATTCCTCTGTCCTGAGTGTTCTTGTGTTTATTTGTACTGTATTCCTGTCAACGTAATGTTGTCATTTTAGCAATATAATAAACAGTGTCATATAAGCGGGAGGTTTTGCTAGTAGCCATAAAACCGGGTTCAACACACCATTTTTTTTCTTAAAATGTCCAGTACCAAATCAGGAATATGGCAGTTGTTATTTACAGTCCGTTTATATGTAATTTAGTGGGTTTTTTTTGTTGCAGTTCAGTGTTTCTACTGTTCCGTTGTTTCCTCTTATAGTTGATGTGTTTCCCTCTGTTTTGGTTTGTGGCCCGAATTTATTGTCGCTAAATCGATTGCTGTTGCCTTTATCTGTTCATACCGTACTATCACAACTGCTGGATAGGTGGCTTAGTTTATTCACTAATAATGAGTCCCAATTTCATGTGTGTTGGTGTTGGAATAGGTTAACTTATACAGTACAGCAAAGAAAATTAATTGGTTAACGTCTCCTGAACTTCTTTTAATACCGTCGCAATTTAATAAAATTGAACGTTTTTGAACATGAATCGTACAAATTAACAAAAATAATGACATAATCGTACAAAAATTAAATTTTGATTGATTTTGGCAAAATATGTGAACTTAATAAAAAAAAAAACTGTAGATCGAAATTTTTTTTAGAAAATGCCATCCAAAATATACAAAATTATTTATTTATTTCATGCATTGTCTCTAACAGCAGCATTTTGCTCTGAATAATATTTTAACTGTGTTGAATATAATAAATTTTTATATTGCAGATCCTGACAGACTATGTTTTTTACTTCTAAAGCTATCTTCATTGTTCACTTTTTATCTAAAATAAAATGATTTTTTTTTCTGTCATTGTTCTGTTAATCTGCATCTGGAACATTTTTACTGTCTTCATTTCATATATGCAGTTACTAAATGAAAATTTAAACACTAGACTTCCTTTTCTGGATCCGGTTTAGGTATGGAAAAGTTTGTGCCATTACTTTGATTTGTATTATTGTAGTCCTTCAATAATACAATATAAAACATAATAACACTTAGTCTATTAGATCAAGTTCAAAAATATCTTTTCTTTTTTTTTTGGCACGAAACGTTTGAAGGGGTTGATAAATTTAGTCTGAAAATAGAGAATGGAAATGCGGAATGTGTCAAAGAGACAACAAAGAGCAAAGAGCAGAAAACAGCCGAAGGTCACCATTGGGTCTTCAACACAGCGAGAAAACCCTGCATCCAGAGGCGTGCTTCAGCTGGCCCCTGAGCAAAAATATGTACTAGTTTAGTGATAATGGACGTCATACTTAACTCCGAAATATATAAATGAATCATAATTAAAAATCATACAATACTGATAAAGGCCACAGGTTCCTGACTTGGGACAGGCGCAAAAATGATGCGAGGTTAAACGTGTTTTGTGAGATCTCAACTATCCCCCTGTACCTCTAGCAAATGTAGAAAAACAAACACACATCAATACACAATACCTAGTACAGTCTGAGCCCAACATCAAGGTTTTTTTTTATGAAAATCATCAAAAAAAGGTTTAGAATTTATTCTTTTCCAATAAATTACATAAACAACAAGAACGTAGCTTTGTGGTGACTTCTGAGTTATTGTTCTGATACTTTATGTACTTCTCATTACAGTTCATTTGAGAAATAATTCCAAGTGGTAAATTTGCAAGCACTCCTTAGAAAGTGTAAAGGATGCCATAACTAGAAGTTGACGGTTAAAACCGGAATATCTATATAATTAAAAATGTTTTTGGGGAGTTCTTCCGGATCAGCTTTCAGTTTTCTATATACTGTTTCGTGGACATCCGATGAGTTGTAAATTAATAGATCGTTTTTGCTTTTTTTTAACAGCTTTGAATTCCTTTGTTGTTGCTTCCTTTTTAAATCGTGAGTAAATTAACACGAAAAGACAGAATACACATACAAATAAAAAACGAATTAAACCAGGACAGTGAAGTAAGCAATCATTAAATACATCGTCGTAGTCAACCTTTAGGTTAAGTGTACAGCGGACAGTAGCCTTGTTATTTTCAATAGACAACAAGCCAGAGTAAATTCTAGAAAATATTTGTTTTCATTTATCCATATTGAACTTATAATTGGATTTAGCTTTCACGAAATTAAAACATCAATATTATCTTCATGATTTTTTCGAAAATTTTCTAGTGTTATAGCTCTTCGCCATTTTAGGTCCTTATTTATCCTTGGCATTCAAATATTCAGCTATGAGCGTTCCTGATGAAGGTAAATCCGGAAAAGCGCTGCGGACGCATAAAAATTATAACATTTTGTTTTCATTTCTTTTCATCATGATCGTATGATGACAGTTCCACAGCAACATTTTAAAATGATGTTTCTTAAATGCTAATTTGTTTCTGTATTTTACTCATGAACTAACTTGGTTTTTTGTTTGTAGTTAACATTCAGATAGTCTTAGGTTAAAGTTTTTCAGATATCAATAACTTTGCATAAACTTCCATGGAATGGTATAGATCTTAGACAGAAGTACTTCATGATCAAGAACTCCATCCGAAGACAAAGTTTTATTGGTTTTTTTATTCCTCAATTCAACTCATCAAAAGATTACGTTTCGGAAGTTACTTTATATTTCATTCTGGCATCAGCTTATGATGTAATGATAAATAATCATCAACGATACAAGGCTTATCATTTGGTACTCCAGACGAGTGTTTCATCTACACAAGACTCGTCAGTGGCGATGGAATCAAAACGGCTAGAAAGCCAATTTAGATATGAAATTGAAGAACTTATAAAACAAGGGTTTTGCCTATCCTTTACGATGGATTGTACAAATAGTACAAATCAGGCCGTAAAATTTCTTTTCGCATATGAAATATATGAATTTAAGTATGGCAAAATGTGTCATCAGCCAGTACCTTTGCAAGTGATCTTTTTTTATAACCCAATTAAGCTTAAAAATCTACAAAGTATTAAAGAAACGATGCAACTGCTCATACAGTTATCAGCAGTGTATACCAAAAGAAGATATTTAATGAATGACAAATGTTTTAGGAAGAAAAAAAACATGCACACATGCTTTGAAATACGCAACCTTACAAATGACTTTCAATGCAAAAATCAAGTAAACCATGATGGTATTTCCAAACGTTGTCAGGTATATTCGTTTTAATTTATAAACAAGTTTTACTGACTCACAGCCACTCTTGGGAACTCTCGAGCTCGCCTAATTCTTTGAATGACACAAACTTCAAAATATTCTTGAAAAACAATCGAGGTTAATACATCTTACGTTGAATTGTGTTTTTATGTTAATTTTTTTTATTTATCCCCCGTTTATGTCGAGCAATTGACTTACAAAACAATTATATTTTGACGTTGCTTTTTTTTTCGTAAAGTGTTTACCGGATTGTTGTTATTTTGTTATTTTTTCTCTTGGTAAAAGTGTTGTCTCTTGTTGAGGATAATATTTAGCTTAACCTCTTAATGTATCATAATTTGTTTTAAAATCTCATAACAAATACTCAAAAAGCATGATAGCCAGATTCCGGAAAGAACACGAACATATACCTTTATACATGTCATCGTTTGGACCGTCGATCGTTACTCAGTTGGAGCTTGGAATCTGAATGTTCTATGAATAATTATAAACAATAAGGGAGCTAGACTAAATGTCATTTGGAGTAGAATAAATTAAGTTTGGACTTTTTATAGGTCACACGATCATTGAAACAAAAAAGTTTCAAATTAGTTAATAAATATAAAAATGTTAATTTCAGTATAAATACAAAAAAAACGACCGTATACATATTGCACTCATCTATCTTTCATAGAATAACTAGAAAACAGTATAATGAATAGAGAAAGAGAGCCAAAAATATGACCGACAAAGATCGCTGGATTGTAACATTAACACAAAATAACTATGCAAAGTAAAAAAAAATAAGTAATACAATTCAGAATACAGAAATGAACAATATACAGAATACAAAATCATATTATTACAGAGTGATTTAATTTTAAAATTATTTTCAAGAGAATTTTACTGAAGAAGCGTTATGTTTTTAAAAAGATAAATGCCATCAAAGTAAAATGATACAGAAATAAAACATCCTCCCTGTTCAGACTCTTATAGAAAGATTCTAAAATTTATTCTAAAATACTACATGTAAGAATAGAAGGTTAACAATATGATTACTGTTCAATGAAACATAACTATATTTAACACTGGATGTTCGCAACGTTAATTCACATAAATGGAATGGTAATTCAAGGGGTTTCTAATGTTTGAAAATGTGTTGTTGCTTTCTGGACTGACTCTTTAGGTGTAATACCACCAAATCATGGTACGTCACACCCGGTTGTATACGAAAGTAGGTCTAAAAACATATTCCCTTGAATTTGACAGTTGTAGGTAATTAATCCTACATTTTATTGCAGTAAAAACATTTCTGTGTCATAAACATATGTCTTGGGTATTTCAAAACACCATTATTTTTTATTTGGAATTTCTATAGAAAAGTTTGTAATCTTGAGGTTACATGGTGACTAAACCTTGTACACAGATACAATAAGGGGAGACATTCGATTGGTTAACTTCCAATGATGGTTATTTTCTTATATGCAATGAAATGTTATGTGAATTTTTTTCTATATTTTTCTATATTGTTTATTTGAAACAAAGATAAATTCTGCACATTTTTTTGAAAAGTGCAAATTGAACAAAGACTAATAGGGGGAAATCAATGGTGGTATTACACCTAATAAGAACATAATCTTTTTAAAAATCAAATTTCTGGTCTTTTCAGATTTTGTCAATGTTGGTTCATCCTTAATGGAATTTTAACTCGAAGAGTTTTTTGTTGTTTGAACATTTGTAGTGCTTTCCGAATGGTTTCTCCAAAACAAAATCTTGTTCAAAAGTAAGTTTCTCATTTTTTCACTCATTGCTATATATATCATGAAATTCGATGCACAAGCCAATACGGTAAAAAGCTTTAAAATCTCAATTAACACTTTCAAACCATTCAAAGTCATATCTACACGACCCCAGATTATTGTGAGTATATAGTTCATCGGCTCACTGTATGGAGTGGAACTTAATGTCATAGCTGGCAAGTTTGAGAACGACGACGTCATTTGCTTTAACAGGCAATTAGTACAAGAGTCAAGATAATTTGCCAATTGTCCATTCATCCACTTTGTCAAACCTAATTCGTAGAACAATGAGTAACAAATAGCTACTTTAAAGGTTTTAAATACGTACTGAATAAGAGTTTGTACTGGTTCCATGGTCGTATTACTGATTTTTTCAAATAATTGTTGAAACAATTTATTTTGATTTGAATTAAGATTGTCTTTGTAATCATTATAAATATCCAGGTAAAAGTTTTTCATTAATAAGTTCATAACATCTGTTTTTTGTTTGAAGGGAAGTTCTACTACATCAAACACTAATGTTAAATGACTCTCTGATATGATACCAGTCATGTTATAGGGACCACACATATTACTTTCTTTTTCTTTCTCTATTTTAAAATCAATCGAATAGTTAAATGTAAGTTCTGTTGATTTCCTAAAATTCTCCGTTTCATAATCGAAGCATAACAAAGAGTCTCTTTCCATTGTTGTTTTAATTTGTTTCCATACAACATCTTTCTGACCAATGTCCGTCTGAAAAATGTTAAACAAAGCAGTATTTATATAAACGCGTGGTATTTCGGAAAGTAAAAAGACGACCATTAGAATTACTGTTAACACGCATGATTTTTTTTCGTTTATGGAAATAGTTGACCGCCTTTGTATCCCTTTCCTGTTACACAGGCTTGTGATAATGAAGACCGTTGAAAATAGCATTGTTCCTAGTGCCATAATTAATATGCTTGTGGCTATCATAGGATAATAAACCAAGACATAGTTCTCCCACATAGACAGTGGTTCGGATATCATACATGTACTATAACCATCCGTTTTGAATGAGATTACAAATGCCCGAGGAAAATGGAACGCCACAGATAAAAAGAAACACACAAAACAAACTATATAAGAACTCCGTGCCTTAATGTTAATATGGCTCCAAATTGGAAAAATTATAACGCACACTTTTTGTAGTCCTAAAGAAGCTGTTAAGAAAACCGAAACGAAATGGAAAGTATCAACAAGTTGCGTGCTGTAATAATGCATGACACAAAAAGGATAGTTTAGCGTTACAAATGTTTGGATTTCCTTAAAGCTGTTTGATGAGATTCTTTGTATAGGTTCTAATTGATCTGTCAGATTAGATTCATTACTCGTGCCTCCAATTGAATTGTAGAGTAAAGCAAACACGGGCTCTAGTACGTAAATGCACAAGGCTGATAAACTATCTGTTATAGCAAGTGCTTGCAAAAGAATGGCGAACGGCCGCTTCATGCTTTTATCAAAAAGCGCAATAAACACTATCATATTCATTATAATAGCAAGGTAAGAAACTGCTGGTCCAATTACAATATTCATCACAAATGGAAATCGTGCAGATAAAATGAAAAACATCCTGATGGTACAATGATAGTTTCAGTATGAAATCTATTTGCTGCAGGCATAAGATAAATGTTCTTGTCAAACTATTAATAATTAGTTTCAAATACAATGAACAGAAAATATTTAAAGTAATTATTATTGATTGTTTGTCCTGTTGACCTGTCCGTGTAACCCAATTCATAGCAATCAACTATTAATGTATGTTACAAATGGAGGTTATCTCTCTTTTTTTTTTTATTATTACTAAATATCATTTTCATTTGGGTTTTATAAATGCATATTCACATTTTCATTTTCTCAGCTTGTTAAGTATACTGCTAGAGTTTATTTTGTGAATTTCTTCAAGAATCGTTATTGACACTGACGTTTAATATAAGAATGAACGATGAACGCACGTTGAACGGAAAACACACAGAATGATGAATGATGAGCGTACGATTGGTACACGCAGGATACACGCACGCAACACGCACGCAACACGCACGATACACGATGAACGGAAAATCATCAGTTTACATTTTAGGTCTCCTTAAGTCTCCATCCGTTGCTGCATAGTACAATGTTAAAAAAACGCACTGCGATTTTCAAATAAAATGTCCAAATATATTAGTCAAATACGTGAGTTAATAAGTAACTCTAAGGCATAAAAACTACCTTTTTGGTGTATTTTGATTATAGTCAAGATAAAATGAAAACGTTTCACCCAAAAAACTATGAAATAAAATAACTTTTTAAATTTAAATATTTTTTAAATTGGTTAGAATTTGTGTATTGGTGGGTTTCGTTCTCTAATTGTGTTTTCTAGTGTGCGTGGTTTTTTTTTCAATTTTGTTCAAATAAATGAAGAATGAAAACATATTCATAATTTTGTAATAAATAAAATTCGGTACCAAATAAAACTTAAAATCAATCTAATCAATTCAGTTAATGTCCATGCCGTTAAAATAAGCCCTCAGGGATAAGAATGACAAGTATGTATATTCCCGACAAATAATGTTAATTACAAAATTCGTGTTTAATGTGTACATCGACATATATTGTATAACCATTAGAAATGTATAAAACTGTTTATATTTATAATCTCAGTTAACAAATTTCGAATATCCAGTTGATGTTTACGCCACGAACTGCTTGTAATAAATTACACGTTTTCACCGCTACCGATTGATAATATAAGACAAATCCGCGTGCCGTGTGCAGTGTTTCGTCTCTCCTCTGATATATAATCGAGATAATCAGAGTTCCGTCTGAAATTATGTTTTTTCTTAAAAATGAGGAATTGCTAATTTACTAGCAATAATTTCATAGAGGTCTCCGATCTTTGCATACTTAAACATGTTAAATACACAGTTCCATGTAACTGTGTAGATTTCTCACTTGAAATAATTTACATACATTTTTTTTTTATAGCTGACTATGCGGTATGAGTTTATATGTAAAACTTGTAATATTTGACACACCATTTGTTCTCTCTTAAATATGATCATAATATCCAGCTTTCAAAGAATTTTTAGAATTACGCGTGTATGTCTAACCGCTCATTAAATTTTCTATTTAGAAATTGTTCTGTATTACAAATCATGACAGAGCGAAAGCAAATACTCTCCTCTCAGTCAAATATTCATACCAGTAGTGTCTAACGTGTCATCATTTTTCTAGTATCAGATTCAGCAACCAACTCCACTAAATAAATGCCTCTACAAAGAGAACTGAAGAAGATCTTTCGTTTGTTAGCGAGGCTATACCATACGGACAATTCCCTACCCCCTCCCACACAAAAGCATTCATTCGGAATAAAAAGAAGAAGAAAAGTATATCAAATTGTTATAGAATAGCGACATTTGATGTTTAGCAACTACCGTCGTCAAAGCTTTACTCTCATATCAATAATTTCCAAAATGTGACAATACAAATCATTGACATTGCTAAACTGTTTTGATATCAAAGTATTCAGTTACATAATATATATTAGATAAGATATTGGAATAATAAATATCTATATTCTGTTTTTATATTCGGTATGTTTGTTTTTCTCATTATTGCAGGCCGAAGAAGTATGCCGACATTAAATCTTGGGATCGTTATCTCATTGGCAATCATTCAACATCTCCTTATATTTCATATAAAGTAAAAGAATGTCTGAATCCATTTCACTTAAAGAATTTTTGTTCCAATATTTAACTTTCATATAAAACATGACTGCGGCCTTCAATGCAGCGAGAAAATCCAACACCCGGAAGTGGTCTCGGTTGGCCCCTAAAACAATTGTGTGTTAGTTCAGTAAAAATGGACATCACACTGAACTCCAAAGAAATATATTCGGGTTTTAAAAGTTCATGATAACTCCAACACAAGTTATGAGCTTACATTCGAAAAAAATCATTTACGAAAAGTTTTATAAGAACTTATTACACATAGCATATGGTTATGATATTTATCTTGGCGTTTGATTTCATTTTCCTGATATGAGATTCGTATTAGTTCTACCAGACTGTTTAAGATTTTAACGTCAAAGTATAAATCTATCATTACATATTCATCCAATACAGTTTCATTTTGTGTAACTCAGCAATAATGTTTATCTGGATGAACTTTTTTATTCAGTTTTGCCTTCATTATTTACTAAAATCAGGCTGTTAAATGTTTATATTTGTCAGTTCGGGCCTTTAATAGCTGACAATGTGGTATGGATTTTGAACATTGTTGAAGGCCGTACGATGACCAAAAATTGTTACTTCTATCTAATTTAATTTCTCTGGTGAGGAGTTGTCTCATTTGCAATTATACTGCATCTTCCTATTTTTACATTGTCACTGGCAATTAATCAGTTTCATAAGTTTGGAATATGTTAAGATTTAACAACACCAGTACGTATACACTACAAACTCCTCAGAGTCTGAATTGACCAGTATTTGTGCTCGACCAGTAAAATCACTTTAATTTTTTTAATAACTTTTTCAAATCAACTTGGATTTTCATCAAACTATGCAGCTATCTTACATATATATCAAGCTTACTGAATCCCATTTCATTTAGTTTTTTGTTGTATTGCTGTAAAATTTAAGAATTAAAGTAATCTTGGTAAAAAAAACCTAGGATTTGTAATTCGGACAAAATAGAGATAGTACACTTTAATTTTTTAATAACTTTTTCAAATCAACTTGGATTTGCATCAAACTATGCAGCTATCTTACATGTATATCAAGCTTACTGAATCCCATTTCATTTAGTTTTTTGTTATATTGCTGTAAAATTTAAAAATAAAGTAATCTTGGTAAAAAAAAGCTGGGATTTGCAATTCGGACAAAATAGAGATAGTACACTTTAATTTGTTCAATAACTTTTTCAAATCAACTTGGATTTTCATCAAACTATGCAGCTATCTTACATATATATCAAGCTTACTGAATCCCATTTCATTTAGTTTTTTGTTGTATTGCTGTAAAATTTAAGAATTTAAGTAATCTTGGTAAAAAAAGCTAGGATTTGCAATTCGGACAAAATACAGATAGTACACTTTAATTTTTTTTATAACTTTTTCAAATCAACTTGGATTTTCATCAAACTATGTAGCTATCTTAGATATATATGAAGCTTATTGAATCCCATTTCTTTAGGTTTTTGTTGTATTGCTGTAAAATTTAAGAATTAAAGTAATCTTGGTAAAAAAAAAGCTAGGATTTGCAATTCGGAAAAAATAGAGATAGTACACTTTAATTTTTTTAATAACTTTTTCAAATCAACTTGGATTTTCATCAAACTATGCAGCTATCTTAAATGTATACTAAGCTTACTTAATCCCAGGCCATTTTGTTTTTTGTTAATTGCTGTCAAATTCAAGAATTAAATTAATCTAGGTCAAAAAAAGCTAGAATTTGCAGTTCGAACAAAATAGAGATAGTACACTTTAATATTTTTTATAACTTTTTAAATTCAACTTGGATTTTATTGAAACTATATAGCTACCTTGGTGATGTAATCATCTTACTTAATCCCATGTTGTTATAAAGTTTGTTGTATTGCTGTCAAATTTAAGAATTAATTTAATCTAGGTAAAAAAAGCTAGGATTTGCAGTTTTGACAAAATAGAGATGGTACACTTTAATTTTTTTCATAACTTTTTCAAATCAACTTAAATTTTCATCAAACTCTACAAATATCTTTGCAATATATTGATCGTACTGAATCATAGGTTGTTATTTTGTTTGGTGTATTTCTGTCAAATTTAAGAATTTAATTAACCTAGGTCAAAAAGCTACGATATTAGAAATATATCTTTTCACATAATTTGGGAAAAAGTATATATAAAATAGTTATATAATTCCTTTAATGTTTTATTCCTTTTGATATACACTATATAAATATATCAAAAAGGGTAAAACATTAGAAATTATTAAAATAGTTCTTCTGATTTGTGGTGATTTATGAAGCAATACCTTCTGCTTGGGGCAAACTTATTAAAAAGATCACATCTACCAGAGAGTTTTAAATTCTAAATAACATTTATTCAAAGTTACAACATCCTGTTCAATCTAAATCGCAGGGCTTTTAATTCACCAGATAAGTAATACTTGAGTTTAAGAAAAGTAGGGCTTTCTTTTTACCTGTAAAACTCACGTGTACTGATGTAATTAAATCATGTATAGTGCCATGTCATTAAATTTGACAAAAAAATATTTGAAAACTTCATAACAACCTGGGATTTAGTAAGATCACCAAGGTAGCTATATAGTTTTAATAAAATCCAAGTTGATTTGAAAAAGTTATAAAAAAAATTAAAGTGTACTATCTCTATTTTGTCCGAATTGCAAATCCTAGCTTTTTTTAGATAACTATAGGCCAATAACATTATTAAATGTAGATACAAAGATTGTAGCTCAGTCATTAGCACAAAGAATTAGTAAAATATTACCAAAAATTATTCATGGGGATCAAAATGAGTAAAAACTATGTAAAAATAGATATATTGGATATAACATTAGACAAATTCAAGATATCATTGATTTTGCAGAAAAATTCAACATAGAGGGAGCTCTTCTGTTCTTAGATTTCTCTAAAGCTTTTGATTCTTTAGAGTGGGATTTCATGTTTTTAGCTTTAAAAAAATTTGGATTCAAAAGTTCAATGTTGAAATGGATTAAAGTTCTATATACTGATATTAAAAGCTCAGTTATAAACAATGGTTGGATTTCAAAACCTATAAGCATTTTTCGTGGGATTAGGCAAGGGTGCCCATGCAGTGCGATAATTTTTGTAATTGCTGTTGAAATTTTAGCATGTAGGATCAGACAAGATCATGACCTCAAAGGCTTTGAAATTAAACTTGATGGCAAAACTCACACATTAAAAATTAGTCAACTAGCAGATGATACCACTCTTTTTCTTAGAACAAAACAAGACATTTCAAAAGCACTTAATATGATTGAAACATTTGGAACATTGTCAGGTTTGAAATTAAACAGAGCTAAAACTGAGGGTGTTTGGCTTGGGAAGCAAAAAAACTGCAAAGATAAACATGAAAATATTAACTGGACAAAAATACCTGTAAAAAGCCTAGGTATATATTTTGGTCATAATAAAAAAGAGTGTCAAAGATTAAATGCTGAAAAACTTTTAGAAAAATCAGCAAAAATTATTCTTAATTGGAAAAAGAGAAACTTAACCATGATAGGAAGGATAACAGTCACTAAATCATTAATTATTCCTAATATTACATTTTTAGCATCTGTCTCAACCATAGATACAGAGTATTTAAACCAGTTTAAAAAAATGATATATGAATTTTTATGGAATAACAAAACAGAAAAAGTTAAACGCTCCGTACTAAGTTACGACAAATTAAATGGGGGATTAAAAATTATTAATTTAGAGAAATACATAGAAACAATAAAAATAGGTTGGATTAAAAGATTAAATGCAGAGCAATTCTTAAACTGGACGGTAATACCAAAATTTTATTTAAACAAATTTGGAAATAATCTTATTATATTGCAAATGAATCTGGATAGTATAAATTCAATACCAGATATAAAAAAAGCTACCAGAGTTTTATCTTGATATAATCAATGTTTGGATCAAGAACAAAAATAATAATAATAAATACCCAAAAATCTACAGACTAATCCGCCAACAAGTTATTTGGGGAAATCAGTGGATAAAATTTCAAGAAAAAACATTATTATTACAAAACTGGATAGATAGCAACATAATATACATAAATGATATCATAGATGAATCTGGAAATATAACAGAAAGATTTATTAGACAAAAGCTTAATAAAAAGACAAACTGGATTACTGAATTTTTAAAATTAAAAAAAGCTATACCAAAAGAATGGGTTAAAATATTAGCTGAAAAATGTTCAAGAACAACTAATGTACTAACAGATAATGTTGTGTATATTTATGACAAAGATAACTTTAAACAAAATATAAATAAATTAGAAACAAGTAAAATTTACAAAATACTATTAGAACAAGATAAAAAAAATACCAATTGGCTTTTACAAATGGAAGAGACTACTAAATTTTGAAAACATAGAAAATAAAGCTCAAAACATACTAAAATTTGTTCATAATTATTTGAAAGAAAATAATTTAAAAATGTTCAGATGGAAACTATTACATTTTATTCTTCCAAACAAAGTTTTATTAAAACAATGGAAAATATGCCAAAACTCAGACTGTAATCACTGTAATATTACAGAAGATTATGAACACTTTTTTATTACATGCCACTGTCTTGATAAATTTTGGAAAGACATATTTAATCTGTTAGAAAAAGTTAAACTTGGAAAACACATTTTAACACTAAAAAATTTGATTTGGGGTTACAACATAAATGATATAGAATATTATGATATTAATTTTTTTCTTACAGTTATTATATTTTCAATTTACAAAATACACTATTTGTCAGAGTTTAGAACAAAGAAGATAAATGTATTTTCTGTTTTTAAAACTGAGTTTAGAAATAGGCTCATTCTACAAAACAATTGTTTTAACCATGAAAGAAAAGGAATATTAGGAAAATTATTCAAGTGTATTTGAACTGTTTGAACTGATAACATGGTTGGTAAAGTTATCATTGTGTATTAATTAATTTATTATCTAATTTTGTATTTATTTATGATGCTTGATAGACATTAATTACAATATTTATATTATAATCTGGTACGAGGCATTATACATTACAAAAAAAACAACAAAAAACAGCATAGTTGTTCTTTGATTACCGTACGACTATTATTCTTTCAAATTATAGCTGTCTTACCTGAATAATGATGTAGATCAAAGATAATTACCATCTTTTTCGATATTGATTGAAAAAACCGTTATCCGGAAACACATGGAAACTGATAGAAGTCATCCCAAACTCGGATGAACTATGAAAATTTTCCGAAAATAAGACCAGATAATATAAATACTTTAATATAATTAGAATAGCATTATTTATCTATATTGATGTAATATTTATAATATTTTGTAAACGACTAACAATATGCAGTTTATCTACCTGAAGAATCCCTGAACTTCTGGTACTAATGAAACAGGGACCTTCACTGAGATAGCTGTGTCAGTGGAGTAATTGTTAACAGCGAGCAATACTGTTGTTGAATAAAAAAAAAAAAGATAGCTGCATAGTTTGATGCAAATCCAAGTTGATTTGAAAAAGTTATTAAAAAATTAAAGTGTACTATCTCTATTTTGTCCGAATTACAAATCCTAGGTTTTTTTTACCAAGATTACTTTAATTCTTAAATTTTACAGCAATACAACAAATAACTAAATGAAATGGGATTCAGTAAGCTTAATATATATGTAAGATAGCTGCATAGTTTGATGAAAATCCAAGTTGATTTGAAAAAGTTATTAAAAAACTTAAAGTGTACTATCTCTATTTTGTTCGAACTGCAAATTCTAGCTTTTTTGACCTAGCTTAATTTAATTCTTAAATTTGACAGCAATACAACAAAAACAAAATAACATGGGATTCAGTAAGCTTAATATATATCTAAGATAGCTGCATAGTTTGATGAAAATCCAAGTTGATTTGAAAAAGTTATAAAAAAATTAAAGTGTACTATCTCTATTTTGTTCGAACTGCAAATTCTAGCTTTTTTGACCTAGCTTAATTTAATTCTTAAATTTGACAGCAATACAACAAAAACAAAATAACATGGGATTCAGTAAGCTTAATATATATCTAAGATAGCTGCATAGTTTGATGAAAATCCAAGTTGATTTGAAAAAGTTATAAAAAAATTAAAGTGTACTATCTCTATTTTGTCCGAATTGCAAATCCTAGCGTTTTTTACCAAGATTACTTTAATTCTTAAATTTTACAGCAATACAACAAAAAACTAAATGAAATGGGATTCAGTAAGCTTGATATATATCTAAGATAGCTGCATAGTTTGATGAAAATCCAAGTTGATTTGAAAAAGTTATTAAAAAAATTAAAGTGTAATTTCTCTATTTTGTCTGAATTGCAAATCCTAGCATTTGTTACCAAGATTACTTTAATTTTTAAATTTTACAGCAATACAACAAAAAACTAAATGAAATGGGATTCAGTAAGCTTGATATATATGTAAGATAGCTGCATAGTTTGATGAAAATCCAAGTTGATTTGAAAAAGTTATTAAAAAAATTAAAGTGTAATTTCTCTATTTTGTCTGAATTGCAAATCCTAGCATTTGTTACCAAGATTACTTTAATTTTTAAATTTTACAGCAATACAACAAAAAACTAAATGAAATGGGATTCAGTAAACTTGATATATATGTAAGATAGCTGCATAGTTTGATGAAAATCCAAGTTGATTTGAAAAAGTTATTAAAAAAATTTAAGTATACTATCTCTATTTTGTCCGAATTGCAAATCCTAGCTTTTTTACCAAACTTACTTTAATTCTTAAATTTTACAGCAATACAACAAAAAACTAAATGAAATGGGATTCAGTAAGCTTGATATACATGTATATCTAAGATATCTGCATAGTTTGATGAAAATCCAAGTTGATTTGAAAAAGTTATAAAAAAAATTAAAGATGCCTATCTGAATTTTTATATAATAATTTTTATTTTTACATGTTGTAAAATTAAATTCTTTCATTTCACAGCAATAAATCAAACTACCTAATAAGCTTGAATTTTGTAAGATCAATATTTAATTTAGTTAGATGGGCTGATTTACACCAGTCAAAACTAAATTTGAAGGTCAAGACTAGTAGAGACAGGTCGAGACTGGTTGAGACTGAGTCGAGACTAGTCGAGACAGGTCGAGACTAGTTAAGACAGGTCGAGCCTTGGTCAAGAACATTTCAGACTACACAAAGATCATCAAGTACTGAATCAGACTAATTAAGTTAAGTTGAGACCTAGTCGAGTACACTTAAGTACAGTTAAGTACAGTCGAGACAATGTCGAGACTAGTCGAGTAAAATGTGTGCTCGATTTTACTGGTCGAGCATAAAAAAACTGGTCAATTCAGACTGTGAGGAGTTTGTAGTGATACAGTGCACGTGACAGATATATTACTTTTAATTACAACAAACGTCGAGTATATAGTTAGTAATTTTACAGAATAAATTGTAAAATTCGCAACACTGCATGTAAAAGATGTCAAGACAGTACGTCTTAGAGTTGATACGAAAAACATGAACCTGAAAACATGAACAATTAGAGAATTAACGTTTTTAGGTACCGGCTGCATAGACAATAAATTTATTAACAAATATAATTTAAGAATTTTATAATTTAAGAAAACATGGTAATCAATACATGAATTTAAATTCAAGTTTTTTATGTGGCAGTTTGTTTGTTTGAGAATCATCAAACTGGTTGATATAGGTCGATGCTTTATCATATGATGACTTATTAAATTGCTAATAAACTCGTACCTGTTTATTAGAACGGGTCATTCAAAGATGTATTCACAATTGTCAACTTGGGGAATTGATACGGTTTAATCTTAACTGTTGCGCGTTGACATGGAAAAGTCTTGATGAATAAATTAAAACAATATGATTTTTCTTTACTGTTTAAGATATTCAAATAATTTGTTTATATTTGGTAACATGACTACTAGCATTTAAGATAACAGATTTTTTTAAATATATAAATTTAAAAAAAAAAACAAAAGGCATGTTTTGATATGAAATTTTCAAAGTGATTTTAAAATTTCAAAACTGATTATTTTTTAAACTCGGTCATTGAAATTACTTGGGAGATCCTGTTTTGGAAAGGAGATTCTGTTTTTGTAAAGCACTTTATTTGAATGTATCGATGTTAGTGTCACGTCCAGTGGCAATTATTAAGCATATTCAGATCGCATAAAAATCAAGTCTAACATTTGATTTATAAGTCTCGTTAGTGAGGTTGATTGTTCGACCGAAATGAAAAGTTAAACATGAAACTGACTCGTGCGGAAAACACTGAAAATATTCAATTATAAGTTACTTATAATATACTTATACTGCATGTGGACTATTTAAATTATATCATTTATATATTTAAATGTTACACTTATAATTTATTGATATGTATTATTATTAGGGAATATTTGACGGAGATAAATTATCTAACGGAAATAAATAGCGTTTGAAATGCACAGAAGATAGATAGTTCTATCGGGGTTTCTTTTCTGCTTGAGTGATTTACCTTACAAGAAGGCGTACACTTTAAAGTTTAAAAGGAATTAACATCAGTTTTAAAAAGCTTAACGGAGGCGTGGCTTATTGGTTTGACGGAGATTACCCGGGTCTTAAAATATATTGAATGACTGCAAGGGAATCTATTTGACTGGTATTAAAATAGTTTAAAAGGGATTGAATAAGATAGAAATCTGTTTTTAATTTTTGTTCATCTGATTCAATATTCCAGTAATCTGTTTTAAAGCGGGTTAAAACTTTTTTGTCCGTTTAAGCTAATTTCGGGTTACTAGTGTTTAAGACAAAATTTTATTCAACATTTTTTGTTATCATTTTCTGATAGAGTGATGTGCATATTTGGCACTTTCATGCATATCTTTTCGGTTGATACTTATTTCATACGAGAGTCGATTTGTTTGTTCTAAGATAAGTTTTTCACATATTAAAATACGACTTATATGCATATTCAATTGTATAACAAATGCTTTTATTCTTAGTCTGATGGAATTTAACAATAAAAACTATTAACGTAAGTATTTGAAATAAGATATGAAAGTTTAATATGGTTTTTTTTTTAACACGTTGTACCTTACATATCGATTCGTCCGTACCTGATTATTTCCTATATAAGATGGACCGAGATTTCCTTCACGTCCCATGGCTTTTTTGTGCCATCAGTTAGGAGTGTTGGCCGCTAGAGGAAGTCGGATTGTTCAACTACTTATACAAGTAAATCTACAAACATCAGCACTGTTAAGCATTGGAATGTCTTATACTTAAAATCTTGTAATTTGAAATGCAAATAAGCACTTTTTTTATAAATGTTATACGAGTTATTTAACATTGACGAACTTATATAGCCACATACCTAAGTAGCGGATTGTTTTCATGGTCAGTTCAAAATTTTACTAGAAACAAGTTATAATTGTTTGTTTTATAAACCTAAATTCCATCCATAAAACGGGCAATGGTAGTATATTTTTTGTGTTTTTTTCTTCTTTTTTTTTCATTTTACCTTCAATCGATAAAAATCAGATGCATACGAATCATTTAAAAAAAAAATTTACCCTTTCAATATTGTATTATAGCAATCGTATTTTATGTTTTCACACTGATCTAAAGTATTACATTTGAATTAAGAAATATATCAATATCAAGTCTTAAACATGATTGTGGACAAACAGTTGTGGTCAGTTTTAACCTCTCTTACAATCTATCAGGAGAACTGATCTAGAACAATCTGTAGAATAGTTCTGTTGACACCTTTAGAATGTTTCTTACAAACGAGGTAACCCTTAAAAAGTTTTGGACAGTTCTTATCTGTAACATTTCTATTTATATATGGTCATATTGATTTTTTTAATTTGAGTATTTTAACATGCATTTATTCATTTTTCTAGTTTGATTTGTTATACATATTTTTTTTAAATTTTTTTATTTATTTTATCCATTTTATGTCAAACAAAATATTATTGGATATCATTGTTACATTTCATGATTAATTATTAAGTATTGATCATATTTTTAGTTGTTATAGCTTTTGAGCATAATGAACCGTTGTTAATATAAACGAATAGAAAAAAATACGTAATGATACTAAATCTCATACATGTTTGTATTATTACCTAATATTGTATATTGTCAGGCTTTTCAGGGTATAAAACACATTTGAAAGAATGTGGATTACACAGTGATTATATCATTCGCTCGGGAAAAATGTTTACCTCAATAGAGTTCGTATTATTAGCGGTATCAATATTTAGATTTATAGCTTGGTACGCAGATCACACTTTATTATTTCCAATATTTTTTTAAACCCAGACTTAACTTTGGTCTCTTGTAGAGAGTTGTCACATTGGCAATTATACCACATCTTCTTATTTTCATATTAACAAAACAGTTGATAAAAACGACATTCCATCTTTTCCTTTTCATTTTGTTGCATATGGTAGGTTGTTTAGGAGCCAGCTGAAGGACGCCTCCGGGTGCGGGAATTTCTCGCTGCATTGAAGACCTGTTGGTGACCTTCTGTCGTTGTCTTCTCTATGGTCGGGTTGTTGTCTCTTTGACACATTCCCAATTTCCATTCTCAGTTTTACATATACTGATGGTATTTATTTTTTTTAAGGATGATTCAATTTTAGATTATTTTTTATGCTTCATTCCCAGCAAGGAAATATTTATGAACTATTCAACATTTCACACAGATTTTAATGCCATATTATTTAGTTCTAGCTCAGACTTTAAGTCACAAACGACAGAAACAGTGCAGAAATTAATGCAACAGTAGTTAAGTGACGTAGAAATCTCGCAAATCTCGCAAATTTCGCAAATCGATTATGATGATACTAATCAAGGTGACGAGTAAATACTGAAATAATCGCATGAATTCAAAAGAAGCGATACCGGTTGCGTCTACAATGTAAGCGTCTTCTGCTTTGCATGCATCACTTGCAATTCCAATTAAAAGAGATGCGAAAGATACCAGGTATTTCAAACACTCAGTCAAAATGTCATAATCGGGAATGGGACATAATCGGTAAAAATACAAATCAGACCTATTTACTGGTATCTAAAAATCGAAAACTGCACAAAAAAATCCTGTAGTGGGTTGTTTAGCCTATAAATTGCAACGATTTTTTTATGATGACCGTACAACTTAGTGTCGATTATAGTCGTTCTTCCGCATATCTGTAGGAGTTTTCGTATTAGGAGAACACCCCAGTGAAAGTTTGATCAGTGTAAACATAATCTAGCGTTACGTATTTAGTTATACATGTAAACGACATACGATCAGGTAGATGATACGTTTCTGGTGAGAACAGGAAAGCTAATATTTGGAAAGTTGAAATCATCAAGATTGCATAGATTCTAGTTTGAATCTGCATCTGCACCAAATATCGAAAAAGATAAAGATAAGAAGCATAACTTCTACGTTGTTAGTTTTCTCAATCTGAAGTTCACTCGGATATATGAGATGAAATGCTGCATTGACACCTATATTCAAATTAGCGTTCTGTCGAATTTCATGCCTTTAATATGAAGTGAACACTAAAACCTGCATGTCTTCTGGACTACTGGGTAAGTGAGTGCCAGAAAGTTCTTAAAATATATCCGATATTTAATATGTAATTCCCTTTTTTGGTAAGAGTGTTGTCTCCTTCTCAAATACTTTCACTTTTAACCATATATTTATAAGGTTTAGAAAAATTGATAGAAGTTATCTATAATGTACGACATTTGAAAAGGGAACAAATAAAGATCTACTTATCTACCAATTAAGATATCGTAACGATGGTTTCGATTACTCATTACAATTGTCCAGGGACGAAGGTTTTGCAGAAGAAATTATATTCTGTATTATTTGATTTTCAGCCTCTTTTATTTTTATCTTTTTATCTATTCCTTATATTTAGATACATGATTATTCTCTGATCTTTTTTATTTGTCCCCTTTTTCTAAGTATTAGTTCGTTATTGTCTATAAGGTTAATTTCATTTACACAAGCATTTATTGTTTAAGGTAACCGACGATTACTTGTGTTCAAATCTCAAAAATCGATACAAATCAAGGAAACAAACAAACATGGAGGGAATCGCATTTTGTTCTAACAATTGGGGCAAACACTGCTTATCCTTCCGATGGACATGGGTCCACCACCTGCTCTTGTTTTAATCGTGCTGCTATTTTTTCGTAAAGTGTTTACCGGATTGTTGTTATTTTATTTTTTATTTTTTTTTGGTTCAGGTTTAGGAAAGTGAGAATGGAAACGGGGAATGTGTCAAAGAGACAACAACTCGCCTAAAGAGCAGACAACAGCCGAAGCCTACCAATGGGACTTCAATGCAGAGAGAAACTCTCGCACCCCGAGGCGTGCTTAAGCAGGTCACGGAACAAAAATGTATATACATTAATATGTGTAATCATTTTGCCCCTCTATCGTTCCTCGATGGTATATTGGAACTTAATTGAATGAATGATCATGAAAAAGGGAGCTAAAATAATGTTTATTGGAGTACAATAAATAAAGTTCGGACTTTTAATAGGTCTCAAAATCATTGAAACAAATAAGATATCAAATGTAAAAATGTTAATTTCAGTTTAAATATTAAAAAAGAAAATGACCGTATACATGTTGTGCTTATCTATCTTCCATAAACGAGGGTCTGGATGAGATTAACAGAATTAAAAATAACTAGAAAACAGAATAATGAATAGAGAAAAAGAGAAAAAATATAAAGGATAAGGTTGATTGAGTGTAACATTAAAAAAATTACTATGCAAAATAAAAGAATTACGTAATACCATTCAGATTACAGAAATGAACGATGTAACAGAATAACAAAATCATATTATTACAGAATGATCTAATATCAAAAATACTTTCAAGAGAATTTTACAGAATAAGTGTTATATTTAAAACAAAATATATATGCCATCAAAGTAGAAGAATACAGAAATTAAAAAAAAATCCCCTTTCAAACTCTCATACAAGGATTCAAAAATTTATTCTAAAATACTACATTTAAGAATAGAAGGTTAACAATATGATCACTGTTCAATGAAACATGACTATATTAAACACTGGATGTGTGCAACATTGATTTATCGTTAATAGAATGTTAATTCGACGAGTTTTCCCTTGATTGAAACATTGTTGTGCTTTCCGGATTGACTCTCCAAAACTTTTTTTTTTAACGAGTAAATGTTTGATATTTTCAGATGTCGTTAACGTTAGTTTAACGTAAACGCTGGTTTATCCTAAATTAAATGTTAAGTCAAGAAGTTTTTTCTTGTTAGAAAATTTGTAGTGCTTTCTGATTGGCTTCTCCAGAACAAAATCTTTTTAAAGAGTAAATTTCTGATCAGTTCAGATGTCTTCAACGTTTGTTTACCCTGAATAAAATGTTAACTCGAGGAGTTTTCTCCTGTTGTAATGCTTTCTAATTGACCTCTCTAAAACAAAAGCTTCTTCAAAAGTAAGTTTCTCATCTTTTCACTCATTGCTATATATATCATGAAATTCGACGCACAAGCCAATACGGTAAATAGCTTCAAAATCTCAATTAACACTTTCAAACCATCCAAAGTCATATCTACACGACCCCAAATAATTGTAAGTATATAGTTCATCGGCTCACTGTATGGAGTTGAACTTAATGTCAGAGCCGGCAAGTTTAAGAGCGATGACGTCATGTGTTTTATCATGCAATTAGTACAAGATCTTAGATAATCTTCCAATTGTCCACTCATCCACTTTGTCAAACCTAATTTGTAGAAAAATGAATAACAAAAAGCTACTTTAAAGGTTTTGAATGCGTACGAAGTGAGCGTTTGTACTGGTTCCATTGTCGTATTGCTGATTTTTTCTAACAACTGTTTAAACATTTCATTTTGATTTAAATTAAGATTATCTTTGTAAACATCGTAAATCTCCAGGTAAACGTTTTTCATTAATAAGTTGATAACATCTGTTTCTTGTTTGAAGGAAAGTTCTACTACATCAAACAACCCTTTTAAATCACTCTCTGATATAATACCAGTCATGTTATAGGGACCACACACATTACTTTCTTCTTCTTTCTCTATTTTAAAATCAATCGAATAGTTAAATGTAAGTTCTGTTGATTTCCTAAACTTCTCTGTTTCATAATCAAAGCATAACAAAGAGTCCCTTTCCATTGTTGTTTTAATTTGGTTCCATACAACATCTTTCTGACCAATGTCTGACTTAAAAGTGTTAAATAATGCAGTATTTATATAAACTTTTGGTATTTCGGATAGAAGAAACACGACCATTAAAATTACTGTAAGTACGCATGATTTTTTTTCGTTTACTGAAATAGTTGACCGCCCCCGTATCCCCTTCCTGTTACACAGGCTGGTGATGATGTAGACTGTGGAAAATAGCATTATTCCTAAGGCAATAATTAATACGCTTGTGGCTAGTATTGGATAATAAGCCAAGACATAGTTCTCCCACATAGACAGTGGTTCAGATATCAAACATGTACTATTACCATCCGTTTTGAATGAGATTACAAATGCCCGAGGAAAATTGAACGCCACAGATAAAATGAAACACACAAAACAAACTATATAAGAACTCCGTGACTTAATGTTAACATGGCTCCAAATTGGAAAAATTATAATGCACGCTTTTTGTAGTCCTAAAGAAGTTGTTAAGAGAACCGAAACGAAATGGAAAGTATCAACAAGTTGTGTGCTGTAATAATGCATGACACAAAAAGGATAGTTTAGCGTAACAAATGTTTGGATTTCCTTAAAGCTGTTTGATGAGATTCTATGTATAGGTTCTAATTGATCTGTCAGATTAGATTCATTACTCGTGCCCCCAATTGAATTGTACAGTAAAGCAAACATGGGCTCTAGTCCATAAATGCACAAGGCTGATAAACTATCTGTTATAGCAAGTGCTTGCAAAAGAATGGCAAACGGCCGCTTCATGCTTTTATCAAAAAGCGCAATAAACACAATCATATTCATTATAATAGCAAGGTAAGAAATTGCTGGTCCAATTACAATATTTACCACAAATGGAAATCGTGCAGATAAAATGAAAAACATCCTGATGGTACAATGATAGTTTCAGTATGAAATCTATTTGCTGCAGGCATAAGATAAATGTTCTTGATAAACTATTAATAATTAGTTTCAAATACAATGAACAGAAAATATTTAAAGTAATTATTATTGATTGTTTGTCCTGTTGACCTGTCCGTGTAACCAAATTCATAGCAATCATCTGTTAATGTATGTTACAAATGGAGGTTATCTCTTTTTTTTTAATTATTACTAAATATTATTTTCATTTGGGTTTTATAAACGCACATTCACATTTTCATTTTTCTCAGCTTGTTAAGTATACTGCTAGAGTTTATTTTGTGAATTTCTTAAAGAATCGTTATTGCCATTGACGGTTAATATAAGAATGAACGATGAACGCACGTTGAACGAAAAACACACAGATTGATGATTGATGAGCGTACGATTGGGACACGCAGGAAACACGCACGCAACACGCACGATACACGATGAACGGAAAATGTTCAGTTTACATTTTAGGTCTCCTAAAGTCTCCATACGTTGCTGCATGGTACAATGTTAAAAAAACGCATGGACAGTGGTTCGGATATCATACATGTACTATTACCATCCGTTTTGAATGAGATTATATACGCCCGAGTAAAATGGAACGGCACAGATATAAAGAAACACAAAAAACAAACTACACGCACGCAACACGCACGATACACGATGAACGGAAAATGGTTAGTTTACATTTTAGGTCTCCTTAAGTCTCCATACGTTACTGCATAGTACAATGTTAAAAAAACGCACTGCGATTTTCAAATAAAATGTCCAAATGTATTAGTCAAATACGTGAGTTAATAAGTAACCCTAAGGCATAAAAACTACCTTTTTGGTGTATTTTGATTATATTCAAGATAAAATGAAAACGTTTCACCCGAAAAACTATGAAATAAAAGAACTTTTTAAATTTAAATATTTTTTTAATTGTTTAGAATTTGTGTATTGGTGAGTTTCGTTCTCTAATTGTATTTTCTCGTGTGCGTGTTTTTTTGTTTTTGTTTTTTTATTTTGTTCAAATAAATGAAGAATGAAAACATGTTCATAATTTTGTAATAAATAAAATTCGGTACCGAATAAAACTTAAAATCAATCTAATGAATTCAGTTAATGTCCATGCCGTTAAAATAAGCCCTCAGGGATAAGAATGACAAGTATGTGTATTCCCGACAAATAATGTTAATTACAAAATTCGTGTTTAATGTGTACATCGACGTATATTGTATAACCATTAAAAATGTATAAAACTGTTTATATTTATAATCTCAGTTAACAAATTTCGAATATCCAGTTGGTGTTGACGCCACGAACTGCTTGTAATAAATTACACGTTTTCACCGCTACCGATTGATAATATAAGACAAATCTGCGTGCCGTGTGCAGTGTTTCGTCTCTCCTCTGATATATAATCGAGATAATCAGAGTTCCGTCTGAAATTATGTTTTTCTTAAAAATGAGGAATTGCTAATTTACTAGCAATAATTTCATAGAGGTCTCTGATCTTTGCATACTTAAACTTGTTAAATACACAGTTCCATGTAACTGTGTAGATTTCTCACTTGAAATAATTTACATATATTTTTTTTTTATAGCTGACTATGCGGCATGGGTTTATATTTAAAACTTCACATATTGACACACCCTTTGTTCTTCCTTAAATATGATCATAATATCCAGCTTTCAAGGAATTTTTAGAATTACGCGTGTATGTCTAACCGCTCATTAAATTTTCTATATAGAAATGGTTCTGTATTACAAATCAAGACAGAGCGAAAGCAAATACTCTCCTCTCGGTCAAATATTCATACCAGTAGTATATAACGTGTCAACATTTTTCTTGTATTAGATTCAGCAACCAACTCCACTAAATAAATGCCTCTACAAAGAGAACTGAAGAAGATCTTTCGTTTGTTAGCGAGGCTATACCATACGGACAATTCCCTACCCCTCCCACACAAAAGCATTCATTCGGAATAAAAAGAAGAAGAAAAGTATATCAAATTGTTATAGAATAGCGACATTCGATGTTTAGCAACTACCGTCGTCAAAGCTTTACTCTCATATCAATAATTTCCAAAATGTGACAATACAAATTATTGACATTGTTAAACTATTTTGATATCAAAGTATTCAGTTACATAATATATATTAGATAAGATTTGGAATAATAAATATCTATATTCTGTTTTTATATTTGGTATGTTTGTTTTTCTCATTATTGCAGGCCGAAGAAGTAAGCCGACATTAAATCTTGGGATCGTTATCTCACTGGCAATCATTCCACATCTCCTTATATTTCATTTAGAGTAAAAGAATGTCTGAATCCATTTCACTTAAAGAATTTTTGTTCCAATATTTAACTTTCATATAAAACATGACTGCGGCCTTCAATGCAGCGAGAAAATCCCGCACCTGGAGGTGGTCTCGGTTGGCCCCTAAAACAATTGTGTGCTAGTTCAGTAAAAATGGACATCACACTGAACTCCATAGAAATATATTCGGCTTTTGTGTAACTCAGCAATAACTTTTATCTGGATGAACTTTTTTATTCAGTTTTGCCTTCATTATTTACTAAAATCAGGCTGTTAAATGTTTTATATTTGTCAGTTCGGGCCTTTAATAGCTGACAATGTGGTAGGGATTTTGAACATTGTTGAAGGCCGTACATGACCTAAAATTGTTACCTCTATCTAATTTTATCTCTGGTGGGGAGTTGTCTCATTTGCAATTATACTGCATCTTCCTATTTTTACATTGTCACTGGCAATTAATCAGTTTCATAAGTTTGGAATATGTTAAGATTTAACAACACCAGTACGTATACAGTGCACGTGACAGATATATTACTTTTAATTACAACAAACTTAGAATATATAGTTAGTAATATTACAGAATAAATTGTAAAATTCGAAACACTGCATGTAAAAGATGTCAAGACAGTATGTTTTAAAGTTGATACGAAAAACATGAACCTGAAAACATGAACAATTAGAGAATTAACGTTTTTAGGTACCGGCTGCATAGAAAATAAATTTATTAACAAATATAATTTAAAAACACATGGTAATCAATACATGAATTTAAATTCAAGTTTTGTATGTGGCAGTTTGTTTGTTTGAGAATCATCAAATTGGTTGATATAGGTCGATGCTTTATCGTGTGATGACTTATTAAATTGCTAATAAACTCGTACCTGTTTATTAGAATGGGTCATCCAAAGATGTATTCACAATTGTCAACTTTAGGAATTGATACGGTTTAATCTTAACTGTTGCGCGTTGACATAGAAAAGTCTTGATAATAAATTAAACAATATGATTTTTCTTTACTGTTTAAGATATTCATAATTGGTTTATATTTTGTAACATGACTACTAGCATTTAAGATATACAGATTTATTTAAATATATAAACTTAAAAAAAAACAAAAGGCACGTTTTGATATGAATTTTTAAAAGTTATTTTAAAATTTCAAAACTGATTATTTTTTAAACTAGGTCATTGTAATTACATGGGAGATCCTGTTTTGGTAAGGAGATCCTGTTTTGGTAAAGCGTTTTATTTGAATGTATCGATGTTAATGTCACGTCCAGTGGCAATTATTAAGCATATTCAGATCGCATAAAAATAAAGTCTAACATTTGATTTATAAGTCTCGTTAGTGAGGTTGATTGCTCGACCGAAATGAAAAGTTAAACATTAAACTGACACATACAGAGAGAAATCTTTACTCGTTCGGAAAACACTGAAAATATTCAATTATAAGTTACTTATAATATACCTATATTGCATGTGGACTATTTAAATTATATAATTTATATATTTAAATGTTACACTTATAATTTATTGATATGTATTATTAATGGGGAATATTTGACGCAGATAAATTATCTAACGGAAATGAATAGCGTTTGAAATGGACAGAAGATAGATAGTTCTATCGGGGTTTCTTTTCTGCTTGAATGATTTACCTTACAAGAACGCGTACACTTTAAAGTTTAAAAGGAATTAACATCAGTTTTAGAAAGCTTAACGGGGGCGTGGCTTATTGGTTTGACGGAGATTACCCGGGTCTTCAAATATATTGAATGACTGAAAGGGAATCTATTTGACTGGTATTAAAATAGTTTAAAAGGGATTGAATAAGATAGAAATCTGTTTTTAATTTTTGATAATCTGATTCAATATTCCAGTAATCTGTTTTAAAGCGGGTTAAAACTTTTTTGTCCGTTTAAGCTAATTTCGGGTTAGTAGTGTTTAAGACAAAAATTTTATTCAACTTTTTATGTTATCATTTTCTGATAGAGTGATGTGCATATTTGGCACTTTCATGCATATCTTTTCGGTTGATACTTATTTCATACGAGAGTCGATTTGTTTTTTCAAAGATAAGTTTTTCACATATCAAAATTCGACTTATATGCATATTCAATTGTATAACAAATGCTTTTATTCTTAGTCTGATGGAATTAAAAAATACAAACTATTAACGGAAGTATTTGAAATAAGATATGAAAGTTTAATATGTTTTTTTTTAACACGTTGTACCTTACATATCGATTCGTCCGTACCTGATTATTTCCTATATAAGATGGACCGAGATTTCCCTCACGTCCCATGTCTTTTGTGTGCCATCAGGTAGGAGTGTTGGCCGCTAGAGGAAGTCGGATTGTTCAACTACTTATACAAGCAAAACTACAAACATTAGCACTGTTAAGCATTTGAATGTCTTATACTTAAAATCTTGTAATTTGAAATGCAAATAAGCACTTTTTTTATAAATTGAATACGAGTTATTTAACATTAACTTATATAACCACATACCTAAGTAACGGATTGTTTCATGGGCAGTTCAAAATTTTATTAGAAACATGTTATATTTGTTTATTTTATAAACCTAAATTCCTCCAAAAAAACGGGCAATGGTAGTTTATTTTTCTGTTTTTTTCTTCTTTTTTTCATTTCACCTTCAATCGAAACAAATCATATGCATACGAATCATTTAAAAAAACTTTAACCCTTTCAATATTGTATTATAGCAATCGTATTTTATGTTTTCACACTGATCTAAAGTATTACATTTGAATTAAGAAATATATCAATATCAAGTCTTAAACATGATTGTGGACAAACAGTTGTGGTCAGTTTTAACCTCTCTTACAATCTACCAGGAGAACTGTTCTAGAACAATCTGTAGAATAGTTCTGTTGACACCTTCAGAATGTTTCTTACAGAAGAGGTAACCCTTAAAAAGTTTTGGACTGTTCTTACTATAACATTTCTATTTATATATGGTCATATTGATTTTTTTAATTTGAGTATTTTAATATGCATTTATTCATTTTTCTAGTTTAATTTGTCATATATAGTTTTTTCAATTTTTTTATTTATTTTATCCATTTTATGTCAAACAAAATATTGTTAGATATCATTGTTACATTTCATGATTAATTATTAAGTATTGATCATATTTTAGTTGTTATAGCTTTTGAGCATAATGAACCGTTGTTAATATAAACCAATAGAAAAAAATACGTAATGATACTAAATATCATACATGTTTGTATTATTACCTATTATTAACCAACTTACTACAATATGTATAGAAATGCCCATGCTTTATAAAAGGAAAATTTCAACATCTGGTCATTATGAACGGAAAAATTGCTACAGCCAGTCATTACGAAATCTCAGTCATGCATTACGAAACATCAGTCATGCATTACGAAATCACACCCGTGCATTACGAAATCACAGTCATGCATTATGAACAGATGAAACGGGACATCGATTAAATCAAAATGTCGTTTATTTCTTTAAATAAGTGTGACATTTTTTTATTTTTTTTAAACTTAATATCATAAAAACAAGTTTAAATGATGTTCATTCACATTGTTTTGTAACGACTTGAAACGGAAATATTTCACAGCCTTTTTCGAGTACGACTTTCGATTATTATCACTGTTTTATTTCCGTTGTTCAATCCTCAGATTGCAGACTAAAGAATAGTTAAACTGTCTGATTTATTCTTCCCAGCTACTTTTTATTTGCTAGATGAAATGAATTTCAATAGCATAAAATTAAGTACTTGGATGAGAAATCAGAAATTACATCTGACAGTCACAATGTTGACCAAAATTCCATGCGAAATTGAATGCGAAAAGACAAGTAGAAGTTCAGCTATGAAAAACATTTCCTGTGTCTTCTTCACGGTAAGTTTCCTACTCTTTGTTTAATCGAAGAATTAAAACAATTTAATAAAAATGTTATGAAACGGGCTTTTCTGTATTGGTCCTGTTGTAGTTTTTGGATAGCTGTATATTATTTTGGATCCGAGACTCGAAAACTGTTCTTGAATGAAGATATGCCTTTATAGTTGGTTAATAAAAGTATCAATATATGGACTTTTTCATATTGGCCCTGTAACATGCCCTTGATATTAATAATGGCCTCGGACAGTTGTAATGGCCCTCGGCGTTGCCTCAGGGCCATTACAACCATCCTTGGCCATTATTAACACCTCGGGCATGTTACAGGGCCAATATGAAAAAGTCCATACATTAATACTATAATATTGAATATTGTCAGGCTTTTCAGGGTATAAAACACATTTGAAAGATTATATCATTCGCTCGGGAAAAATGTTTACCTCAATAGAGTTCGTATTGTTAGCGGTATCAATATTTAGATTTATAGCTTGGTACGCAGATCACACTTTATTATTTCCAATATTTTTTTTAAACCCAGACTTAACTTTGGTCTCTTGTGGAGAGTTGTCACATTGGCAATTATACCACATCTTCTTATTTTCATAATAACAAAACAGTTGATAAAATCGACATTCCATCTTTTCTTTTTCATTTTGTTGCCTTTGGTAGTTTGTTTAGGGGCCAGCTGAAGGACGCCTCCGGGTACGGGAATTTCTCGCTGCATTAACGACCTGTTGGTGACCTTCTGTTGTTGTCTTCCCTATGGTCGGGTTGTTGTCTCTTTGACACATTCCAAATTTCCATTCTCAATTTTACATATACTGATGGTATTTTTTTTTTCAAGATGATTCAATTTAGATTATTTTTCATGCTTCTTTTTCAGCATGGAAATATTTATGAACTATTCAACATTTCATCCAGATTTTAATGCCATATTATTTAGTCCTAGCTCCGACTTTAAGTCACAAACGACAGAAACAGTGCAGAAATTAATGCGACAGTAATTAAGTGACGTAGAAATCTCGCAAATCTCGCAAATCTCGCAAATTTCGCAAATCGATTATGATGATACCAATCAAGTTGACAAGCAAATACTGAAATAATCGCATGAATCCAAAAGAAGCGATACCGGTTGCGTCGACAATGTAAGCGTCTCCTGCTTTGCATGTATCACTTGCAATTCCAATTAAAAGAGATGCGAAGGATATTTCAAACACTCAGTCAAAATGTCATAACCGGAAATGGGACATAATCGGTAAAAATACAAATCAGACCTATTTACTGGTATCTAAAAATCGAAAACTGCACAAAAAACTCCTGTAGTTTGTTGTTTCACCTATAAATTGCATCGATCGACCAATTTCTGATGGTGACCGTACAACTTAGGGTCGAACAAAGTCGTTCTTCCGCATATTTCTGTAGGAGTTTTCGTATTAGGAGAACATCCCAGTTAAAGTTTAATCAGTGTAAAAATAATCTAACGTTACGTATTTAGTTATATATGTAAACGACATACGATCAGGTAGATGATACGTTACTGGTGAGAACAGGAAAGCTTATATTTGGAAAGTTGAAATCATCAAGATTGCAGAGATTCTAGTTTGAATGTCCATTTGCGCCAAATATCGAAAAAGATCAAGATAAGAAGCATATCTTCTACATTGTTAGTTTTCTCATTCTGAAGTTCACTCGGATATATGAGATGTAATGCTGCATTGACACCTGTTTTCAAATTAGCGTTGAACATGAAGTGAACACTAAAACCTTTCTTCTGGACTACTGGGTAAGTGAGTGCCAGAAAGTTCTTAAAATATATCCGATATTTGTTTTCACCAATCAAAGAAAAGGGTAATGGCACTACACGAGGTCGATATATCTGCTGAAATATCAATCGATCATGTAATAAAATTGAGAAAGGAAATGGTGAATATGTCAAAGCGACAACCACCCGACCATAGAGCAAACAACAGCCGAAGGCAACCAATGGGTCTTCAATGTAGCGAGAATTCCCGCACCCGTAGGTGTCCTTCAGCTGGCCCCCAAAATATGCATAATAGTACAGTGATAATGGACGTCATACTAAACTCCGAATTATACACAAGAAACTAAAATTGCAAGATTTTTTGATGATATTGTCAACAAAATCGTTTCATTCGACAAATGCCCGTATCAATGAAAGCCCTTCGCCATTTTTTCCAAATGTTTCATTTGAAGGCAGTGTATATTAACTACTTAGACCACTTAGCCACCGAAAAATAGGAAAGAAATGAAATGTATCCACCAATTCTGCTTTCTAATAATGCAGAATACGAAATGGACAATTTAGTTCTACAAACATGTGTATAAAAGGAAAAATGAATTATAAACATGGAGAAATAAAAGAACTAGCATGCATCCAAGACTCTTATTAAATTTACTACTTAAAACTTTTTATATATAAATATAGTTACTTACAACTAGCTGCTTATGTTCTACGTTAGAGTCGAAAGATACTAACGGGACATTCACACTAGTGAGACGAAGAAAAACTGACAATGTCATTGCTAAAAAAGAAAAGGACAGGAAAAAACAAGCATTACTAAAACAAACATACAAAACTATAGATTGGGCAACACGGACCCTTATCAACGACACAAGGCTTATCATTTGGTACTCCAGACTAGTGTTTTATCGAAACACGACTCGTCAGTGGCGATCGAATCAAAACAGCTAGAAAGCCTTTTCAGATATCAAATTGAAAAGCTTATAAAACCAGCGTTTTGCCTATTTATATGATGGTTTGTCATATAGAAAAGTATTAATCAAGCCTTAACATTTCTTTTCACATATGAGATATATGAATTCAAGTGCGGCAACATGTGTCATCGGTCATTTCCTTTGAAAGAAATCATTGTTTTCCACCCAAATCTTACAAATTTGTTTTTTTTATAGAAACGATACATCTGCTCATACGGTCATCAGCAGTGTATACCAAAATAAGATATATAATTAATGATAGATATTCTAAAGATAAAAAAAAAACATACATACATGCTTCGAAATACGCAACCTTACAAATGACTTTCAATGCACAAAACAAGTGAACCATCATGGTGTTTCCAAAAAATCATAACATTTTCCCAAAACAATTCATATTTAAAAAATGCATTTCTTAGTTTTGTTTTCCCTAAGATAGTATGGTATCTTTAATTTCTTCTTGTGAATAAATTGAATATACTATAAAAGATATATCATCATTTAGTAATGCTTTGAATGACACATACATACAACAAAAGCATATTTATTTTTTCAGTATACTTGTTTCATTGTTGTTTTATTTACGAACAGTGGTTTTCAGAATATGTAATTCCCTTTTTTGGTAAGAGTGTTGTCTCCTTCTCAAATACTTTCACTTTCGACCATATATTTATAAGGGTTAGAAAATTGATAGAAGTTATCTATAATTTACGACATTTGAAAAGGTGACAAATAAAGATCTACTTATCTACCAATTACGATATCGTAACGATTGTTTCAATTACTCATTACAATTTTCCAGGGATGAAG
This sequence comes from Mytilus edulis, assembly GCA_019925275.1. NCBI lineage: Eukaryota > Metazoa > Mollusca > Bivalvia > Mytilida > Mytilidae > Mytilus > Mytilus edulis. Next base: position 68,533,010 of record CM034361.1, on the reverse strand, counting down.
GTCTTGCAGAGGAAATTGTATTTTGTATTATTTGATTTTCAGTCTCTTTTATTTTTATTTATTTTTTATCTATTCCTTATATTTAGATACATGATTATTCTCTGATCTTTTGTATTTGTCCCCTTTTTCTAAGTATTAGTTCATTATTGTCTATAAGGTTAATTTCATTTACACAGGCATTTATTGTTTAAGGTAACCGACGATTACCTGTGTTCAAATCTCAAAAATCGATACAAATCAAAGAAACAAACAAACAAACATTGAGGGAATCGTATTTTGTTCTAACAATTGGGTCAAACACTGCTTATCCTACCGATGGACATGGGTCCACTGCCTGCTCTTGTTTTAATCGTGCTGCTCTTTTTTCGTAAAGTGTTAACCGGATTGTTGTTTTTATATATTTTTTTTTTGGTTCAGGTTTAGGAAAGAACACGAACATATGAAATTGAGAATGGAAACGGGGAATGTGTCAAAAAGACAACAACTCGCCTAAAAAGCAGACAACAGCCGAAGCCTACCAATGGGTCTCCAATGCAGAGAGAAACTCCCGCACCCGGAGGCATGCTTAAGCATGTTCCTTAACAACAATGTATATACATTAATATGTGTAATCATTTGCCCCTCTATCTTTCCTCGATGGTATATTGACACTTAATTGAATGAATGATAATGAAAAAAGGAGCTAGAATAATGTCTATTGGAGTACAATAAATAAAGTTCGGACTTTTAATAGGTCTCAAAATCATTGAAACAAATAGGATATCAAATGTAAAAATGTTAATTTCAGTTTAAATATTAAAATGAAAACGACCGTATACATGTTGCGCTTATCTATCTTCCATAAACGAGGGTCTTGATGAGATTAACAGAATTAAGAATAACTAGAAAACAGTATAATGAATAAAGAAAAAGAGAAAAAAAATATAAAGGATAAGGTTGATTGAGTGTAACATTAAAACAATTATGGAAAATAAAAGAATTACGAAATACCATTCAGATTACAGAAATGAACGATGTAACAGAATAACAAAATCATATTATTACAGAATGATCTAATATTAAAAATACTTTCAAGAGAATTTTACAGAATAAGTGTTATATTTAAAAAAAATTATATGCCATCAAAGTAGAAGAATACAGAAATTAAATAAAAACTTCCCTTTCAAACTCTCATACAAGGATTCAAAAATTTATTCTAAAATACTACATTTAAGAATAGAAGGTTAACAATATGATTACTGTTCAATGAAACAAGACTATATTAAACACTGGATGTGTGCAACATTGATTTATCGTTAATAGAATGTTAATTCGACGAGTTTTCCCTTGATTGAAACATTGTTGTGCTTTCCGGATTGACTCTCCAAAACTTTTTTTTTTTTAACGAGTAAATTTCTGATCTTTTCAGATGTTGTCAACGTTAATTTACCGTAAACGTTGGTTTATTCTAAATTAAATGTTAAGTCAAGGAGTTTTTCTCTTGTTAGAAAATTTGTAGTGCTTTCTGAGTGGCTTCTCCAGAACAAAATCTTTTTAAAGAGTAAATTTCTGATCCGTTCAGATGTCGTCAACGTTTGTTTACCCTGAATGAAATGTTAACTCGAGGAGTTTTCTCCTGTTGTAATGCTTTCTGATTGGCCTCTCCAAAACAAAAGCTTCTTCAAAAGTAAGTTTCTCACCTTTTCACTCATTGCTATATATATCATGAAATTCGACGCACAAGCCAATACGGTAAATAGCTTCAAAATCTCAATTAACACTTTCAAATCACCCAAAGTAATATCTACACGACCCCAAATGATTGTGAGTATATAGTTCATCGGCTCACTGTATGGAGTGGAACTTAATGTCAGAGCCGGCAAGTTTAAGAGCGATGATGTCATGTGTTTTATCATGCAATTAGTACAAGAGATTAGATAATCTGCCAATTGTCCACTCATCCACTTTGTCAAACCTAATTTGTAGAAAAAAGAATAACAAAGAGCTACTTTAAAGGTTTTGAATACGTACGAAATGAGAGTTTGTACTGGTTCCATTGTCGTATTGCTGATTTTTTCTAACAACTGTTTAAACATTTCCTTTTGATTTAAATTAAGATTATCTTTGTAAACATCGTAAATCTCCAGGTAAACGTTTTTCATTAATAAGTTGATAATATCTGTATCTTGTTTGAAGGAAAGTTCTACTACATTAAACAACCATTTTAAATCACTCTCTGATATAATACCAGTCATGTTATAGGGACCACACAGATTACTCTCTTCTTCTTGCTCTTTTGCAAATATAATCGAATAGTTAAATGTAAGCTCTATTGATTTCCTAAACTTCTCTGTTTCATAATCGAAGCATAACAAAGAGTCTTTTTCCATTGTTGTTTTAATTTGGTTCCATACAACATCTTTCTGACCGATGTCTGACTTAAAAGTATTAAATAATGCAGTATTTATATAAACTCTTGGTATCTCGGATAGAAGAAAGACGATCATTAAAATTACTGTTAGCACGCATGATTTTTTTTCGTTTATTGAAATAGTTGACCGCCCCCGTATCCCTTTCCTGTTACACAGGCTGAAGATGATGTAGACTGTGGAAAATAGCATTATTCCCAAGGCAATAATTAATACGCTTGTGGCTAGTATTGGATAATAAGCCAAGACATAGTTCTCCCACATAGAGAGTGGTTCGGATATCATACATGTACTATTACCATCTGTTTTGAATGAGATTACAAACGCCCGAGGAAAATGGAACGCCACAGATATAAAGAAACACAAAAAACAAACTATATAAGAACTTTGTGCCTTAATGTTAATATGGTTCCAAATTGGAAAAAATATAACGCACACTTTTTGTAATCCCAAAGAAGTTGTAAGGAAAACTGAAACGAAATGGAACGTATCAACTAGTTGTGTGCTGTAATAATGCATGACACAAAAAGGATAGTCCAGTGTTACAAATGTTTGGATTTCCTTAAAGCTGTTTGAAAGGATTTTATATATAGGTTCTAATTGATCTGTCTGATTAGATACATTACTCGTACTTCCAATCGAACTGTACAATACAACAAACACGGGCTCTAGTCCGTAAATGCACAAGGCTGTTAAACTATCTGCTATAGCAAGAGCTTGCACAAGAATGGCGAACGGTCGCTTCATGCTTTTATCAAAAAGTGCAATAAACACAATCATATTCATTATTATAGCAAGATAAGAAATTGCTGGTCCAATTACAATATTTACCACAAATGGAAATCGTGCAGATAAAATGAAAAACATGTTGATGGTACAACGACACTTTCAGTATGAAATCTGGTTGTTCCAGGTATAAGCTAAATGTTATTGATAGACTATTAATAATTAATTTCAAATACAATGAACAGAAACTATTTAAGTAATTACTAGTGAGTGATTGTCCTGTTGACCTCTCCGTGTAACCCTATAGATAAGACTTATTAATTAAAGTATGTTTATAATGGAGGTTTTCTCTAATTATTTTCTTTTTTGCTGAACATCCCTTCCATTTGGTTTTATAAATACACATTAACATTAACATTTTCTCGGCTTGTTAAGTATAATGCAATAGTATATTATTATGTGAATATTTTAAAGAATCGTTACTGTTTTTATAAGACAAATATTCTTTTCAATATTTTTTGTTTTTATTTTTTGATAGAGTGATGTTTATTATTCAAAGAGAGAAATTTAATTCTAGAAGCAATTTAGTCACCGGTAGTTTGTCCATCAATACTCAATTTTGTTTAATTGTAAGATAATCAATGTTATCAATATGCAATCACTTGACGTATAAAATTGAAATTAATTGTACTGCTCAAATTATTGGGCGTCATAATTGACAATAAAGAAAATTTGTATTGTATATTGTATATGCATATTCAATTGCATAACAAATTCTTTTATTTTTTTACACTTAGTCTGATGGAATTAAACAATAAAAAACTATAGAAATGATTACGGCAGTGTTTGAAATAAGATGTGAATGTTAAATCTTTGCTATCACGTCGTACCTTGCATATCGATCCATCCGTACTTGTTTATTTCCTTTATAAGGTGGACAGAGGTTTCCCTGACATCCCACGGTTGCTTTGTGGGATCTGTAAGGAGTGTTGACCGCCAAAAGTATTCGGATTATTCAAGTAAAACTACAAACATGAGCACCACTGTTATGAATTTTAATGTCTCCTAGTAAACATCTAGTAATTTGAAATGCAAATAAGCAATCTTAAATAAATGTTTTACGAGTTATCTAACATTGACAATCTTATATAGCCATACATCTAACGAACGATCAGTTCAAAATTATACAGAAACATGTAAGTTATTTAAAAACCTGCATTCCATTTAAAAAACGTGCAATTTTAGTTAATTTGGTGGTTTTTTTTACGAATCATTTAAAAAAAAACTTTTACCCTTTCAATATTGTATTATAGCAATCGTATTCTTTGTTTTGCATTGATCTGAAATATTAAATTTATATTTAGAAAAACTTAAATATCAAAATATACAATGATGTTTACCACAAACTTTAAGGCAATATAAATCATAAAACACTTCCTGAGAGAATATGACCTATGATGAATTACAAATTATCGTTGCAAAATATTTTACCTCAATTGAATTCGTATTGCTAACGTTACCAGTAGTTGAATTTAAAACTTAGAGCAATTAGTCGTATTTGGGATAACCATTGAATTTTTAAAAACCAGACTTAACCAAAAAGTAGATTTTTGTATTAGTTAAGCTTTGTCACCGCTATTTAGCATTTGCCCATATTATAATTCCATATTTTTTTACTTGACCCATACATTTAGTCACAAAGGACAAAACAGTGCAGTAAATTAAGATGATAATAGGTATCGATGTTTATATCTCGGAAATCCATTATTGAGAGACACATCAAGGTATCAAGTAAATATTGAAATAAATACAAGAACCCAATGTGATAATGAAATCTAAACGCCATTTGTTCCAGAGGGTTACTTTAAATAGATAATTCATAAACTATACGGTATATATGGGCAACGATATTTTTAGAATATACATTACAATTAACTTTTTTTATTCTTTTGTCTTCTTTTTTGAATACGGAATTCTAAATCAGAGAAAAAAAAAATTTAATCAAGAAAAACCTTCATGTCGTGCTCTGTGTTATATTTCTACACATTTGAAGGCAATGTTTTTGTCGATATTTTACACAGAGCCTACACTGACCTAACCACCTTATTTTGAAAGCACCCACATCCTCCATTCCTCAGTTAGAAATGGTAGTAAAATCAATCACATAAACGGGTCTTAAGTTTTTACGCGTCTATACTTCGAGAAATATCAAGAAAAATCGTGGTTAGAATTATAGCATTTTATCTCCCCTTAATTGTTAATTTCTAGTGCATTTCAACTAAATGATATCTTGTATTACCAGAAAAGGGAAAGGAAACGAATGTTATAATCATGCACCATATACATTCTGAACTTAATTTAATGAAAAGTTGAGTGGGTTTTGTTTGTCATGTTTTTACCACTGCCTGATTCTTAGGCAGATTGGCAGATAATAACAAAATATTATACAATGTACCAGCTAAAGTATTTATATTTTTGGGATAAAAAGGAAAATTACGAAACTGTTAACAATTAGATTGTGCGCATGTGTCAAACATATTTTTTTATTAATTAGAACACGGGTTTATTTTACAAAGCATAATGATTAAGGCAGTCATTTTAGAATTGCCGATACTGTTTTGCTCAAACATATATGATAAATTCTTGTATGCTACTTAACCATTACTGAGTTCTAGATAGATAAATGTTTCATTGTGGTCACTGGGGTTTACAGCAATAACAACTATGTTGATATTTTACTTGTCAGAATATTCTTGTTATCCCTATAAATATCATACCTTGGTTTAATGTGCTTTTGTGTTAGAAATATTGGTTTTTTCTTATCGTTTGAAATTTTCATTGTGAACTTTCCTCTAATATCATTCTAATCCTAATAAAGCATTTATCTTTTTAATGGCCCGAACAGATATTCATATCTATGCATGCATCTTCAAAATAATCAAGCTTGAAAATACAATTGCATTGATGAATCAACCAGTTCACCTGTCAAATATCTGCTGCATTCAAGAACGCCCAGTGCTAATGCTTAAGAAAGTCTAAAATGTATCCACGACGGGTGCCACATGTGGAGCAGGATCTGCTTACTTTTCCGGAGCACCTGAGGTCACCCTTTGTTTTTGGTGGGGTTCGTGTTGTTTATTCTGTAATTTTCTATGTTGTGTCATGTGTACTATTGTTTGTCTGTTTGTCTTTTTCATTTTTAGCCATGGTGTTGTCAGTTTATTTTCGATTTATGAGTTACCGGGCCAAGTCCACTTGTATTTTTGTCCATCTGATGAGTTAAGCCTTTTTCAAGTGATTTTTATAGTTCGTTCTTATGTTGTACTGTTATACCACTGTCCCAGGTTAGGGGGAGGGTTGGGATCCCGCTAACATGTTTATATGTTAGTATTTATATTTTTAGGAAAAAAGGAAAATTACGAAACTGTAAGCAATTAGATTGTGCGCATGTGTCAAACATATTTTTTATTAATTAGAACACGGGTTTATTTACAAAGCATAATGATTAAGGCAGTCATTTTAGAATTGCCAATACTGTTTTGCTCAAACATATATAATAAATTCTTGTATGCTACTTAACCATTACTGAGTTCTAGATAGATAAATGTTTCATTGTGGTCACTGGGGTTTACAGCAATAACAACTATGTTGATATTTTACTTGTCAGAATATTCTTGTTATCCCTATAAATATCATACATTGGTTTAATGTGCTTTTGTGTTCGAAATATTTTGGTTTTTTCTTATCGTTTGAAATTTTCATTGTGAAATTTCATATGGGTTTCCTCTAATATCATTCTAATCCTAATAAAACATTTATCTTTTTAATGGCCGAACAGCTATTCATATCTATGCATGCATCTTCAAAATAATCAAGCGTGAAAATACAATTGCATTGATGAATCAACCAGTTCACCTGTCAAATATCTGCTGCATTCAAGAACGCCCAGTGCTAATGCTTAAGAAAGTTTAACATGTATACACGACGGATGCATCATGTGGAGCAGGATCTGCTTACTCTTCCGGAGCACCTGTGATCACCCTTAGTTTTTGGTGGGGTTCGTGTTGTTTATTCTTTAGTTTTCTATGTTGTGTCATGTGTACTATTGTTTGTCTGTTTGTCTTTTTCATTTTTAGCCATGGTGTTGTCAGTTTATTTTCGATTTATGAGTTAGATTGTCCCTCTAGTATCTTTCGTCCCTCTTTTAAATGTTCAACAAAAATGATATTAAAGTAACCCATTTTTTCAATTCATTTCAAAATAACATATGAAAAATCAACTGTCACCATACTTTTGTGTGTGTTCTATTTGTTTGTGTTGACATCGGGATTATGGAAATAACAAAAACAGGTTGTTGAAAGGAATTTATTTACATGTAGTACAATATAGTTTTAATTGGTATTCTGGTTACTTTGTGGTTTATATCTGTTCATTTGAATCTTTATTCATATAAAACTATTATGTTTATCATTAATGGGTGTAAATTTAGTTTCTTTACTATGTAAATTTTTATGTAGAGATTGCATTTTCTATTTTATTTTTCAATTTGGTATTTCGGATAGGATAAACGAAAGTGCCATTACTTTAGCTGTTTGCATGTATGATGGTTTTTCGTACATTGAAAGTAATGACTATCCTCTATCGTCTTTCTCGATTACAAAGTGGTTTAACATAATCAGACAGTACAAAATAACAGATTTCCAGACGCAAAACAAATATGGTCGCTTGGAAATTATTGGATGGTATGTCAGGACAAAGTTTCCAAGACAATTGTAAAGTTTGATATACTTGTACATGTAATACATGTTTCATTGTCAACACGGAACTTGAATCGGTGCTGTAAACGGAAAACAACAAATTACATTAGAACTAATAGCCCTACTGGTAATATGACTCCACATTGAAAAAGCTATGAGGACTTTCTGTAATACTACCGTGTTGCAAAAAGAACAGAAATGAACTTTAGGAGATAACTGAATTGTATTTAAAGCTTGGGGGGCTAGGTAAACGGTAATTTCCAACAATCACACCAAGTTTCTCAAAGTCCAAACTGAAAATGCAATGCAGTATCTCCATTATAATGCCACAGATATATATTAGTTTAGCTGTATTTAGCACAATCTTTCAGAATTCGGGGTTTTCAATGCAATTTCTAATAAGAAACACAATTATGTTATGAGTAAAATTAATAAACTTACGTATACATTGAGATGGTATTTACAAACAATTATAAGTGCACTTAGTTAAGGTCGATTTTTATCCTATGCAGCTCACATGTTAAAGATTAAAATACATACTGCAGATGTCATTTGTTAACGATTTTATATCTCATATTGTAAAAGAAAACAAGTTTAAAATGTGTAGATGAGAACTGCTATAATATAGTTACAAACCAAAATGGAAATTTTATCGAGATTTTTAAATGTATTTTTCTGTAAAATACTATTTACTTTTCTTCATAACATACTCACTTTTTATTAATCATCGAGTTTTATCATGTATACTCAGAAAGCATTTCACATAGCTACGCCTTTCTAGCTTGATTGAAAAAACAGACGACTTAAACCTATCTCAGCTTAGGCATTTTGATGTAAACTATACTGTTACAGTCACGCTAATGCTGGTTCTTAATGTATGTGCTTTTCCAAAGTCAGGAGCCTGTAAATCAGTTGTTGTCGCTTGTTGCTGTGTTATATATTTGTTTTCATTCTTTTTTTTTTGCATTAATTTGGCCATTAGTTTTCTCGTTAGAGTTTTTGTAAGTTAGGGGTATTATAGCTCAGTAAGCGGTATGGGCTTCGTTCAGTGAAGAAGGCCGTATGGTGACATATAGTTGTTAATTTCTGTGTCATTTGGTCTCTGTGAAGAGTTGTCTCATTGGCAATCATACCACATCTTCATTTTTATATGAAACTTCCAAATGTTTTGAAATTCCTTCGATGTCGACAAATACATAATAGGCGTGTATACAATTTGTCAAGCTCTTTTTAATAAGTTGTCAATCCACATATCAAACATAAACTGTCAAAAATTAGTCATTAACATGTAAAAATAAACTATCTTTTTTTGTCTTTCCAGAACAATCAGGAAAGCTTGAAATGTAATAGAATAATATTTTTAAGTATTTAGAAATTATCCGTCCAATTCATATGAAATAATATTTTTTTTGCAAAACATCTAATTTAATAACTGATTGTTGAATGTATATTTCAGTTTAGAAATCCCATGGCGAACGTGTCAGTTATATATTTTAATGTCAAACTCTCCTCACGATTACATATATGTATGTTAAAGATTTAGATTTCTCATATATATTTTACTCAAACAATATATCTGTCAGTTATACAACCAACCATACGAACAGAAGCAGATATATATCGTTTTCAAAATTTTGTTTATTCTATACGCAAGGAGTCCATTTTGGCTTAATATCGTAGCTGGACCAACTATTTCGTACATATCTATTTAAATGAACATAATATTTTTTTGTGTTTTACTTGACAAAAAAAATTAAAACGCCTACAACAGTTTTGATGCAGGGACTTGCTCTAGCCGACAGCCTTACCGCGTTTTGCACCTATGGTTTAGAACCGTTATTTGTATTTTTTTACGATAACATTTGCGATATCATCAAAAGACCTTTCCCGGGAGTTGACAGAGTTTGTTAGCCTAAAGTTTCCACTGTGCTGTGTTCACTTTGTAGATAGCAATCTGACAGACACATTCCACCTATCATCTATATTGATAACAACATCTCTTGGAGTACAGAAACTTCTGGTTCTGATGCGTCCAATATGGAGCAGGACCAAAGTTACCCATAGAAAAGCGGGAATAGTTTGCGGCGTCCGTTTTGTAGGCTCAATGGTAATGAGTATCCCCAGATTGTTTGTTGTTGGTTTTAAATCCGGCAAAGAGGATATTTGTTTGGTGTCAGATCCACACGCTAACATGCAGAAATATGTTTTGACATTTTATCCAATTATGATGTCCGTTATATTATTCATGGCAGTAGTTACTATGTTAGTTTCTACATTTTATATCGTAGTTATACTGTGTCGCCGAAAACATGTTCGAGGTCATGCATGAGCGTCAAGGTCTGAAAAGAAATCGTGAATGCTAATTTTGAGTGTGATGGTCGTATTTTTACTCTCGGAAATACCAAGATTATACATCAATACTAACCTATTCTTCACTTACAGTGCTAACATAGAAACTAACGAAAACATTGCCGTCAATAAGATTACGACAGAATCGCACAAAAATATTATATCGATTTTAAAATACACATTGCACCTGGATATACCACATAATTATAACTTAACATTGTACGATAGCTGTATAAGAGCTGTTTTACCTCCGTTGCCTCATAAGAGACCTTACAATCGTCAAATTCAACGTGTTTTGATGCACGTCATGTTTAAGGACAAATACCAATTAAATTTACTAAACACCTTGCGTTATCTCTTTTCTCGGTTTTTTTTCATGAAATGAGAAAAATGCTGGCGATTTTTTTATGCAGTTTTAATGAACAAGATGACATAATAGCCTACAATTTACTCGAACATTATATTAATATTATATTTCATCATGGGTATTTGTTCAATGATTATGGAAAAACACGTCCATCTTACTTTATACTCGGATTTACACCGTACAGTGAACCCATGAACTACATACTTAACATTATCTGGGGAAATTGGGACTTAAGTTTAAACAATTTAAAACTTTTTACTGAGATTTTAAAACTAGCTATGATTCTTGGTTGTTCATCCAACTTTCTCATATATATTATTATGAGTAGGAAGTTACGTCAAGCTGTCGCGAGGAAACTGAAATGCTGCCGAGAAACACAGGAGAGAAGAGCAGAAGAGATCGAAATGAACTGAAATTGTATTTTCCTTTTATTGCCATTGTTTAGTAGATGGGTTATCGATTGTTAGCATTCTTGGACTACCGTTATAAACTTTGATGCATTAGAATAGAGATACATTTAAACTGTTTCATACGGTTCGCGTTAACAGATGCTGCACATATCTCGTCGAATACAAAACAATCGGTAGATTTGGCAATGGATCTTCTAGATGTATTTTTTTCTTTCCAGTATTACACTACATTGGTAAAATAGCAATTCCTGCTTCACGTACGAAATACGTACATGACGTATGTATAGGATCAAAGATGGAAAAACTTTTGTAATGAACATTCTGAGTTACAATACATGGATGTACGTTTCCTTGCAAGTTTCCTTTAGGATGTATTCTTCTGACGTTTCAGACTCGTTGAAATCTCGTTCTGGAGTTATTTCCAAAACATGTGATACAAGTGGAAAATATTACTGAATTTTAAAAATATTATAATCAAGCTTAACTCTGTGAAAAAATTGTGTATTTACAATGAATTGTTTTTGAGTAATCCAGTTTTCCAATTTTATGACCAATCAAGTCAGTCTTTTTAGCCAAAATTTTGAGAAAATGTGTGTGAGGGGTACAAAAAATGATTTAACAAGAATCCTGTACATCCCATATCATTTTTGTCTTTTCTAATTTCTTAGATATCAATTTTTTCAATCATTTATAACAAAAAAGTTGAAATAATGTACACTTTGTTCTTAAAACTGAGAAAACTCACAAATTGATAAAACAGACAGCATGGTAAATTTGACACAAACAATCATCAAAATGTGATAAAACTTTCTTAAATTAACACCTACCTATAGTTTTTTTAAGGTTAGATTTATTCAGATTGGTCCTCTTCATCTTTATTGAAATTATGAAAAAGTTCAATTGTGGTTCTGTGATATTTTTTTTCACGATAATAGCCCCAAAATAGGTAAAAATGGATGAAAAATGGGAAAATCATCAAAATTGGGTGTTTTCAAAGAGCCGTAGCAAATGTTTACCACCATATGATTTTTTCTTCGCCAATTATTTTTTTACAGTCATATAAACCTAAAAATCAGGTTAAAGAAAAAACGTTAAATTCTAGAAGTTTTTGGTCATCAAACTACAATGCATATGCATATACCTTAAAGAAATCGTGTTTGAAATTTAAGATTTATTCTATCTACTTTTTTGTACTCGCTTTGTAAACGTTGTAAACCCCGTTTAGAATTAGAAAAATTATAAAAAGTAAATGTTGATGAAAACGTAAAATACAATAAAATAATAATGATGTGGTACGATTGCCAATGAGAGCTAGATTTCATCTACCATTTACCACAGAATGAAAATATAAACAAAATGAAGGTCACAGTATGGCCTTCAGTGGCGAGCAAAACTTATACAATATGGAAACTATAACAACTCTTAACAGCAAAGGGTAAGAATAAACCAGGGGCAAATAATTTAAAGTAAAAAATATTGAACGAAACACAATAACTGTTATTGTGGACGTCAACAAACGATGACAAGAAAACTGTTTTTGGTCTGCGATATTCACATGAATAATTTAATGGGCAGGGGTAGCACGTTCGTGAGCTATTAACCCTCCAATGTCAGGAGTAACAGAGAAAAAAATTAACAATATCAGTTTAAAAGATCTACATTATACTAACAAGCAAAATGTCAAAAGGCACATTTTAAATCTTTTCTTGTTTTTGTTTACACGGGATGAGAAAAAGTAAAGTGATGTAGTTATGCAGTTGGTATCATCAAGATGGATTAATAGCCAACAACATGTTAATATATGCGTCACATTATGTATTTGATAATGGATCGTTGCTCAAGGATATTGGAAAAATACATCTAATAATCTATGTTTTTTCTTTATACTCGGATCTACACCGTACGGTAAACCCACGAACTACATACTCAACATTATCTGGGGAAATTTAAACTTTTTACTGAGATTTTAAAACTAGCTATGATTTTTGGTTGTTCATCAAACTTTCTCATACACATAATCATGAGCAGGAAGTAAGTCGCTAGGAAACTGAAATGCTGTCGAGACACACAGGCGAGACGAGAAGAAGAGATCGAAATGAACTGAAATTGTATTTTCCTTTTATTGCCATAGTTTAGTAGATGGATTACCGATTGCCAGCGTTCTTGGACTGCCGTTGTAAACTTTAATACTTAAGGAAAGAGCAACTGTTTTATATAGATGCACGCCTACAAATGTTCAAAACTTTTATTCAAATACAAAATAAAAGTAGGGGGGACAGACATAAGAACTTCTCGATATCTTTAGTTTCCAGTGTTACACTTCACAGTTAATATAGCAACAACTGTTTCGCGTACGTAATGAAACGTACGTTATACCTATGTTTAGAACAAAAGATTAAGAAAACAACTTTTGGATTGAGCATTCTGAGTAACATGTACCTGGATGTCCGTTTCCTTGTATAGTCAATGAAGATTGACAATCTTGAAAATTTAATTTCCAAACGTCGCTTTCGAATTATATTTATTTACCTTAAATAAACCGTGTTGTGGAATTATACATTTGATTATTTTATATAATACTTCCGTTTTACTTGCTTTGTAAAACTATGCATTTTTGAGAAAACTTGAAAAATACCCATATCAATTTTATCAAAAAGCTAATTGAATGAGATAAATATTGAGATTTTGTATTATTGCCCATGTAATGAAAGTTGTATCTTCCACAGCGAATGTAAAAAAAATCAGTTCACCTACCGGCCTTCAATGATGAAGAAAACTCATACTGTATAGTAAGTTATAAAATGTTCCTGACAGCAAAAAGGAAAAAAGAAAACATCGACAACAACAACAGCAAAACCTATGGCCGCTTAAAACAACGAAAACAGCGGACAAGAAGTCTATTAGGCTAACGACATAAAACACAGATAAAAAATTGGACGGAGAGGGGTGGGGAATATTCGTGAGCTTTTAACAATCATAAGCCAGTGACAGTTGAGTAGTAAGAGAAGACAAAACACCAGGCATATCACTCAAAAAGATCTGCATTATTCACAAAACAACTAGCAAAATGAAAAAAAAATGTGTCTTTCTTTTAGTAATCACATCTACTGAATGATAGCTCAAGTAATATATTAGTAAGCTATTGACCTTAAAATCAATGACAATACTTATAAACTTCAATAAGATAAAACCGAAATAAAATTAGATGAAATGAAAACATATCCTATGGTTACTATAAAAAAACAGACGATGTTGTATGATTACCAATTAAACAACTTTCCACCAGGACCAAATAATGTTAAAAGGAATGTAAAGAGTTACATGTCTAAAATTGAGAATGGAAATGAGGAATATGTCAAAAAGACAACAACCCGACCAAAGGGTAGAAAACAGCCAGAAAATACCGCACCCGGCGATAGGCCTCAGCTCCTAAACAAAAATGTGTAGGTTCAATGAAAAGAGATGTCATACTAAATTCTTAAACATATAAATGAACTTAAATTAAAATATGTACAACTAACAAAGGCAAGAGGGTCCCGACTTGGAACAAGCGCAAAAATGCAGCGGGGTTAAACATGTTGTATGAGATCTCAACCCTCTCCGTATAGTCCAGCAGATAGGTGAATAATTGTTCACTTTGTGTTAAAAGCATAAAATTTGGTAGAAACATAGTTTGGACCATTCTAAACAAAATTAGATATGGAGGCAAGCTTGATTTTATCCACTTCCGGTTTTATCATCAAAATGGCGGACATGCATTTGATAACTGATTAATAGTTATTCAAATCTCACAGCTGGTAGCCAAAGTTTGCTGTGTAGACTATAATATGATGTTATTGTGTATTCATGGTATGAAATAATGTATCATTTCTTTGAAACCCTCGTAACCCGAATAATTCAGTCGTTATATTCCGCTGATCTACGAAGGCTACATTAACGCCTGAACGTCTTCCTCGATCAAGACCGTCAACCGGAAAATTCACACCGCTTTGCCATATGGGAATTTTTATTTAAATTGGCAGCTAAAGAAGGAGGAGTTCCGGATGTTAATTGATGTTAAATGATGTAAACTGATGTTAATTGATGTTAATTAATTATTATCGGATTTGTGTTAATTGAACACACGTGTTTGGTAAGACAATTACAAGAGAGTTGCGCAGACTCATTAACCTGATCGCCGCTGATTGGCTCTCTCTCACAGAGAGCAGGCGACGCGGCCAATGATCACAAGGAGTTCAAGCCCTCGTGTGGGAAAAAATCGGACACGGAAAGGGCTTGAATTATTCGAGTTAAAACCCTCGGGGTATTTTATTCAGAAATTTGTCACTTCCGGTAAAAAATATCACAAGTAAACGTAATTTAGAGACAAAATACATGTGTTTGATAAAAAAAAAAGCAATGTTGTCCAAAAAAAAGTTAAATATCCTTGACCATTGATATTGTTCGATCAAACATCAGCATGACAAATCGTTCGATTAATTGCGTAATTGTGGTGCCGACATTCAGAGTACTCACATGGGTTGCGTCCAATATCGTAGCGGCTGCAAAGGGCTACGTAGATGTATGACTATTGAACGTGTAGCTAGCCTAGCTGCAACATAGATATATATAGCAGCTAGACTAGCTACTCGTTCAGTAGAAAAACATCTACGTAGCACTACGTAGCTGCTACGATATTGGACGCAACCCTGGTCTCTCATAACGGTGTATACTCTTGTGACACCATTCAATACCATTCATGTACCCCTGATTTTTTTCACCTTAACCAGCAATCTATGCCACAGTGTCGAATACAGTGAATGCATGGAAAACAGGCAATGCATATGCTTCTTCTTGTCCTAAAAAGTTAGCAAGCTCATGAATTTAAATGTATACGAATTGGTTTCCAGTCCCAACGCAACCCATAAATATCAGCTGCATTGTCATAATGACATGAAACAAGTACTAATACGTCGGTAACAACTGTAGCAATAATTCTCATCTCGAAAATGTGTTCATCCATCTGTTAATTTGACAGAAAATGAATGAGCTCTGTTTTGTTTTTATCTACACTTGAGAAGCTCTATCAGTTTAGTGGTTAGCATGATTGCCTTTGACAACGTCTCCTTGTACTGTCAATCTTTAAATTGTCTACAATAGTTACATCTTGTCAATGGTTCTAAAAAGTAAAATCACAAAAATACTAAACTCAGAGGAAAATCAAATCGGAAAGTCCCTTTTCTATTCAACGAACGACGAATAGTATCAACAACTCCTGAGGGAGCTATATCTTTAATTGGTATACAGAACAAGCAGTTCGTTGCTGTCTTCAAGAAATTGATTTCCTATCTCTTCTACCACAGAACCTACATCATGGATAAACGACATTTGAGCTCTTAGTTTCTGCTCATGGTCAGTTGTGTTCTCTTCATCAAGAAATCCATATATTAGTGTCCCCTCTGGTATCTTTCGCCCCTCTTCTCAAACTCTTTAGCATGTCTTGCCATTTCTTGTCAAGCTGCCATCCATCTTCGCAGGGCTAATGGGTTATCTGTTAACAGTGCCTCCATCCGACTTAACAACATGTTTATTTCATGTGTTCTGTCAGACAGTGAACCATTATTTCTAAGTGCATATGTTTCTTTAGATGCATGATGACAGATCTTTGGAGAGTTAACGTTAAGGATTCGTTTGTAGCTGTTAAATATAAATATCCAAGCAATCGTTAGTGTTTCCTGCTTATAAGAGTTGGTTGTTATATATTGTCCATACAACAACATACTAACAAGAGCTACAAGAGATCTTGGAACATAATTCTGCATTTAGTTTTAGTCAAAAGCATCATCACCTGCTTTCTGAAACGAGGGTTCTATATTATCTTTGAAAGCAAGTTAATTCAATTTCCCTTGTTTTTATTCCTGAATATCAGGTACATAACCAATCTTGAATCCTGGTGCTAAATCTTCTTCGGTTATGGAATCTTCATTGTAGCTGATGATGACGGGTAATACGTTTCCATGACTTATTCGTGCGTCTCTTCCTTATTCAGTCTCATCTTCACTAGAGACTTTTGATGTCTGTCGATAAAGATAAGTAAGACATTGGAAATGATATTTCGTTTCTTGTACAATGAGGTCCCCAGCACTGAGCTTCTCTAATAAAGTTGTGTACTGAAGCATTTGTACACATTGACGGTGTGGGTGGGTTTCCAGCTCCGATTGCTTGTTTTGTTTACATATCATCTGTATCCTTTTGATGTCTTATCTTAGCTCTCTTTAGTTCTGTATTTAGATGGCAGGTCTTATGCCATGTGGCATTGTTTTTGTACGTAGTACGTGGAAGACCCCTGCCATCATATTGTGTATACAGATGGGTCGTAGACGGTAAACATGGAAGTTCTTTGTATTTAACGAGATTTCCAGCCAAAGTAAGATATCTAGCACCAATATTGATACAATTTGAGGGTGTAGGCTTGGCAGCTATTTGTCTGTCATATTTTGACAAGTTATAGATTTAATATTGAGAATAGAAATAGGAATATATCAAAGAGACAACAAACAGACCAAAGAGTAGACAATAGCCGAATGCCACCAATGGGTGTTTCTATGCAGTGAGAAATTCCTGCAACCGGATGTGGTCACCAGCTGGTCCCTATACAAATGGTGTACTAATTCGGAGTAAATGGATGTCACACTAAATTCCAAAGCATATAAATGAACTAAAATCCAGTCAACCTCTTCAACATTTGGGGACGAACTACCTGGTCTTCGATTATCTGATGCCTCAATAAGTTTAAATCTTTAAGAGCTCATCTTTCAATTGTTATTTAGACTCTTGATTTATCGAAGTGTATGTCTATCTTCATTCAAATGTAATAATGAAACAGTAGTGTTCACCATATCAATTGAATTTTAATGATCTCCAAAGAAATAAATACCTGATTCTATTACACCATTTCTCTCACTTTTTGCAAATTAAAAGTCAACATTTTTCTTGAATTTTGACATGAAATTTCGACCGGAAGTTAACCAAACTCATCCAAATTGCTGCTTCAGCAACACTTAAACCCATCGAATACGATTCAGATCAATTAAAACATCAGTTCTTTTAGTTTAAACTAAAAAAATTGAAAGAGAATTAAGAAAAGTTGATATTTAAACATGCATCCGCCATTTTGGATTTTACCGGAAGTTAACTATATTTCCAGCTTGCCTCCATATCTAAAATTGAATAGTATAGATAGAAGTATGTTTGAACAAAGTTTGGTGCTTTTAACGCGAAGTGCACAATTCCTTCATATATTGCACCTATCTGCTGGACTAGTATACCTCTAAACAATGTATAATAAAGAAGCACACAGCAACACTCACAATTTAACCCATTTTAACAGAAAGTCATGGGAGAAGGGTTTTGTATATAAGTAAAGTGGCTGTTTACTGTTAATATACATGATATATTAAAGTTGTTTTTTTATTGTATTCCGAATATGACACTTAACTGTAGCTTTTAATATCACACCGTATTAGCAAATACAAGACATGTTTACGTATTACCACAATTGTTTGAAATGTGTCCACTTTTTATTTATTTTTTTATTGTGAAAATTATTTTGTATGTAAAATGTATAACATGTATACATAATCTTATATATCTATAAAATTTAACAAATTAATGAAATTAAATGTCTAGCTCATAGACAAGAATGGTAAATGGAGTTTATTAATAATGTATGGTTTGTCCTTTAAATCAGCATTGTCCTGATATTTCAATTGCATCAATTTCATAATCTTCGTTAGTATTTGTTGTATCGATTTCAATATGAACTTCATTTGCGGAAAGGCAACAGTCTGAAATAAACATCATTACTTTATAATAACATTGCATGTATGTTTCATTATATAGTGTTATTTTGATAAGCTAACAGCAATCTGGTGTCCTTCTGAAATTAACATTCATTACACAAAGAAATTTAACATTACAGTACTTAATGAATACAGTAAAGTTAATTCAACAAATTACAAGATGGCGATTATTACATGACATACTTGTTCACTGGATGTTGGCCTTTAAATGTATTTTCCTATTTGTTTCTGTGGATTGCTGTCTCATAAATGTAAACCTCCTTTCAGATTTGAAATTTTGAATTTTGAAGTAAATCGTTACACATGAAGTATAATAAGTAGAATAACTTTTCTATATATTTCATATTTCACTATGATTTGGTTTTCAAAAAAAAATCATGAAGTTATTTCTAAATGAATTTGTTAATCAATTTTGAACCAATGAAAACGAAAATAGTTCTTTTATTTGTTGTGAAGCGTTCTCATTTTTTATGATTTAAACACAAGTACTATTATGTATATATAGTTTGTATGGACATTTGCTACAAATATTTTGACGAAACGAAATTATAAAATATTATTATACATGTTCACATTAGTAGAAAACAAAAGCAACGGAACAGAACTGGGGCCAAAATTATGACAAACAAGAACGTGCCCATAGCACACGGATGCCCCATCCGCACTATAATTTTCTACATTCAGTGGACAGTGAAATTGGTGTTTAATTTGGCATTTAAATTTTAAAGATCATAACAAAGTGAACATGTGTACTAAGTTTCAAGTTGATTTGACTTCAACTTCATCAAGAACTACCTTGACCAAAAACTTTAATATGAAGTGGGACAGACGAACGATAGGACGAACGGATGAACAGACCCACAGACCAGAAAACATAATGTCCCTCTACTATCGTAGATGGGGCATCAAAAAACGATTACACGTCGACATTTGTGTGTCTTTCAACCGTATGGACTGTTGAAATTCAATTATAAATGCTGATATAGTATAAAACCCAAGATGTAACAAACAGCATTTAACTGTTTTATATTTAGTTACCTGAATTGGAGGAGAGAAAATTCTGCTACTTGAGATCACAGTGGACAGAGTTGCCCTATCAACTTCCCATACTGAGATCCAACTCCCATTTGGGGCTTTAAAACTTATTCTCCAAGCTGATCCCTCTTTGTTCGTCTCATAAATATTGATACTCTGAATATAAATCTTCTTCGGATATGCAACCTGAAATAACCAAACACTGTGATATTTTAAATTCATCACAAATCAAAACAAACACCAAATTGGACCCGATGGTGACCTTCGGCTGTTGTCTGCTTTATTGTCGGTTGTTGTCTCTTTGACACATTCACCATTTTCATTCTTAATTTTATCAGAAACAGGAGATGGTTAGAATCGAGGACTTCACTGGCTTAAATTTTGTAGAACGTCTGCACGATAAATCCAAAACTATTCAAATTCTAACATGTCCATCGTGGTTTCCCGACCTTTTTTAATGTCTGACACGGCTATAGTATATGACATGACTGAGTACATTTGGCCAACATACTTTGTCATATACCATTCAAATGTCAAGCGATCGACGTCGTAAAAACTAAATTTTCTTAACGGAAAAGAGCTGGTCGTATTTATATCGATTTATTTTGTATTACTTTTTAAGCTTTAAGGCTTTAAACTTCTGGGTTTTTTTAACGCTAAACTTTAAAATCTGCCAATTTATCCTCTTCAAGTTTTAAGTTTTCGTCAATCCTATTTGAATACGAACCACTCTAAGTGCTATAATAACAGAAAAGGTATATAGATAGAAGATGTATAACAAAAAATATACATGCATGTATAAATTATATTTTAATATAACGTATAAAACCAAAGATCTCCAATCGCAGTATTAATTTATTGAAGAACAAAGAACATGTAGAAAAATACGCCCACTCGGAACAAATCTTTACTTTAATAGCTTTATGTATACGAGCTCTGACTCGTTACTAATTTAGCAACAAGCTGTGTGTAAAATTGTCGTTTTGAATCAATAGTTTGAATTTGACATGAATATACAAATAGAAGTTTGGAAATGACTGCGATAACATTTATTCTTAATCAAATCAACAGTTTGATTGGCCCGTGGAATTTTACTTTTTTTTCAAATTAAAAGGCCCTTAATATACCCAATCCTTTCTCCCTCCAGACTAAAGAATGACAGTAAGGTTGAAATGAAGGGACAGTGCTACGACAAATACATACATGTAGCCTCAATCTGCATTTTAGACAATAACTCCTCGGTTTGTTTTTGGGTCTCTTTTGTCTTTGTTCATCTTTGGTTTCATGTCCAAATATAAGATGTATATCATATTTTTATACTTTGTCTTCAAAGTTACATTTGCATGTATACTTTTTGATATAAAGAAATTGAAAACATAATTCTCGTATAATTCTTTAAGATAATTATACTATTCTAGTATAGTGAATTTTCGGTATTTTTATTTTTCAGCTTTTTAGTACACAATTTTACAGTGCTAGATTTGTACTACAGATATAAATTACCCGTTTTGTAGTACAATGCAGGTATACACTAAATACTTAGTATTTCTTTTATTTTACTCAATTTTGATGGCAAATTTTATTGATAGTGTAATGATTTAAAAAGTAAAAAAAAAAGATACACACACCCGAACTCCATGGAAATTCAAAACGGAAAGTCATTTATAAAATGACTAAAATAAGTAGCTTAAACACATCTAACAAATGGAAAATCGACCCGTCATATTCCTTATTTGGTACAGGCATTTCCATATCTGGAAAGTAGTGGATTAAACCTGGTTACATATCAAGCATAAACTCTCGTTTGTATGACAGTCAGAGAGAATTCCAACAACTGTAAAGGTGCACACTTACATGACTTATTGTTATACCGTATACATATACAAGTACTATATACTTTATAATTTCACGAGAATACCCTAGTTGAAGTACACATCCAGTACTATGAAAGTATGGTACTGAAAAAGTTCAAAAATTTTGTGAAGTTTTGTGAAATAACTTAATTATGATGAACTAATATACTTTCTATTACTTGGAAAATAAAGTATTACAATACTTCAATTCGCCGTTTCAGAATCTAATGCATTCTGGGTAATATTTTCAAAAGCGTACACCAAAACGTTGCGATTGGTTTAAAACGTACTAAACAATGGAAATCCATCCAATGACGTGACGTTATTTTCATTTTGGTGTACGAACAATGAGATCACCCATAGTCCTTTAGATTCTGAAAAGGCGAATTGAAAAACAAAAATTCATGAAAAAGTAATTTTTTACAAATTATTATAATACCGTTATATAGTGATCAGATGCTACTCCACTCAGTGCCCATGCTCCTTCTTTGTCACCATAAGCTGGATAGACGTTTGGTGGTCCTGTGACTTGGGCTGCTGAATATCTTGAAATAAAAATGTTAATGTATATACTGTGTTTTATTACTCCATGTGTGTAGAACCTTGCGATACAAAAGGGGTATTTATATCAGTTTGGCTGTCCGTCTGGTATCTTATTCTGTGTTTTATTACTCCATGTGTGTAGAACCTTGCGATACCAAAGGGGTATTTATATCAATTTGGCTGTCCGTCTGGTATCTTTCGTCCCTCATTGAAATCATAAGTCGATTTAAAACTGATATAGCCATGATAAAAAAAGGCAAGACTGACAAAAAGTCAAACAACAGAAGATAACACACATCACAGAAAACTAAAGAATGAGCAACACGAACCCAACCAAAGAAAAATGGATGCGATTTCAGGTGCTCTAAATAGGTCAGCAATTGGTTTAATAATATTTGATTAAGTATCATTCATTATACAACAAATAGATACAAAACTTAAAATATCATGATTGAACTTTTAAAAAAAATTGAGTAAACTAGATTTTTCAGAAGAAGAAAAACTTTTTTAGAATCAAGGACAGATAATCTTACTGAACTTGATAAGACAATATGGTTTTTTTAGGTGATTTCTCAAGAAAATAGGGTCCGTGACCTCCTATTTTTATTTGAATTTGCGAAAGTATTTATAAAAGGTAATTCCCCTTTTGAATTTTTACCAATTTGATCTTTTAATGTTCCCTCAATAACGAAAAATTAAGTTTACTATATATATCCCATATAAGATAGGTGCGATTTTCAAGGTCCTTTTGAAAATACAAGAAGTATTTTATCGAAGATTAAGAAAGATCTATCATCAAACATGAAGACACCCAAGCTACCTTAATTGGATTCTGCTTCAAAACATATGATGATAATCAAAACTTTACCATTCAACTCTGTTACACAGATTTAAATATTTGTTTCATGAAGGTATCGAATTTTCATTTTTGTTTCTTATTTTCCTACTGGATTTGATTTCACAAAGAGAATCCTAGTAGTAAATCACTGTTGTGAAAGAGCTGTCTACATATTACATTGAACTATAAAAGTTGTTAATGTCTTTATCATGTGAAAAATTGTCTCAATGGAAAACAGAATCATGGTCCGTTCGTACAATAATCATTGTGTATCATGATCAGTTTGAACCATAGGGAAGCATATAATGTATATTATTTCGTACCATAATTATAGAAGATTATAATGTATACAATTAAGTTTCATATGGAAGATTATAATGTGTAACATTCATATTATTGTGTGCTGTTTTGATAGTTAATAATGCAGTACTGAAAGAAAGTTTTTCTATGTTTAGTTGTTAATTTCTAGTAAATTTCAACCATATTAAATACCAAAATGTATAGGAAACGAATTTTATATTCGTTCACCATTTTTTCGTTTTGTATTTAATTTAATGTAAATTTGAGCGGTCTTTCCATGCCAAGTGTTCATCACTGTCTGATTCTTAGGCAATTAGAACTTAAAAGAGGCCCACAGAGGTGTCCAAATCACATTTTTTTTAAATAGAATCATATTTTTATCATTCATTATTTTTTTAAACAAGATAATTAAAAAATTATAAATACAGTTCTAGATTATCTAATAATTAAATAATAAGGAAGTATTGGTGTGGTAATCAAATAATCAGTATTAAAACGACCAAGTAATCAAATAATCAAAAATCACAAGGAGGCTCTAGATTGGCACTAAAAATATATAATCTTACTTATCGTTGTCCCATTGATTTTTGTAGCCAATAACGCTTGACACCCATTGCTGGTCTGAAAAAATAAAATCAGTTTAACCAACTCTGTTTAAAATACAGGGGTTCTTTTCATAGAACATCTTACTACTAAAATTGATCGTAAGTTATATCGAAAAGTTAATGACTAACATTAAGCGAGTATTTCTACCCTTAAAATATTTTGGGTGAAATTAGTCGCTGATCCTGTAGACTCCTAGGGAAAAATACTTAAACATTACCACCAAAACGCGGTACCTATTGAAAGGAGGTTTTTAGACGCGCCGATTGTAATTTTGCTGCCCACATTTGAAGTTTTTAAGTGCGACCGTATCCATTGATAAAAATATCTGTCATCGACGATCCATTCTATTTTCCGTTTAAATCGTCGTGACTTTCGGGATGCTTGGGTTTTGTTTTGATATATACTTTCACTAATTTAAAGGAAGACATTTCATTGGTTACACGATTACAAAATAGAACAAAGTGTTGTCGTATCTTCATAAGCAAATCATGGACATATATCAGTATTTCAATCCAGTTACGAACAATTAACATGTTTATCTGTCATAATAAAGTACAAACAATATAACTATATGTATTGCTATGAACTAGAAAAAAGTAAAATCACAAAAATACTGAACTCAGAAGAAAATCCAATCGGAATGTCCATAATCACATGGCAAAATCAAACGACAAAATACATCAAAAACGAATGGACAAGAACTGTTTTGTTTCGGTCCTCATATAAGTGTTCGGTGACCTGTATACATATGAATTTGACTTTTATGGTTCAATACAGCCTTCAGGTCTACTAGAGATAAAAAAAAAAAAACAAACAAAAACAAACAAAAAAACAGAAAAAGCTAGTTAATTGGAATCTAGTTAAAATGTTTTATGATATTTTTTATTGTCCTTATTTTCGTCAAATGTAGTCTTTAATGTAATTCAGTTTAGGGATGTTTGTTTTCTATTCAATGAAAGAAGATTGGAGCTTTTGGAAAACTCAATAAAGTAAATTATCTCAAAATCATGAGGCAAGTGAAAAACAATTTAAAAAAAAGATAATTTAAATTATGAATACTGATCAATCTGATAGACTAATGCTTTGGAATTTATGTTAAATGTTTGCAGGAATATGGGATTAACACTTACTAGTATCGGAACTCAGGAGTTACAAGATACATTTACGAGAAAATTTTACAACCATTGTTTGTCAGTTTTTCATTGCGTATTGTTACCTGAACAATGTTTACCATATTAAACTGTGTTAATTAGATTGATAGGGAGTTGTTTACTTTGGTTTGATGAGAATTGACCTTTTAATTCTAAAATGTATAATTAGGACGGGAAACGATATATAAAAAGTCATTTAATAATTCACCATTTCAAAATTCAATATATTCAGGATAGTAGTTCTTAAAATATACATCAATAAATAAAGGCAACAGTAGTATACCGCTGTTCAAAACTCATAAATCCAGGGACAAAAAACAAAATCGGGTAACAAACTAAAACCGAGGGAAACGCATTAAATATAAGAGGAGAACAACGACATAACACCATCACCAAACATGGGAAGGTCAATTAATGATATATTAGTTTTAGACTTGCACTTAGGTACGTACAATGTACTATATATATTAATAAGTACTCATCGACCTCTAGATCTGGATTCTGAGACGTCTAATTTCCGAAAGGAATATTCAACAGGTGGCTAATAGGTTTATACTGTTACTTGCCCATGTGGAATTATGAGTAGGGTATAACAGGTTTGGTAGGAACCTTATTAATTAGTACTTTCCTCATTTATTGGTATTATGCTCCAAAACTGGTATCAAATTTCAGTGATAAAATTTTAATTAAGATTTACAGATATTTTCTGTGATAGCGCAAACATAAAGGATCAGGGCGACGTTTTTGCTTAATAAAAGTTATATCCTAAAAGGAGGATTTTTGGATGCCATTATATCTGTATTCAGTACTCATTGAAACTATTGTTTTAAAGGGAAAATGTTGCAATTTATTTGAATACTTGCGCCCTGACAACTGTCATGATGAAATACAATTTTTTTTATCACTACACTTGTTGACCCGATTTTTGGTATGTACCCATTAATGAGGATAATCCCAACCATGTCTAAAGGTGGTTTTTTTTTTTTTTTGCATTTGTAGGTCGTTTACCAATAATGTGTTGCATAGATTAAAAGTTTTGGGTAGGAAGTAACTCGTAATTAAGTGCATTAAATTCTGAACAGACTGTACATTCAGTAATAAAAGATTGTTTCATCTTTTTTTACTTCAAATTTCTGTCTAATTTTTTGTTACGATTTCCAGTTCGTTATATTTTTAGCCACATTGTGTTCTTTTCTATGTTTTAGGTTCTTAACTTCTATTTTATTAACCTGATACATTTCATTATTAATCAGTTAGTTTCTATAAAGTAAAAGGTATATTGGTATTATATTCTTTTGATACCTTATATTTCCATTCAATATTTTATATGTATGTAAATAAAATCATCAAAGATACCAGGATTGACATTTTGTATTTACGCTGGACGCGCGTTTCGTCTACAAAAGACTTACAAGTAACGCTCGAATCAAAAAAGTTAAAAAGGCCCATAAAGTAAAACGTTGAAGAGCTGATACACTTTCGGTACTTTTTATTTTTTTCTATCGTATTATATATCTTCACGATAAAGATAAACCCAGAAATACCCTCCGAATGTAAAGGAAAATATAAAAGTACTTTTCCTATTTACAAGCACTGAACCGTCATTGACATGATTGATCATGTAAAAGAGGGACTAAATATACCAGAGGGACAGTCAAACTAAACTGACAACGCCATGGCTAAAAATAAAAGGACAAACATACACATATTAGTACGGAAGACAAAACATAGAAAACTAAAGACTAAGCAACACGAACCTTTCCAATAACTGGGGTGATCTCATGTGTTCCGGAAGGATAAGCAGATCCTGCTCCACCTTTGGCACCCGTCGTGTTGCTTATCTTATTACAATCGTTTTTTTCCTAGATATGTTTTGAAAATTACTGGTAAGAAAATAAGTATCAGGTAAAAAAAACAGATTTATTTTTGTCCTAAAAAAAATCTAAATTTCCAAACAATATACTAAAAATTATACGTACAATGCTGTCCTTCAAATTGCGTCAGTTTTAAAACGCCGTTTGACGGCGTTGTTGGTAGGTTGCAACATCCGGTTATATCTACATGACACTCTAACTTCGCTGCATCATAGAAAGAAGCACACAGACCGCTCTCAACAAGTAATCGAGCACATCGGAAAGCAGACGACGTTTTAGTTTTATTAAACACAGATGAATTTTTAATAAAGCCTGTATTTTTTGCAACAGAATATTTTCCGAACTTAATTTCTGTCAGTCCACATCGAATTTGCATGCCAAAAGCACATATTAATAAGTGCACATGTAAACGGATCTTGCTTCTGAAATATTGAATCTGCATCGTATTGTCAGCGATCATGGAATGAGTTTGAGACATGAATTGAAATGTATTGATTTTCTTTAAAAGGCGTATCTTTCAAATTTGTTTACAAATTTAATCATATTCTCAAAAATTCCTGTAATTATCAAAACCAATTATATTATTACATATATCACGTAATGAATGAACAGACAGATCGAAGATGAAGCATTAAAGTTTATAGCTACAGCATTCGCATATAAAGACAATATGGATAGCCGATCTTTTCTTACATAATACTCAATTTTTTAAATAGAAATTATCAAAGGTAATACTCCAAATAACCATTTAAAACATTGGCAAATTGTATAAAAGTAGATGTAAATACTACTCACTATAAAGTACAAACTTGCCAACGGGATGGTCAATGTCGATAAAGACAACATTATCACTCCATCAGACAGACTTTTCCCTAAAACAAACATCAAAGGCTTCAAAATACCATCGTCAGTGGCGGATCCAGGGAAAAAAGAAGGTAGGGGTGGCTCCAGGGGTTGTAACCACCCTTTTTGACATTGAAGGCTATCGAATGGGGACACGTGGCTTGAAACCCCTGTATCCTGGGTAAGAACCCATCCCTTTTATAAATTGACTGTATCTGCCTCTTCATCGTGCATAGGTGAGGAGTGAGGAGAGAATCATTCTACCCAAGAACAATTAGAGACTAAAATGCACTACCACTTACCGCCACCAGTGCTGGTTGTCTTGAATGCTTCAATGAGTTGCATCTGATGAAGACATAATCACTCAATCAGTTTAATTGAGATCTGGACCTGTCATGTCAGTTACTGCTAGTAGTCCTTTGATAGTTTGTGTATCATTACCATTTTGTTTAGTTTCTTCTGTTATCAATCCTAATATCGGACACAGACTTCTTTAAACTGAGTCAGGAGTCTTAGGCCTTTGTATAAATTTTTGTTTTTCCATTCTCAATTTTATTCAAGACCTACCTGAATGAGACGATCTAGACCACCGTTCAGGATGCTTTTGATTTCACTTGCTTTAGAATGAATATTACAGATCTGGTTCTTTTCTTTTAGATATTCACATGCGCATACACAAGTGGCAATACAATCAGTTTATTTATGATGTAATGGTAGAAATTCTCAATATAAGGCTGTGTTTTATTGCAGAATTGAAAATACAGATGCCAAGAAAATAATTAACAACGATTTTTAAAAATTAATTTAGATTTTAAATATTCAGGAGGTGGGAAATAAATAACAAATTAAACATATTCAAAAAGTGTTCAAAAATCACTCTGACCAGAAACATATAGTAAAATATACTGTTCCCAGCTCTAACAGATGGCACAGACAGCATTGACAAAAGTTATGATTCGGTCAATGATCAACAATTATAGAATTAGTAAAATTATTTATAGGTGGTTCACCGACAATATCGAAAAATTCATCAAAGCAAATAAGGAACGTTTAGTTACAGTGCAACGCCACACTCACAACAATGAACATTTCATTGACAGCCAATAACGAAAATTCGTTCACAATCAATATAAATAAATTGAAGGTGTTTGGAAATGAAAAATGGCACAATGAAATAGGGGCACAAGCAGAACAGAACAGTGAAGAACTGAGATATCTTTATATGAGGCAGACTAAACTGTATCTATTGTATCCTTTATATCAAGTTCGATGGATAGAGGCGTTGAATAGAGTCATCAAATTTTCGGGTGCAAACCATGCATTAAGGTATATATACCGCCATCTTGGATTGTACAATCGCAGTACAAAATCGGTCTAGTTATTTGAGGAAATCTGCAAATTTGGAGACAGATTTGCAATTTAACGGTAAGACTGTTTATTTATATAAAGAAAACTGGGTGATTTATTTCAAAATTCTATCGCATAGAATTTTTTTTATGCACACAAATGTGTTTTTTCATGAACAATCCAACCAAATTTAGGCAATTTTCTACGACCCATAGCTTGAAAAATAGCACGTTGACCCATACTTGTATTATGTTTTAAAAAAAAGCATAGTTAAATCTTCATTTTGATAGATTATTAGAAAATTCTGTCTCAAAAAGTATATACTTATGATCTACCTAAACATTTCTGGTAAATCACTGCGAATTGATTAGTAGACCAAGGTTACTGTACAGGTAGGATCTATGAAGATCACAGCCATAGTTCTCTTCCAGTGTTGGTTATAACTAATTATATTTACTTATTTGCATGTTTTCATGGATATAGTTGGTAAAAGTGATCGGAAATCAAAGTTCTGAAAACTCCTAAGAACGTTGAGCAATTTAATCAATTCTACATTAATTGGTTGGTTTTCTGCTAGTTTAAAATCTCACAACGCAAAATATGTTTTGGCAGGTATTGATGCAATTGGAAAGTATAAATATGCTTGAATTATTTAAAATCGCTTTCGTATACGAGAAGTTGATACATTTTACGTTGAAATAAATACTGGTGTCAGTTTGTTGCCAAAAAATCGTTATAACGTTGATCAATTTTTAAAGTAATTTTACACTAATTGGTTCTTTTTTGTTATTTAGAAATTTGTACAACGCAAGAAATGTACTGGAAACTAGTAATGTACTTGAATCATGTAAATATGCTTGGGTTATTCAGTATACTGGTAATTGATGCTTCTGACGTTGGAACTGATATCCAGTACCAGTATTTTTTAGTTTCTGTAAATTTACTATAAAAAAAAACCCACAAAAATAAAAAATAAATTTCATTCATTTTTGTACATAAGTTAGGCCGTTAGTTTTTTCGAATGAATTGATTTACATGTGTCGTTCGGGACTCTTTATAACTGACTATGTGGTATGGGCTTTGATCATTGTTGAAGGGCGGAAGGTGACCTATAGTTGTTTTTTTTATGTGTCATTTTGGTCTCTTGTGGAGAGTTGTCTCATTGGCAATCATACCACTTTTTCATATTTTATTTTACCTGCCCTGCCCAATAATTCATATATAAAATATAATGAAATAAATATGGAAATTGTATGCCAAAAAATTTCTTGATTTATAATGTCAACACTAGGGAAAATATATTTGACCAAAAATATTAGAGGACCACAACTGTGTCCTCTTATATGGTTAATTAAAGAATTCCATGAGTAGATTAACTCACGACAGTTAACAGATCTGCTTACTCTTTCAGCATTCGTCTCAACTCGGCCGATTCCGTACGAGAGTAGCGGATTCTACCGAGGATTGCCGAATGACTCTTTCAGGTCACCTAAGATTTTCATGGTGTTCGTGTTGCTCAATCTTTAATTTTGCTATGTTTTGTTTTGTGTACTTCTGTTTGTATATGGGTCTTTCTTCTTTTTTTTTAAGCCATGCATGGCTTTATCAGTTTAATTTCGACTTACATGACTTATGAGTTTGAATATCCCTCTTTCGTCAATCGGAAGTAGTGTACGGATCTGGTAATTTCTTGCACACAGATATGTTTGATTCAGCAGCTTCCCCAACAGAAAGATCGGTGCCAATCAACTGAGAAAATATTGATAATTATGCAAAAAAGAATGTGTGATATGTTTTGAAGATTGATTTGTTAATCTTTTTATGATTGTGTGTACAATTTGATTTCAGTCATAAAAGTGTGAAGTTGTTTTAGAATTTGTATCTTCGTAATGCATGCTGATTTTGTTTCCTTTAATTTGAAACACTCAGACACATAAACATGCGTAACAAAAAGCAAAATGCACAATTATGATATACCAAAGAGCCAACTTCAATAAAGAAATGCATAGCAGATAGCAAATCTGTTTACGATGCAATCTGATAAATGGTCGCATTTTCTTCGTTCTTTCAAATTTTACAAAGTACCAAAAAGTGGTTCAATGGATTCAAATGAGAAATTTTGTAATTTAAGGGTATCTCATGCTTGGTGATTTTCAAAACAGCTACTAATTATTGTCTGAAAAGGTAGCAAAATTGTATTGGCCTTATAGAAAAGATTTAGATACAATAGTTAATAATATATTATAATATTTTGTAATATATATCAATCAGCATTGTCCTGTTATTTCTACTGCATCCATTTCATAATCTTCGTGAGTATTTGTTGTATCAATCTCAATGTGGACTTCATTTGCAGGAAAGGCAACAGTCTAAAATCAAAAATATTTGAAGAATCAATACAGAATTATTCAATTTTCAAAACGTGTAAACGGTAAATTGATT
Source organism: Mytilus edulis (assembly GCA_019925275.1). NCBI lineage: Eukaryota > Metazoa > Mollusca > Bivalvia > Mytilida > Mytilidae > Mytilus > Mytilus edulis. The sequence goes on along the minus strand of CM034361.1, from coordinate 68,501,320 downwards.
AAAAGATTTTCATATGCGAAATGCATTTTATGTAGGCGGTAATGGTAGAATTTCTTCAATTCCTCTGTCGATATTGTAAACTTGGATGTGTTTGATGGCTCGTTTCAAAGATGTGACATTTTCACATATGTTGTTATATATTCATGAAGTGACATTCCTATTTTTACACAAAAAGTTCTCAGGAAATGCAGTTCTATGGATAAGAGAAGTGAAATATACTAAAGAGACATTTAAACTCAATCAGTCGCAGTTAAACTGACAACACCATGGGTTATTAAGAACAAGATAAACAGACGAACATCAGTACACAATCATAACATAGAAAACCAGAGACTGAACAACACAGACCCAACCAATATATTGGGGTGATCTCCGATGATCTAGAAGGATTGGCAGATCCTGCTCCACATGTGGCACCCGTACAATATTAAATTACTAAAAAAATTTACACCTTTATTTATAGATTTTCTGTTCGTATCAGCATAAATGGTTATTCTTTATCTCTTATTTTTTAACATCTAAATTTGGAAATTACAATGTGTCCAATATCACTGCACGGAGATTTATTCTTTACATTTTGTATGTGAGTACCCCCATTTAAGGCTCGCTAGGTAAATAGGGTCTTTGGCCTATATAAAATAGACAAACGATAATTATTGAAGACTACATGTTGAAATTAAGATATATATCATATATTTGTATGTCGCTGAAAAATTGACATAGTACCTCGTTTTGTCATTTAAATAATTTAAACTATGAAGTAATTAATGCAAATTTTAGTGTCTAATTTCTGGCAAATGATAAAATGTAATACTCAGTCGATACATGCAAATCACGATCAAACAAGAATGTGTCCAAAGTACACGGATGCCCCACTTGCATTATCATTTTCCATGTTCAATGGACTGTGAAATTGGGTAAAAAATCTAATTTGGCCTTAAAAGTAAAAAGATCAACTAATAAGGAACATGTGTACTAAGTTTCAATTTGATTGGACTTTAACTTCATCAAAAACTACCTTGACCTAAAACTTTAACCTGAAACTCACACTTTTAATTTCTATGTCCAGTGGACCATGAAAATGGGGTCAAAAGTCTAATTTTGTTTTAAAATAAGAAAGATCATATCATAAGGAACATGTGTACTAAGTTTCAAGTTGATTGGACTTCAGCTTCATCCAAAACTACCTTGACCAAAAACTTTAACCTGAAACTCACACTTTTAATTTCTATGTTCAGTGGACCATGAAAATGGTGTCAAAAGTCTAATTTTGTTTTAAAATAAGAAAGATCATATCATAAGGAACATGTGTACTAAGTGTCAAGTTGATTGGACTTCAGCTTCATCCAAAACTACCTTGACCAAAAACTTTAACCTGAAACTCACACTTTTAATTTCTATGTTCAGTGGACCATGAAAATGGTGTCAAAAGTCTAATTTTGTTTTAAAATAAGAAAGATCATATCATAAGGAACATGTGTACTAAGTTTCAAGTTGATTGGACTTCAGCTTCATCAAAAACTACCTTGACCAAAAACTTTAACCTGAAACTCACACTTTTAATTTCTATGTTCAGTGGACCATGCAAATGGTGTCAAAAGTCTAATTTTGTTTTAAAATAAGAAAGATCATATCATAAGGAACATGTGTACTAAGTTTCAAGTTGATTGGACTTCAGCTTCATCAAAAACTACCTTGACCAAAAACTTTAACCTGAACGAACGGACGCACAGACGGACGAACGGAACAACAGACGAACGAACGGAGCCACAGACCAGAAAACATAATGCCCCTCTACTATCGTAGGTGGGGCATACAAATAAAAGAGAAGAGATAACTATGAACCAATAGAAATCATATATACCTGAATGGGTGGAGAGAAAATTCTGCTACTTGTAACAGTGAACAGAGTAGCTCTGTTAACTTCCCATACAGTATGCCAACTCCCATTTGGGGCTTTAAAACTTATTCTCCAAACCGACCCGCCATTATATGTCTCATAGATATTAATACTCTGAATATATGTGTTTTTCGAATATTCAATCTGTAAACAAAGTTATATCGTTAAATCAGTACACATGAAATTTGTATATATCAAAATCGGACTAAAGACACAAAAACAACTACGATTACGAGGTTTAATTTTCTAATAAATCAAGGACATCAGAAGATCAATATTTGAATTTGTATGCATGCATAACAATCAATTTGAAAATCGAACCTCTTCATCGTTGTTTTTTCTGTTCTTTTAAAAAATTGAATGTGCAATAGTGCAGTCAAATGACTCAAGTGTTTTTATGCTAATACGCTTTGTCTATATGCCCTTGTGTTTTCTTTCTTATATATGACGTGGATCTGTACTTTTGCCATGGTTAATGTTTGTTAATATATTTGTTTGTTTGTTCTAGAGTGATTACGATGACTACACAATGTTTACTGCTGTACCCCTATTTTTGACATTTACCTATTGTTTTTGTTTGTTTCTGTTTACACGTTGTTGCCAATATAATTGAATTTTATGCAACTGTCATAGAAGTGAGGTTTAGCTAGCTATAAAACCATGTTTAATCTACCGTTTTCTAATGCCTGTACTATGCCAGGAATGTGACAATTGTTATACATTCGTTTGATGTTTTTGAGCTTTTGATTTTGCCATTTGATTATGGACTTTCCTTTTTGAATATCCAGAGTTCAGTATTTTGTCATTTTACTTATTTTCTAGGCTTAAGGTTGCACTTTGTAAATACAGCTGTTTCGCAAACCACACCTCTTTTGGGGAGATATAGAATATTCATAGAAAATTAATTTTATTGACATACTGGTTCCCAGTTCTGATCTGTAGGGTGCATCTCATAGAGACATAACTTGGGAAAGTTACCAGAAAATATACATGTGAATATTGTTTATATTGAAATCTATGGTAACCCTACAGTCGAGGTATGGATAGTTAAGAAATTTAGAGTTAGTTTAAACTCTTAGAAGTTCAGGGCATATAAACGTTAAAAATATGCCGCAAAGCCCTATATTTTGACCTTTGAAAAAAATAGTAGTGCATATATGAACTTTCCATTCTAGGATATGATTTTTTTCAAAACTTCATAGTAAAAGTGGTACAGTTTTAGCCGTAAAGGGAGTTCCTATGGAAAAATGCATTGTCAATATTTACAGAAATGCAACCTATATAAACATCATACTCCATGACCACCATTCGAATTGCTAAGATATATACATTCTAAATATTGACATTCTTTACATTATTCAGTCAAAGTAGAAGGCCAAATAGTTTACCTTTTTTTAATTTATAAATATATGAATATTAGCGAGCTATAGATTTATTCAAAAATATGTTTTCCAATACTAGTAAAACGGTTTATACAACACTGTTAACGCCGTGTAAAAAATATTCTAAGGTTAAACTCGACACAGTAGTAACTTCGACACATGCTATATCTTTAACTGCTTTTTAATGTGAAATATATTAGTTTCGACATGTTGACCTTGATTGTATTTTAACAATGACATCTGAAGGTGACAGAGCTTAATTTACTAACGACTTTCTTAATTCAGACTAAACGATGCGATGGTTAAAAAAATAAGTGAAATTCATTTATTGAATAATATAGCCTTTTATCATTTATTCTTTAAAACTTTTTTTTACTTCCTCAATATAAATGTACTAAGAAATTGATAATAAATTCTGACGAGGATATTGTATTCCTATAAAAATGCGATAAATATTTTAAAAAAATAGGCGAATGTTAACAGAGATAAAAATGAACAGGACAAACAGGCAATCAAAATTACACAAAACTAACGACTGAGCAACACAAACCCCCAAAAACTGGGTGTGATCTCAGTTGCTCTGGAAGGGTAAACAGATCCTGATCCATATGTGGCACCCGTCGTGTTGCTCATGTTAGTTCAAACCATGTATCTACGAAACAGTACAATACCGTATATAATGATCAGATGATTCTCCTTGGACACCAAGTTCCTTCGATGTCACCATATTGTGGATACACATTAGGTGTCCTTTGACTTGAGCTGCTGCCCATCTGAAATTACAAGAAGTCTGTTTACAAAAAGTCAGTATATTCAAGCTGTATTAGTAGATGTTAAATAAAATGTTAAATTTGTTTCATCATGGTACAACACGAAAGCTTTGTTTAGATTCGTTAACATTTCAAGCTACAGACAAATGCTCTATAGAGATTTAAAATTAAATTACATAAATAACGAACGCAAGAGTAAATTTAAACAAGTATGTGTCCCAAGTACACGGATGCCCATCTGCACTATCATTTTCTATGTTCAGTGGACGTGTAAATGGATAAAATCTCTTATTTGGCATTAGAATTAGCAATATCATATAATAGAGACATGTTTACTAAGTTTCAAGTTTTTTTGTAATTTTTTTTATTTTATCTGAAATACACCAAGTATATTGTGATACATAATTATATAATTAATTCATAATACATAATGATATATATTTTTCAATAACAGTCTAAAACAAAAGTTAGTTATGCTAATTGTTCTAAATTTTCTACTGGATCATACACATCCTTTATCACTCTGGATGGGGTCAAAAGTCTAATTGGTTTAAAATATGAAAGATCATATCATAAGAAACATGTGTACTAAGTTTCAAGTTGATTGGACTTCAGCTTCATCAAAAACTACCTTGACCAAAAACTTTAACCTGAAACTCACACTTTTAATTTCTATGTTCTATGTTCAGTGGACCATAAAAATGGTGTCAAAAGTCTAATTTTGTTTTAAGATAAGAAGATCATATCATAAGAAACATGTGTACTAAGTTTCAAGTTGATTGGACTTCAACTTCATCAAAAACTACCTCGACCAAAAACTTTAACCTGAAGCGGGACAGACGGACGGACGGACGAACTGACGGACAAACGAACGAACATACGGACGCACACACCAGAAAACAAAATGTCCCAAATGGGGCATAAAAAGCCTTTATCGAATACATACAAAAATAAAAACAATTAGATACCACCATTACCATCCAAGCAAAATGAATAAAGAGAAGCACACATACAAGCAATGATGGTATGATACTAAACCCCTAACGGGAAGGATTGTGCCTGATGTTCATAACTGCTAGTAGTCTGTTGTTATTTATGTATTATTGTCATTTTGTTTATTTTCTTTGGTTACATCTTCTGACATCAGACTCGGACTTCTCTTGAACTGAATTTTAATGTGCGTATTGTTATGCGTTTACTTTTCTACATTGGTTAGAGGTATAGAGGGAGGGTTGAGATCTCACAAACATGTTTAACCCCGCCGTATTTTTGCGCCTGTCCCAAGTCAGGAGCCTCTGGCCTTTGTTAGTCTTGTATTTTTTTAATTTTAGTTTCTTGTGTACAATTTGGAAATTAGTATGGCGTTCATTATCACTGGACTAGTATATATTTGTTTAGGGGCCAGCTGAAGGACGCCTCCAGGTGCGGGAATTTCTCGCTACATGAAGACCTTGGTGACCCTCTGCTGTTGTTTTTTATTTGGTCGGGTTGTTGTCTCTTTGACACATTCCCCATTTCCATTCTCAATTTTATTAAATACAAAACAAGTTTTGCAAACCAATGTATAAATGCTAGCATAACAATAAAAGATATAATGCAAATATAGGCAGAGTGAAATAAATGAACAGCGACATTCCCAGAATACTGTTGGCCTGGTTTTAGTGTTAGTTTATCGAAGAATATGGAGGATTGTGTGTGTAAAGCTAGACCTACTTATTCTGTTACAAGTTTAATCTTTAAAAGCTAGAGTGCTTCACAGTATAAAGTCAGATTTTTTTTTCGTGTTTTTGTGACTTATCAACTTTGTACTTGTTTGTCTTTATAAATATTTTGATATTTGTCACTGATGAGTCTTATGTAGACGAAACGCGCGTCTGGCGTACTAAAATATAATCCTGGTACCTTTGAAAACTATTATAGAGAGTTTTGATATTGATCACCAGAAGATGTTTATTACATTTTTTTATTTACTTGTTTCAGTTTCATTATAAGTAGTATTAGTTATAATGAAAAATGCAACATAACATTGAGTATCTCTTTGGTGAGACAAACACGCGATATCGTTTGTTCTGACTGTATATTTTTACCCTATTTTCTGCTAATACAAATCATCTTAGTACTATAATCTATTCTTATTTCGATTTTGGAATTGTGAGTTTTTCTCCCCATAGCAGCAATATTTAAACTTTGCCAGTATATGGAATATACATTATTTAAGTCATACGATATTCAAAAGTTGCAGTTGCTACCTATACTTGTAAAACGTCATCGGTGCCATGGCAAAATATTTCTTACAAAGTTCACCGGCAAGTAATCAGACCAAATAGCTACATAAATACTACATAATGGTCTTGAATTATAGATTATAGGAGCTGACGTTGTGTATCCGTTTGTTTACTTTACAGTTTTTCCTATACCTGTCTTTGTACGATTAAATCTTTTTGTGTTGTATGATTCTTGAGTGACTCGGTATTTGTCCATCCAGCTCTCGTTTATTTTTGCTATGGGCGTTCCTGATTCAATTGGTCCAGTGTAGCGATTCAGTTGCATGAGGTTTTGAAAATGTTGTTTTCATTTGTTTAGCGTTGTACTTCTATTAAGCTCAAATTGTACTTTCCGGGTACGTGTATTTATTTTACGATACTGTATTTACTATCAACTATTTTGTCATTGTGTGTCTGTGGCGGATGTGAACACAGTTCTGGAAGATATATCCCAATTATGGGAAAGTTTGTATGCTATAAAATACTGATTGTACTATCAACTATAAAAACCTTCATTTTTGTTTGCATCTTGTTAGATTTGTTTCTTTAAGCAGACGTTGTATGATTGCCAATTAGACAACAATCCATCGTAGTTCAAATGGAGTGTATATTTGTTTGAATTTTCAAATCAGTAACTATTGTGGTTGTATGTCTATGATGGCTCATGATTTCTAATTATTGGTACGTTTTCTATTTATGTCTACTTGGAATGCAATTTTGTAGATATAAAGGAAGTAAAAACAACTGCCATACAAGTGGCAGGTTCAGCTAGCTATCGATCTTTTTTTAGGGAAAACGAAAGTTGTTTACCTATTGTCATCCCAGTGAGATGAGTTACGTTCACCGCGTGTCATTGTATTACTATGATAGTCCCCTACAGTTACATTGAAAATAATAATCAGCTTACCCATTGTCATGCCACTGCGATTTGAAGCCTGTTACTTTTGACACCCATTGGCGATCTGTAAAACAAAATTAGTACATACTTAATAGGTCTATCCTAGGAAGAGCAGCACGACGGGTACCAACTGTGGATCAGGATCTGCTTACCCTTCCGTCACACCTCAGATCAACACGGTTTATAGTAGAGTTTGCGTTGCTCAGTCTTTTTTTCTTAAAATGTCCTGTACCAAGTTAGAAAAATGGCCATTAATTGTTATATTATAGTTCGTTTATGTGTGTGTTACATTGTAATGTTGTGTTTCTGTTATGTCGGAGTTCTCCTCTTATATTTGATGTGTTTCCCTCAGTTTTAGTTTGTAACCCGTTTGTTTTCTTCTCAATCGATTTATGTATTTCGAACAGCGGTATACCACTGTTGCCTTTATTTAGTTTTTATATTGTTTTGTGTATACTGTTTGCCTTTTGGTATTTTTTTGGCAGCATTGTCAGGTTATTTCCGACTTTATCCTCGACGTCGAGGTTTTTTTTTATCATACACCTTTTTCCGCTCTAACCGGGTGCTAGGAATGGTCTAGAAACTGTCATTGAGACGATAGATTTAGTTTGGTTTTAAATGCCTTTGTTTTTATTTGAGATGAAGAGCAGCAATTAGATACTGTTCATTGATTTGTATTTATTGATGTTGTGTCATTGATTTATATAATTTCTTTTATTATTTTGTCTTATTGGGTCCTTTGACATGTTTGAGAGTTTATGGACTGTTTGTTCATATCCCAAAGCACAATATAGATATAGGCTTCGCTTCTTTCTAGAATGAAATTCAAAACAGTGTGGCTGTGGCCATTGATTGACACATTAAATTCATCCATTGACTGGGACAATTTACGTGAACGTTTGTCTGTAACGACCACTGTTAACGACGTACCTACGATAGACATTTAAACTGTGGGGTCACCAAAGGTTTCTTAACGCCTTTAATTATAAAATAATTCGAAAAATTAATCAGGAATAACCTTTATGTTTTGATTTATATAATTGGTATAAATCAAACATCGTGTTATTTCTGATTAATTTTTCGAATTACTTTATTAAGGTGTTGAGAACCTTTGGTGACCCCATAGTTTAAGTGTCTTTGAAAAGTACATAGTGAGCAGTGGTCGTTACATACAAACGTTCACCTAAATTGTCCCAGTCAATGGATGAATTTAATGTGTCAATCAATGGCCACAGCCACACTGTTTTGAATTTCATTTTATATACTTTTTATTAAATGACTGACTGGTATTTAGACAGCTTTATAGCTATCAGCATCATAACAGTAGATTTTGTTGCTGCAACTAGCCCATGACATATGTTTGATAGGGTTTTTAATTCACCTTTGCATTTAGTGATCTTTGAACCCTTTAGATTTGTTGCATGAAAATAATAGATAACGCCCTCTTAAAATATCGAACTTGAAATTTGCATGATAAAAGAATATATGATGGTCGCGTTTGTGTGATTTTACGTTGTTGCCATTAATATTTTTCATTAATCGCAAATTCGAAAAGGTGATACAGATCTTGCTTCGCGTTTCCAACTTTCAAATTCATCGATAAAAAAAATAATACCAGTTTAAAAAAAAAACCACACATTTGTCAGAAGCCTAAAAACGTTACTTTCATTTTAATTTTAAAAAAAAAGAAGAGATATTTTTTAATAGAAATTAAATTCGATTTAATTCATTACAAAAAAGCACATAAAAATGTACAAACAGATGCTGAAAATAAATGATTAAACTGTTGTTTATTTGAATTTTTCAACATTGATATATATTTGATATTCATTCTCAAATCAACATTTAGAAAAACCAATCATTATAGCCTACACATGCATATGAAAGTGTTTGGGTTCAAACTTAAAAAAACCTACAAAACATGCATAGGTTTGAAGTTTTTCCTAGACAATTTAAAAAATGTGACCGAAACCACAACGTAAGGACTGGTAGTTAATTTGCCAACACCTTTGATAAAAATTATGTAGCAAAGTTGAAGATAGTAGAATTCCATCTATCAAAAACTGACTATAATTCCCTTATTTTAGTCCATTCTTATCAAAGAAAATAAGTAAGGTCAATATTAAATAGCTAAATCTTTGAAATTTAAACTATATCTTTACAAATAAAACGTTATTTATTGTTTGCAGGGAAACTTATACCATCTGCATTTTTTTTTAAATTATATACTACTAACGGTTAACGAGGCCGGGATAAGGTACCGGTATTTGATGTATCCATTAACAAATGTCAAAACTATCAATAAAATATGATTTACTTAAAAAAAAAAAAAAAAAAAAAAAAATTATGCTAAAAATTATACGTACAAAAAAGTCCTGAATATTGCCTCAGTCTAACAGATCCAATCGAGTGCTTTCCCGGCGAGTCACAACAGCCAGAGGTATCAAGATAACACTCCAACTTCGTTGAATCATAGAAAGACGCACAAAGACCGCTTTCCACAAGTAAGCGAGCACATCGTAACGCAGATAACTTTTTTGTTAAAGTGAACACGGGTGAATTTTCAATAAAACCAATATTTTTGTCAACTGAAAATTTTCCGCTTTTAATCTCTGTTAGCCCACATGTTATTTTTGTGAAAGTAGTTAATACTAAAAGGTGTTCGTAAAAACGGATCATGCTGTTAAAAGTTTTATCTGGAACTGTTTGTTAATGATCATGAGTAGAGTTTGAAAAAGTACGAAATAGATTTTCTAAGACGAATGATGGTCTTTTAAATTTGATTACAAAGTCAACAAAAATTAAACTCTCTTAAGGTTGTATGATTATTGTAATCAATAACACAATCTTAAGTAAATCATTCTTATTCAAACAAAAACAAAAACAGACCTAAGGCGATGTTCTTAACGCCTAAGTAAACAAAAAAATAGAAAATCATTTGTTCATAAATTCCAAGGTAACACTTTGATTGAACAGAATAAAAAGGCTATTGAGATCTCATCAAAATGTTTAACCCCGCCGCATTTTTGTGCCTGTCCCAAGTCAGGAGCCTCTGGCCTTTGTTAGTCTTGTATTATTTTTAATTTTAGTTTATTGTGTACAATTTGGAGTTTAGTATGGCGTT
>CM034361.1:68484770-68490959 GCA_019925275.1 Mytilus edulis | reverse complement strand
GATGTTCATGACATTCAGCACATAATCCTTCATCGCATTCTGGACACCAATAAGCTGCTATCTTTGTAATATGTCGAGCTTCACAAATACCACAAAACACACAATCGGATGAAGCCATTCAATCTGTAGATGAATAAATAAAAAACAATTAAAAGAACCTGATTTTCTTCATACAATAATAAAGTTTCCTATTTTTCTATGGAAATACTTTACGTTATGAAATAAATGAGATCAATTTTACTACTATTGTATAATGTGGATTGAACAATAAGTAGCCTCCGCGATGTTTGCGCCCGTCAAAAGGAAGGAACCAATAACCTTTAGTGTGTCTTTTATTTCTCTTTATGTGTATGCTTCGTAAAACGGTGTGACGTCCATTACGATGAATAAGTGTAACGTATTGTCTAGGGGACAGGCTCCGGGTACGGAGTGTTTGCGTTGCTTGGAAAACCAACTGATGACCTCGGGTTAAATTGTTGTGTGTGTGTGTTGTGTTTTTTTGTTGTCTCGAGGGAGAGGTTGTTGTCTCATTAACTATTTTCCTATATCAAATATATATTCCATTGGAAGAAACAATTTGATATTTATAAAGCAGAAAACTGTATTAGGGTATCATTAGACCTATAATCTTGAGTCAAGTATAAAAAATAGTAAAATTCCCAAAATCCAATGATAGTCTGTATTAAGTTTGTAACAATTTCAATACATGAGCCATTGTTTTAATTCTATCAACCTCATTTCATGTCTCCAAGGTTCAGTCTCATAACTTTGGTATGACATATCCGATTAAAAAAACCCCAAACGATTTGATATGTTTATGACTTGCTACAATAATTTAATTTTCCAGTAATTAAAGTTCAGTAATATGTTATTTGAAGGTTTTCCATGTGATAATTAATATTTGTATTTGTTCTATCAGTTAATCGGAAGTGTTTGAGCTTTTGATTTTGCCGTTTGATAAGCATGATTAAAGACTTCCCTTTTTGAATTTTCTTCCGAGTTTTGTTTATTATTTTGTGATTATATCTTGTTTCTGTTGATGACTACTAAGTTGATGTTGCTAGTATAATGACGTTGCTGATCAGTTAGGATATAGCTTATGAATATAAGATCAAACACATTGAACGTCGCAAGGTCATGATCAGGGGTATTGTGGAATAAGATAATAGCGATGGAGGGAAGTACAATAACAACAGTAAACATGCTACAAAGTAAATCTTCTTTTTAACAATCACTCTTCCTATTTGAATCTCTTCTAATTTCATTTTCCAATGCACAATAAAGAAAACAATTAATTTATTGTTCAAAATTGTTAAATTAAAGAAAAATAATAATTGATACAAAATACAACCAGGGTTTTGAAACCGCCTCTGTACATGTTATTCATATATAGTCACACACAAAATCTTCAGTGTATTAATCGAATACACAACGTCAGCAAAAAAGTATGAGGGAAAAAAACTATTTTTGAACAAATAATGTCAAACCGATTGCGTCCTTTTTGCAGCATGATTTTACAGCATTTGCAACACCTAAATCTGGTAGTAATATAAATGGTTACCTGAGTATCAGATGTGTACTCTCCCTTTGTGTATCTATTTACAAGGATGTAAACAAGGTAACAAGGTTCAAAGTTTAAATCACATTATCAGGTAAATCTAAATCAATCAATAAACCGTATTCAAAGCATGGTTTTAAATAACCTAACACAGGCTGGAATGATAAAAGAAAACGACGGGGAAAGAACTCGAGCTTAACAGTGGCTATGGAATGAAAAAAAAACCCACTGTGAACCGTTCGTGCGTCCGTTGCGCTTTTCTATTTTATTTTCAATTGGAACGATAAAATCCAAACATTTGAAAGCCACTGATGCACGAGGAGTTATATAACCAAAACTTTATATCAAAATACCGAACACTTCGTTAAATTTAAAGGGGTGGTCAACAAAAATGTCTTTTATAAAACGTTAAAAATATACAGAACAAGTGAAAACAAACTGTCATATGGTCATATTTCCCACTTGGTACAAATATTTCGGAAAACAAATTGTGGGTTATATTCATTAGTAGTTTAATTGGACCTAAAACGAATAAAAAAATATGTTTGGTAAATTTGTTTCATATAAATTCTTTACTATCAATCAATTTAAGGGGAAACAAATCGATTTAGTACTGATTCACTAACTAATGAGTTAAAGATTTCCCTGGGAACTAAGAGTTCGAAAAAAGCGATTTCTGAACAGCATAAAAAGCATTACACTACACAGTCGTAATAAATTTACTAGTCATTAACTATTTAAAAAAAAACAAGGATTTGTTCCTAGTATACGGATGCACCACTCGCACTTTCATTTTCTATGATCAGTGGACTTTTATTTGGCATTAAAATTAGAAAGATCATATCATAAGGACCATGTGTACTAAGTTCCAAGTTGATTGGACTTTAACTTTATAAAAAAACTATCTTGAACAAAAACTTTAACCCGAAGCGGGAAGAACGGACGAACAGACGAACGGAAAAAGGAACGAACGGAAAAAGGAACGGACGGAAAAAGGAACTAACGGACAAACGACCGAACGGACAAACGAACGAACGGACGGACGCACAGACCAGAAACATAATGCTCTTCTACTATTGTAGGTGGATGCATAAAGTAATAAAAAAAAAATAAGAGATTTCATAGATATACCTAGAATTCCAAGGTTCTTGGAGAACTTAGAATCTCAATCCCAATTCACAATTTTCAGTCAGATATTTTTCGAAATCGTTTATACATGTTATATAAATAGCGAAAATAGTAATGATTACCGTAGGTAACCAGAGGTATTCTGTGTTTTTCATTCAATTACACCTATACTAGTAAGCTGATAGTCAATGTTATAAAGTTCAAAGCTTAAATTACAAATAACAAAATGATATCAGTCTTCAATCTATCAGTTAACGGAATTCAGATCTTTGGTTTAAATAACTGTACATAATATTGAAATCAAAATCAAACAGTGCATAAGTTCGAACTAAAGGAAATAATTCGAAATGAAAATTTTGATGTAAAATGGTGAAAACTGTGTTATTTTAGTAAGTTTGTACTTTCGTATCACCTTTTTTATTTTCTAGATTTATTGTTATCTCAAACTACGAACAATATAAATTATACGCACAAGATGACCATATACTTTAAAACGTTAAGAGCTAAATTGAAGGACGCATAATCGATTTCCTAATATTTACCATTTTATTTAAGGTAAACTTAATTTGTTAGGGTTTTATACTGAGGTGCTAGTATACATATTATAAACATGGCATATCAATCTACCGAAAATTTTTTCCATCGATCTGAACTTCAAACAAATAACAAATTAGGACAAAGCATAGTAAAAAATTGAAAACAAAAATTTTAAAACAAAAGGGGACTTAATTTTGCAAAACAAGCAAAATGTTTGGGTGAAAACTATTGCCATTGTAAACTTTTCAGAACTATTTAAATGCATGAACCCAAGGAATTTTATACTATACAAATCCTTGATGAACCCAATCTATACGTTCTATATACTTCCCTTTGCATGATTGCTAATAAATGAAACAAGACATATTAAAAAAATAGTGTATTGTTCTTAATATATGTCGACATTTAAAATCTTAAAAATCGAAGGGTGTTACTGAATACACTATAACCATTAATAGTTGATCATGGATTGATCTGGCCCTAATATATATTCATTTTTCTTGGAAATTGATAGTTTATATTTCTGAAGGTAAGTCCTCGGCATTATACAATATTTTTTTCTAAACCGGTGTAAATTCTTCTTTAAGTAGATATTAAAATAATAATTGATCTCTTTAGCGAGCAATTTGATTTTCAAAATGACGTCTATCCAGGTAAAACAGATGAAATGTATATTCCCTTCTGCATACATATTGCTTGTGTATATTGCAAATGTCACTAGATAGAGCAAATGCAACTTTATTTGTCAATAATTTAATAAATATATGTAATGATAGCCGTATTCAAAATGATTATAAAAACATATGGTTTTTATAAACTTGTGCATATAAAAAGGTGATTATTTGCTTTTTCCGGTTTAGAAAATGTCACTTTTGATTTGAAATGATAGCTTTATTTACACTAATTTGGATTTCAATTAATATATAGTTTGTATATTCTTATTATAAGAACAACTTTGCTACCTCCTGCCTATAGAATGTTTCTTCCGGTTCCAAATGATAGGTTTTAGTGTACCCATTTGAAATCTTTATGTTTTATGTTTTTTTTCCCATAAAATAAGGGCACACACACTAGTTTCCGGTTCAAGCAAAGTCACATCCGGTTGATTTATTCTAGGTCATATGTCGCCAAACATTTTACACAAGACATTTCTACTTTATTATGAAACAATTTGATACCTTAAAATAAAACATGGCAGGTGCAATAACTCTTCGATAATGGCATTTGACTGTTTCCGACCAAATATATTATATCTTCATAACAACGAAGCAAACATTACGATACATTACTTTTTTACTTTTAAAATATCAGAGAAAATGCAAATATTAGTAAATACAAAGGAAAAGGTACCGTTTTTGCCCCCCCCCCCCTATTTTCTCATTTTTTAAATTGTGGCGAAATGAATAAAATTGATGATAAACAAGTATTTTTATTCAATATGAGTCGATAAGTGTAGGTTTTTGTTTCAAATAAGAGTAATTGAAACAGTTGAAACGATAACACATTTGTTTTGATCGAAATTGATCAGCTCATCTATTGAGTGGGCTTTTCAATGTGTGGATTTATGTACACATTAAGTCTGCCAACATCGAACGTTGCACCGTAAATTGAATGAATGTGATTGGACATATTTGTCTGAGAGCAGAATGAAGTTGACAATTTATCATAATCAGACTGACAGACAGCGGAAGCGGAGATAGTTGTTGTTGTCACGGGTCCAGTAACTGTTAATGTCCTTCTAGGTAAGTTTGATTCAGACTGAATGTGTGATGTGTATAGCACAACCGCCATGTTTTCATCAGTTGTATTGCTGAGGATGTTAGAGATATATATTTGTTTGCTGCTTTTCAGGAATAGTGCTATATTTGTTAACAGAAGCAACATTCTTGTATCTTAAAATTTGCATTATATCTGTTCCCTGTATATTATTTTCCCTTAACGTTTGCACGAGATACTTTCTAGCACTCTGATTTGTGAGCCGTTTGTTTTTGTCTAGATACCCCTTTTCTTTCATAGTTTTCTACATTAATCCAAGTTTTCCTTCCCCAAGCTTTTTTTCTTAACAGTTGTCAGAACAGTTGTCTTCTAGTGGAATGGTGCGTGTGGCCAAATAAAAGGGAGATTCTGGTGTACTAAAGCCAATTGGTCTTTTTGTGGCATACAAATATAGAAATCAAGTTGGTTACGGTCTCTTAGGCATTGATAAATTTTACGGGAGATCTCCGGTACGTCAGATATGTTTTCTCCAGTCTTTGTTTTTGTCTATCTTTCGTTTAACTCCAAATATTGGGAACCATCTGTGGATGCATTGAAGGTTACATCACCCGATCTGAAAAATGATAACCGTTACGCTGATTTTTTTTATCTTAAAATTTCAACATATATTCAAGGGGTTGGTTCGAGGGTTGACTGCATTTGTTACTGTTTGAATTGTTTTACACAAGTGATCGTTGGGCAAATTAAAGCTTGCTGTTCGGTGTTAGCCAAAGTAATTTATTTGAAATAGCAGTAAAATTATCCACAACCTATAAATTTCTTTTTCAAAATGTTTATACAGTTCAAACAAAATAAATAGTTCGTGTTTGTACACATAACTGTACTTATACATATAAATATCTTCTGTTTTTTGCAATTTTAAAGTAAGATATCATATAGAAATGTGACTTGTTTGCCTCATGTTACAATGTGTATGGAGAACAAATAATATATTATTTTATTCATGTTCAAATTTATTTACAAACATTTTTTGTTTTAAGATTTGGTGTAACGATCGATGGACATGCACATTATATCACTTGGTGACGATCGATTGATGTGCATATAATACCACTTGGATTATTCATTTTATAGTGTACTAGATATAAGTTAAAGGAAGCAAGCTATTTTATGCAAGGATTTGGAATTCTAGTGTAGAGGAGAAGAATAATAATGTTCCAATAATGATAATGTACTTGTAATTGTGTGAT